>CM026214.1:11628303-12115803 GCA_014839995.1 Xenentodon cancila | reverse complement strand
CTCGCTTAGTAAACGGTTAAGACTTGGATGAGTAAAGATCTGGGTCGGTGTTTCAAGTGATATTCGTGTTTCAAAAATTGATGAGACATAAATTTCACAGTCTGCTCGTCACACGAACAACAGTTCTCCAATTCATCATCCAAAGATGATTTCAGACATTTTAGCATGTCAAAGCACAACTGTAGAAAAAGTAAGTGTATGTTTAATCCATTAAATGCCTATGAATTAAAATATCATCTGCCTTAGTCAAATCACCTGCGTTTTCATGACTACGGATAAAATACCCTCAAGATTTAACAAAACTCTGTAAATGTCAGTAAACTACAACAGTGAAATGTATCACATTGATACGGCGTGGAAATATGTTTAACATGCTTGAATCAACACATAATTTGCATCTTGATTTGTGTTTTGTTCATACTAATGACTAAAAAATAGTCAAAATTATTAAAAGAGTTCATAACATTCTCGTCTCTACTGTGATTATTAATTAAATGTTGTAATATTATATCTACATAACATATTACATTAAAAAGGTTTACCCTTAATAGCATGTATTTATACAAGTCTGATTCATGAAGGCTTGTGTAAAAATGTACAGTATTTATTTTTTACAGTGGTGGATATTACCCTCAACTTCCTGAGACCCTCCTTGAGTAATACTCTTGATCCTATATGTGGGATCAAATCGTTGATTTCTTTTTCCTCGAGCAAAAAAAGAACTTTCTTGTCAATCCTGTGATCTGTAATCAAGAAATGTTTCAGTCCATCTTTCTCAAGCAGAAAGTTTTTTTTTAACATACAAAAACGCAAAATCCATTACAGAAAGGTGTAGAAAAATGTTTGAAACAGATTTGATTCTCATAATTTCACGTGTGCAGCACAGGGCTGAACTCAGCAGCTTGTTTCCTTGTATTTGGACAGACCCATAATCCGACGTGATCAGCAGTATTTTTGTTCACACTGATCTCACAAACAACTATGAAGTGTTAGTTTTGGCCGCCAAAACAATAAATGTTATTTTCATAGCTAGTAATTGGTAAGAGTGATTTTATAAAATCTGCCAAAAGCAATTGTGCATTTTAACACTTTACCTTTAAACGTTTTAATCCAGTCACCTAAGTCCCATTCCTTTAGTTTTTCACAAACAAAACTATCCATGATCTGAAATATAAATCAGAATTGTACTATTACAGTCAGTACTGACATTTGGGTTTTTAGCTCACAAAAGTTAGTATGATGAAACTAAAGTAGGGTTAATAATTTTTAAAAATGTGATAAAAATGTTGAACCAACTCACCTGTTACAGAAGGTAACGGGGACAAGAACAGATAGGTAATTAGGAAGCACAAGAATCTGCAGGGGAAGCAAGAAGTTGTGAGTGAAGAACTTTGTGAAACCTATGAAGGTTCTCTGAAGCGCAGGGAAGCGGAACTAAGCAGATCTATCTTGGGTGGAGTCAACAGAGATATAAAAAAGGCAGGGAGAGCTGGGGGAAGGGCAAAGCAGATGTGTGTGACAACAATGAGCACATCACATGTGGTTTCGTTTCCTTTATGTTACACCAAGAAACCAAGAGTGTAGAAGAAATGTTTGATGACGTTAATCACATATGTAATGTTGGAATATATTCATTTGTTTTCCTTCTATTCATCTCATTTTAAGGACTTTTATATTATTATCATTCTATTTACTATTCAAAATACCCAACATTTATTTACACACACACACACACACACACACACACACACACACACACACACACACACACACACACACACACACCCACACACGCACACACACACACAGTCTGTCCAGGGCTACATATTTTATAAATGACAACAATATTTAGCGTCTAGGGGTCTTCTCATGCTCTGCACAAAGATCATGCTGCTGTTCGAGTTTGATAGATGTTATTCAGTTTAAATAGAGACTTAAACCTCTTGTGAAAATCAAAGACAGTCTGTCCTTTAACAAAACACTTGACAAAAGAAACTGAAACAGACTTTCACAGGACACCTAAAATCCCTCAAGCTATTGACATATTTAAATTTTCAGAAACTAAATGTTCAGTCACTAAAGACCAAATTACTGTAAATAATGGCTTTTTTTTTTTTTTGAAAATTATGTTCAGTGCAAATACTCTCCAATAGTGTCAGAAACTTTCAAAAGAAAGTGAAGGAAGTGGAAGCTCCCACATGACAGTATTTGCTGCCTCCATGTGGTGCTTCATGAAGATGCAGTTTCACTCCCGCACTCCTCCCTTCCCAATTCTTCTCGTCCCTTTTTCTCAAGACAATTACTTAAAACAGAGTGTTTCTCCCACATATGCACTGAAACCCACATTTTTCCTTCTATGTTTTTATGCTCTAGCTCCAAGCATCTTGAGGCTAATCACTACTGATGCTGGGAATGTCACATCTTTATGTTTATCTATTTTCTTTTTTTTTAAGTGGATTATGTAGGATAGTCAACATTTATTTGTTTTCATGAAGGGAAAGAATCGGAAGGAAAAAGAAGAAGGGCCATTTCAAGAGGTAAATGTTAAGTGCATTAATATGTACAAACAATATATTTCTGCTTAAATAAGATCGTATAGCTCGCTTTCCTTGTCTACTACTTGTGTGTCCAGATATGATTCGGCATTTAAAAATACAGATGCATACATGTGCATGTGAGTGTCCAGCTGTTCCTACCATCTAATTCAAATTAATAGTTTTTTTAAATTCTAGGTTTGGGAGCCGAATGGGATTGAAATAGACACGGCAGCCTTTCCTCTCAGTTCTTTAGACCTTCAGATTTCAGTCTGACCACACCTCAGCGACAGATTCCAGTGGAAAGTCACTGATGACCAACTGACTACATAGTCAGCTGTATTTACCTGCAGCGAATGTTTCTAAATGTACCAACAGACTGGAAAGTCAGAGTGACTCTGCACTTGAGCACCCCTGTTCACCTGTCTCAAGTGCCAAACCCGGCTGAGCAGACCTTTCCATGACCCTGCTTACTGGTGACAGCTGTACCCAGTCACCGTGGAACAGCACACCACCCCAGAAGCAACCAAACAAAGGTTCCTTCAAGACCAGGTCCCGAGAGGCGGACAGACAGTCAGACCAGATACTGGACAGGACCTGACTCAGCCCAAGCCACCCATGTGTGTCACGCTCCCTCTGGCACAACAGCTCTTCTATTTACCACCTGTTTACCTCACTTTACCTCATTTCCCTTCATTTCCCCTGCTTATATTTGTAGACGTGCTGTACAGCAGGGGGATTTTCCTGTTGTCAGGTTCATTTTCAAACACTGGAAAATCTAGAAAAACAGATTAGTGGTCATCATGACCCTGCGGATGTGAGAAAATAGCCTCAGGTAGATGTTCAAAACTGACATCTCACTGCTGTGAATCAAAGAGCCGTAAAGATGAGAAGTACAAGTAAACATAAAGGCTGATTCACTGTGTGTGTTTGTGTTTTTGTAGAAAGAAAAGCCACTTATTCCCAGAAAGGGTCATTTTCAGGGCACAAATTAAAAAGAAATTCTGTATGCACAGAAACTAAGCCTGGTTTTATAATGTCGATTCTTATCTACAATGCTGTATTTGTCCCCAAATTTTTGTCTTTAACTAATTCTGTAGTTTATCATCAAAGTCACTAATTAAACTCTACTACCGAAACCAAAAGAGACAGAATTGAACTGAGCAGAAAAGTAATCCTTCGTGTTGGAAAAGTACTGTGGTGAGTCATTTGTTTCAACCGGCAGCAAATTATTTAACCCTAATTCTAATAATGAATAACTTCTCATTTCTGAAACAACTATCCGTGGAAACACATGATTGAGGAATACAGTGTAAAAGATGTTATTCTGTTTCAGAGGGATTCAATTATTGAGTTTTATAAACAAAATGAGTATATTGCTGACAGTGGACAAAACCTTTTAATAGTAGAGGTGAACCATGTCCCTAAAGGAACAACTATAGTTTGAAAAGATCTTAAATAATCATTACCAGAGATGACGTAAACATTTGATAAACTTTAAATGAAAATTGTTGCAGTGTTGAATGGTGGAAGATCTTGTGGTTTGGCTCATAATATTGCTCTGGAGCAATGTAGAAAGGTCCAGTGGTCTGCGGAGTCCAGATTTATACTTTTCCATGTTTTTAGGTCCAGGATGGTAGGAAGACTGGGCTACTAAAGAGATGCACCCATCATGCCTAGTTCCAACAGTGCAAATCTGCAGGTGTATTGTCATGTCAGGGCTTGCTTCAGCTGGTCAGGTTTACGTTCATCAAGATTATGTGATTCCTCATAAATGCAAGAAAATGAGAGTTAAATGTATTCCTTGTAAAAAAAAATTTGCAAATAATTTACTGCAACATGTATTTTCCCACTGAAAGGAGACCCCAGGGAAGACGTAGGACACACTGGATGGACTAACCGCCTTCTGCTGCCAGCATCACGGGTACCAACTTAACAAAGCATTGTACCAGCTCTCCCATCATCAGAGCAAGATCTCGAGGAAAAAATGAGTCCAGCTGTAAATAAATGTTTTGACACTGGGTTAAAGAAAGGTTAATAAAGGTATGATTGTATGATGATGGCGTTTTTGTGCGTCTGTGCATCCTTCCAGCTGAGGTAGGAGGAAAAACATAAACATTTCTGAATGCACCTTATATCTACTCTAAGACATGCGGCGTTCACATCCAGTCAAAGGAAACCTGACACTTACAATGACAATTAAAAAAATACACGATGTTAAATGAATAGACCTGCTCCCCAAAATAACATTTCCACCTTTACTCAGAGGGTCTGAAAGAACTTGCAGGAGCTGGCAGTGTCGCGGATGGTCTCATCATGTTTACTGCAGCATCACCAGTTGAGAATTTGTTTTTCACTGCGTGAGAAAGTATCTATGGCATGAGGGCGTGTGAAACGTCTGAATCGCGTGAGATCGGGAAGCTTGAAACTTTTATGGTGCCACAGAAATATCTTTTGCTTTATCTTAAAAATGCTTACTAAAGGGCTTTCTGCAATACCCAACATGAAGAACCGCACACATCCACAAGTCAACATTTCGCGAATGCAGATTTATTTATTTTTTTTAAACATAACAGCCAAAAAAAAAAGAAAAAAAAATCACCACAAATTCCCATGGACATGTTTTTGCCTTGTAGCAAATGTCCCAGCTGTAATTTTAAGCATTAAATCAACTTAATAACATGTTGTGCAGCCATCTAAGCATCCAGGTCAAAGCAGAGCTTCCTTGCTAAGCTGCTAGATTCTTGGATGTGTTTTAATACTTTCTTTTACTTTACTTTACTTTGTTTTATTATGAGACAGACAGAAACAAGGTGAGTTAACAGGAGGAAATGCAATCTCATTGGTTATGTTAAGCATAATGCAAAAAGACAATTTGTAATAAACTATTATTTCTGTTTTATCCCTATCCCTTTGCTTTGTTGTTATCACTCTTTAACCTCTTTGCTTTCACTTGTGTATCTTTGTCCTTAAAATAGGTAAACGCAGCCTTTATATGGTCACAAAAGGTGATGTTGTGTACAGTAAATGGAGAAAAATAGGTCCAGTGTAAAACAGCTGCAGAAACTCATTTCTTCCAAAAAGGCCAAGTGGACCATCACCACCCAAGAGGGCCCGGGATGCCTTCAAGAGAAACACAGAGGATACAGCAAGGCATTTATGGAATGATGCTTCCACAAACGGAAGGTGTCACTGTGATTTATTAGGTAGGATCTTGGAGGAGGAACATATCTTACTAGCACAACAAGGCCTGGAAGCTGAGAAAGGGGGCATGTGACAGTGTGTGTGTGTGTGTGTGTGTGTGTGTGTGTGTGTGTGTGTGTGTGTGTGTGTGTGTGTGTGTGTGTGTGTGTGTGTGTGTGTGTGTGTGTGTGTGTGTGTTCTTTCACTCTGTTTAACCCCATAAAAGGCAGGGATGTTCCTTGATGGATTGTGGAGGATCTCCTGACTGAACAGGGTGTTGTGGTGCCACGCTACAGGGTCTCTGCAAGTTATCCAGGCAGCTTTGTTCACAGATGACAGGATGAGGGACCCCCCCTCCCTCCCCTTGATCTCATTCCAAAACACATCACCACATCCTGCCTGTCTGCCCACTCCTCTCCTCTCCTTTATCCTCAGGTCCAGACCGCTGTACTTTTCTGGTGTTCAACAATTTGCTCCCTAGCAACCAGGCCAAATGCATCGAGGGGCCCGCCTCCCTCACAGCGCAGCTTTAAAAAGTTTCACTCAAATGAAACTCATTGAGTCTATATGTTTTCCACTCATAAAAACCCAACATAGACCCTTTTAACACGTTAAAACATAAGTTTGATAGCAAATCTTTCACTTCACAGATGTTTTTCTTTTCTTTCTGACTGGCAGAACATTTTTTTCCACTTCAGCTAAAGAACGGCCTTTAAAAAAATAATGTTAAACGTCCAGAATATATATTAAATATGCATAGTTGAGTTTGAAAAGTTGAATACAATTTATGCAGCACTTTATACATAAAAGGAAGACTTCTGGTCCCTTTTACATTTATATGGAATCAACACCTCCTCACGCTCATAAATCTGAGCAGGCATGAGGTGAAAGCAGTTCTGTTGACAGCCTGTGTTTCGCTGAATGGAAAAGTCAGGGCTGAGCTCACAGGGCATGCACACAGGCACACATCCGCACATACACGTTAATGAATGTTGATGGAGCTGTGGCTGTCCCACAACTCTGCGGGACTCTAGGAGCATTAACAATGTCTCCTTTGCTCCCCAAAGCTCTTCTTCCAGCCACTCCTTCCTTCCAACACCAGTCCTTCTTTCCTTTCCTAACCAATATCCGACGAGTGGTCACCTAAACATCAAAATGAAATATACACAGCTTCCACTTTTTTCCATATGCTGCTGTACATCCCGTTTGAAAATACTGAATCTGACAAGCGGCATTAAGTAAATGCTAAAACGTATGGGGGAATGACAGGCATAATTCTGACTGATGAAGCAAGAGCTGAAGTAGAAGAATTAGATTTCAGTCATCTTGTAAGCAAGTCAATATCCTGTAGATTGATCTAACAAGAAAAAAGAAAGTGCAGGAATAAAACTGGAAAAACGGAAACTACTATCTAGAGACTATCTAGAAGGAAGAAAGCTGGAATGTAACCGACATCTGGTGCAAACACTGTCTGGCATAAGGAGCGAGATCAGGAAAACAGGGAATCCTAATAAAACACACGAGAACTCCTGAAGTGAGGGGAAATTAAAGTCCTGTGAATTTGGTGGAGGTGGTTACTAATTAATATTTGCACTCCATAGGATCATGAAAATGATATCACCTTCTCTTTGCTCCCTGCGCACTCTGTTGTCATTGGTTACCTTCCTAAACTAAGCAGTTACTGCCAGTTATGCTCCAAAAGATGCTTCTGTTCGACCGGTATGACTAAGTGGGGCTTGGCTTACTGCACACGTGGTTAGATGCCTTTGGCTGGGTTGACCTTCTCCTGGAGTTTAGAGGGCCAATCTGTAGATGTAATTAACGGTGTCGAAGGACAGGAAGTCGTTTGAGAATAAACACACACACACACACACACACACACACACACACACACACACAAAACATCTCTGGAGGCTTTTGAAATGCTTTCTCTTTCAAAACTGCTTGACGACATGAAAACTGGGTATCTGACAGTTGAAATTTGAAATTTAGAAAAATCACATGTGTAATTTAAAGGTAAAGCACTGTTAACTTGTGACATATAAGTTGAGGACATTCATTATATATGGAGTTAACTGTAACAAATTTGATTCTGATTATTGGCAAAATATTGACTATCAACTCTGTGAATTGAGTCGTCTTACGGCCACATCATTTTTCTCATGCGTGGTACACCAGAGTCGCCGCGAGGCTGTTTGCATCACGTGTCTCCGCGAAGCTTGAATTTGTGGCCGTCAGTGTAAAGAACCAAAGCGACGGAGCCACTTGCCGCCAGGCGTGGTGAGACTTCAATACCCTCCGCCACCATGGCTAAGAATGTGGCTTCAGTGCTGCCACACCACCTAATTATAATAATTTTAGGATGTGTTTTTAATCTTCTCTCACACACACTTCTTTCAGGGTTTTAATCAGCTGTCAAGTTTGAACCCATGTTGCTTTATAAAAACAACATTCCTCCTGCGTTTACGGATCAGATTAGGGCTGGATTATTTCAATAACAAGGTTCAGACATCCTGTGTTTTGGCATTACATCAGCGCCCATCCCACATTACATTATATGTGATTTGTGTATGTATTCTGTCTTAACTTTAAACCTAAATTCCAGCAACACTACCAGCCAGTGGAGGTTTTCAAACATCGTTTTCACCGAGGCGGCGTGTGTAACGTTGCTTTCGTCTGTTCTTGTGTTGTGGATAGTCCACACTTGTCCTGGCATCGATCTGATCGGGACAGATCACCCCTGCTTCACCAACTGCCTCAAGAGAAGATGGGGTTCGGGTTTTTGATTTAACAAATCGGTTGGGGAGGAATTTTAATTAGTTGCTGAGCCCAAGAGAGAGTGAAAGGAAGCAGGGAGGGAACAGGTGCAGCTGGGCAGACGTCCATCCTCCCAGCTGAGACGATTGATGAGAGTGAGCGTACCGCGTTTATTTTTATCTGGTTTATATTGGAGCAGATTTAACTGTGGAAAGCTTGTGCTTTTTTCATGTCCTCACAGCCAGTAAGAAGATGAGCAGAAGATAAGCAGTTGTGTGAAAGTCAACTAATAACACTGCAGACATGGACTCATTGCTATTGAAACAGTTGTCACAATGGTTTAAATGAAACTATTACTGTTAATGTTTGTTGATTAAAAGCCCAAAGGCTATGGACTTTTTAAACTTTTTTGTTTTTATTAGAGGGTTACAATTTGAAGCAAATGCTGCTTCACTTTCTCGTGCCTTCTGTTCGCAGCACGACAAAAGCCCGACACCCAAACTCCGTCTGTTCTATTTTAAAGTCATTGAACTATTTCAGCGTGATCAACACTGCCATTCTCAGCGAGGCTAAAAATGACTGCCTCTGTTGTAAAATAAATATGATGCCCAGTTAATTAACTAAAGATTTTAGATCGAAGTCAGTTTGGCCTCAGTTTGGTTATCCCAAATATGCAGCTTCCCCTCGTCACGATAAAAAGCTTCCTTGCGTTTATCAAGTCGCTAGTCGCAATGAGCTCTCGTGAGTGATGGTTTTATTAATCTCCACAAGAATGGACAGGAAGAATTTAGAGAGAGTGAAACGGAGAGAGAGGAGAGTGGTTTTCCTCATGGACAGCCTGAATGAGACGCGTTCTTACCAGCTTTTAAGAAAGCCCAGCAAACTAAACACATAGGTGACAAGTTTTAATATCAACAGTGTAACCAAGGAAAGGATTTAAGAAGCCTATTCACGGCCTGACCTTTTCTCCACACCCCCTCTTGTCATTCCCTCCCTCCTGCCATTAAAATAGAAAACAAATCCAAAATTACACAGTGTGGGAAAACATCAGCAACATTCAGCAAGAAACTTTATTGCTGAATGGAGCACACAAAAGGTAAAGTGTTGCCTGCTCAGAGGATTCCTTGTTTTGTTGGCAAGACTGAGACATTTCAAATTTTCCAGTGTCTGCTAAATGTTTTGGGAAAAACAAAATCTTGCCGTGGTGCCATTGAACGTGGGAGGTGCCGATGCCAGGAAGACCCAGCGTTAAAGCCATTTCTTTGTTTCACACTAAATATTGACAGACAAATGGAAAGACTTAGGTGGACGCGTGCAGCCGTGGCCACGCAAATGACCTACAGATGGCGCCAGAAAGTCAGTCATAAAAAATTGTCCCACCTGCACTTTAGCTGTGACTCTGTGTTTTAAAGTGCTGACATGAGACTGACTGTGTGGATCCTCCGTTTGTGAGCGAGTTGCTCCCATTACAGCATCTGAGGGGGAAATTTACTCACACGCAGAAAACACGACCTTTATTTCTTCTCCTGTGTAGTAGCGTCTCATTCACTACAATGCACATGGCCTCGCTGCTCTCGCACAGCGTGCATCTGCACTGGGTGGCAGACCAAAAGGTGGCCACGCTTTTTAAGTGTGTCGGCAGAAAAACGATCCCAAAATCGGAGCCGAAAGGGAATAAATCCAAGTTTTATGTGTCAATGTAAAACATATTTAGACAATAATCAGCAATAAATGTATTGAAACTGAAAAAGTCATTAACATAAAATCAAAGTACATATTTTTTAAACATGTCTTTCTGCACATAATAGTTTATTTTATTTTGCTTTTTTACATCTCTAAGGTAGACTGTGTAATGAATTATGTAAGCATATAAAAGCTATATCTGACTCCATGAGCTACTCTTCTACTATTTTACTACAGACCAGCAGTGTGTGTGGAGGCCTGACTGGCTATGCTGGGATCCTCCTACCACCTCCTCCACAAACACAGGGCAACCACAAGGCAGCAAAACCGGCTGATTGCACTTTCACGCTCCCCTTTGCTGCAGGGAGTCTGCAAAGACAGGAGCTGCATAGGGAGCTGACTGGAAAACTAAACAAAATAGTGCCAGAGGAAGCTATGGCACAGTTAAATCATGTCAGAGGTAAGAGGTTTGTGCACTCCTTAGCAGTTGCACCCATGTAGAAATTGCTCATCCTCTCTGGCCCAGGTCCCACCATCAACATCCTGAAAACACACCAGAACACCCACAAGGACAGTATCACTATTAGTTGTACTAGTGCAGAGCTCCCAGCTTGTTATGGTGTCGGTTGGCAGCCTCCCTGTACCTGCCGGACTGCCTGCCTAGCCGGGATTGTGCTATATTTAAACCTTAAAGTTAGGAATGAGGAGACGTGGAATGAGGAATGATGTGAGCAAGCCACACAGAAGTACTGACCTACACAATATTACATTTTTTTCCAGCAGGAATATTTATGATTATTTATCTAATTGATCCCATTTTTACAGACTTGAAGGTTTTCATGTGCATTGTGGAAGTAATTACTCAAAAGAAAATAAAAGCTCATCATCGGGGTTATCAGTTCTCCAAAATAGGATTTTTTTTTTCTTTAAGAAGGACACATGTCTGGCAGGAAACAAGAGACAAATGGATAACCTTCAATAAAGGTCATGAGCCGGAGTCGAAATGGGGACATCGCAATTTCAAGCCTCTTTGACTGCTGGCCAGTCAGTATGTCCTGAAGAAAAACTCTTGATGTCCCAAAGGCCCTCCCACCCGAGGCCAGACAAATGAGCTCACGTCAGCTGTGTGATTGTGGGTGGGATGCACCCGAGTCATAAAGCTTTACTCTGTAACTACCAGCCCTTCAGCTGATGGCCCATTAGATTGGCTTGCTGACCCAACTTCACCGCCCAAAGGATCAAAAATAACAGGGCTGAAAGGAGCGATTGTAGAAGAAAGAGAAAGAAGGAGGAGGGGGACGGAGAAGGGCTGGTATCAAAGTACATCATTTATTCAGGATACCCCACTTAACTCCTCAATGCCTTGAAGTGTGTGTGTGCCAGCGCCAGCTAACTTTTGGATTTATTAAAGGTTAAAAATCTTTTATGCAAGCTACTACCCGTAAACCTTACCTTAACCCAAATAAGCCAAGAATATACTGCAGCTTTTTGTAAATCAAACATATGCCTGTTGGACAAATAACATCTGAATCAAAAGTTGGAGAAGCCGCCTTGTTCCCCTGTAGAGGGGGTTAAATCCCAAAGCAAGATGAGCTCACTGGCTTCTGTCCAAAATCCCAAGTCTATTGAAGTTTATTCAAGCTATAACTCAACCATGCCAACAATTTCTTTGAGAAAAAAAACGAAAGAAATAAAGAAAGAGCTTGACACAGGAGAAGAACTATGTACACAGGAGCGCCTTTGCTGTAAAAGAAGCGTCAAAATGCCTCAATGTTGGATTGTTCCCAAGAGGGAAACGCATACAGATATCATGTTTCTTCTTGTAGATTGTAACATAAGTGCCTGAAGGTGTCTTGAGTTGCTTCCCCTTCTCTCCCCATAAAAACTGTCAAGGTTCAAAGAGGTGAGCTCTGTGAAGAAGGAAAAACACAAAAACACACCTAAACCCTCAACCTTAATCTCTGAAAATGTCAATTTGCTTAAAAGGGCATAAAGACCGGCTGCTTTGTTTTAATGATGGTGAAAGCACCATTTGAGTTTGAGTGAAACTACTGATGCATTCTGGAGAACTGTTCATTATTTAGCCTTTTTTCTTTTCTTTTTTTTGTCACTGGCTGTTGATATCAGCTTCTGTGCATCATCTTTCATGCCCGACTGTCACTTAGGTCTTGCGGGGTCGAGTGCTGGGTCACGCCAGTGTGGTGCCTGGCGTCTCCATCGCTATAAAATCACACTTGCACACGTATGTGCTAATACAAAAAATTTCCATGTGCACGCAAATGACATAAATTTACCAGTAGACCGTAGACTCTATCATTATTTTTGTCAGATGATCAGTTATCTCGGCTGTGTGAAATATAAAAGAGAAGTGCTCCTTGAAGTTGAAAAGGGACGTGAATGTGCTTTTGTGTGTTTTTAGTTGAAGATTGAAATTGGAAAGGTGGTAAGTTTTTACTTCATGCATGCACGAAAAGTTTAGCTTTGGTAACTCCTAAACAAAAATATGTTCTGGTCTATTTTAACATCAGTTTTTCAACAAAAACAGTTCTAAAACCAAAGGGAGACTTCAGAAAAGTTTCGTCTTCTTCACTCATTTCCTGTTTGCGCATGTTTAAAATCGCATTAATGTAAAAGTCATAGAGGAGTACAGAGTAAAGCCTTTATGCATAAAGTACTTTATTCTTCCCCTGCTGTCTATATCGTTCACCCCATCCCTCCTCCTCCTTGATCCACCGCTCTTTGATTTTTGTCTTTCTTCTGTTTGCTGAAAGAGCTGACTGTGCTGCTCTCTGTGGGTGCTCCAAGTGAGCTTGTCTGCCGTGCATTGTTCCCCTCTTCCTCAATATGATGAGAAAAGCTTGAAATAACAGTGTCTGGGGGTGGAGTGAGACCCTCTGCACTCTGTTTCATCGCTTGTGCCTCTTCTGTTCTTGTCTCTCCACATGACTGTGATGCTCTAAGCAGATCTCCTGCAGGTGTGGGCCTTCTCAACCTCTTTGAGACAAATTGCACATTCAATCCTGCGAACACAATCACATAAGGGCTGCAGGATGGGCCTGCGCTAAAGAAGAAATTATATTGGAAGCCATCTGTCAAATAAAGCATGTAGTGTGTTCTTCATCCTTATTGTAAAAACTGGAAAGTGGAAAGCATTTGTTTCAACCCCAGTGGGTGACCAACGATAAGCTCAACACAAAAGCAGTGGTTAAAATGTGCTCACAACATTAACTTCTCTAGCATAAGAAGAGCACAAATGTACGCAGACCGTGAGACAGGATTATCGGGATCTGACCCGCTGACCATTAGGAGGTCATGTGTGAGGTGGAGGCTGCAGCCGCTGGCCCACCAACACCAGAATGTCTGATGTTTGAGGAATCTCTGCAGCGCCGCTCTGCCCGACCACCCAGCACAAAACAGAGCACTCCAGTCGAGCCCTCTGCAGAGACAGAAGCAGTCTATTTAGGGAATAAAAGTAAAGTTGGCCCTCCGTTGAATAATGTGTCTCCCGAGTTTTATTCGTAATAGATGATAATGTAAAATGCTTTTTTCCTTTTCCTGCAAATTCATTAAAGCAAAGCCAGGGCCAAGTGTTGCTGCTCCGAGTGCCAGCCATTGTTTTATTGCAAATTGCTTTTTTTCCCCACTTGGCTCTGCCTTTGACGGAGCAATTCCAGCCTTTTTATGAGTAGTATTTGAGCTGAGTGACATCAGGCTCTTTAAATGTGAATGTCTGATTTCCAGAAGGCTAAATATGCAGACATTATCCGGTAAAAGTAGTACGAGGTATTGTCTTGAGTAAGCTGTCTCTCACTCTTGAATAAACGTCTTTATCTAGAGACGTGGCCAGCTGGCTTGGAGGCAGGAGCAGCAGAAGATTGTTTTTGCAAGGGAAAAAAAGACATTTGCCAAAAACACGGACATCATGTCCGTGATAATACACGGGCAATATCTGATATGCAGCTAAGTTGAATGACAGATTGAGTCAGGAAAGCCTGCGTTAGTGTCAAAGCCTTCCACTGACACCACATCAAATTGCCTGGCTTGGATATACTTTGTGCATCAGAATAAGTGTCTGGTTTTTAGCATGAGACGGTTAGGAAGATGAAAGACTCTTTTGTGTGATAGTAATCCATTGGATTAATTGTATCTAATTGTGTTAGTCTGCTCAATGCTTCACACCCAGTTTCTCCAGGCTGCAGTTCCTAACTTCTCATTTAGTGTCTCGGCTTTACCAAAAAGATGAAATAAAAGGACCTTTGTTCTGCAGTACTTAAACATAGCTCTGTTCTTCCAGCATTACTGTCTCTCTTAAAAGCATATCACCCCCCACCCCCTTTATCTACCTTCTTATCATCTGCAAACCTAAATGCTCCTGACTGTACAGTCAGATTATGCTGTATATGTACAATGTAATATTTTATGCCGGCCGCAATCACTTTTGATGGATATCTACTTTGGCTTTGGAGAGCTGTACATTTTCCAGTGGGTGACTCATGGGGCTTCTGACTGATGTCCGTACCAATTTACTGCTACTGCCACTGCTCATGTTCCCCACCCCGAGTCCGTATGTGTTTGCGTTCATGTGTGTGTATGCAAGTCAGTGAATAAGTGTCCTGTGAATTGGCTGGTTGGGCTTGTAGTTTCCAAATTCTGATTCTTGACTTTCCACTCCCCTCTTGAACACCATATGAGGAGAGTAAAAGGAGACTGGGGCTGCCGCAGTTCTCTTACAATGCACTAAACAAACTCACACATGCACAGGAATGATTCATTCAGCTTTTCTTGGTGATTATTCTCTTTATATCATCCTTAAACGCATGAACCACTCACACATAACAAAAACAAAATGTTCAAATCTCCTCTGGTCCTTTCCAGGTTTTAAAATCAGATAAATATTTCATTAAAACAACAACCCAACAAGGGATTAAAATTTTATAATAAAAAGGATAGCTTTATCTTAAAGGTAGAGATGGAGTTTATATCTTAAATCTAATCTGGGAGCTGCTCCCACGAGACAGGAGCCTGATAAGTGAAGGTTCTAGCTTTTGCTCTACAGTACATTTGGAAGAAGTGTTCTGTTTGGAAAATATAGAACCAAAAGACCTTTAAGATAAGATGCACTTTGGCTTTGAGGTTGTTATATGTGAGAAGAAGGAGTTTACATTTCATCCTGGATTTCACAGAAGCAAGTGAACAGAAGCTAGCGTTAGAAAGGTATTGTGCCTTCTCATAATCTCCATCAGAATTCTTCCTGCAACATTTAGGATCAGCTGGATGCTTTTCAAAATTATAATGGCACGTGTGATTATAAGCAATGCAGTAGTTCAAATTTTATAGTTGAGTCTTTCTGGCACAGAATGTTCCTAATCTTTTGGCAATACTATGAAGGAAAAAGAAGACTGTCCTAGAAATGTATTTTATGTGTAATTAAAAATATTAATCCTGCTTAAAATACCTACATGCTTTGTTACAGTATTACATTCCAGGTAACAACTGTATATGGTAGGACAATCTATTCCTGCAATCCCAGGTGTATCTGAGTTTGGTAGCAAGAACTTTCACACCATCCAGCTCTTTGTGGCTTTAAGACATTTTTGTAGTCCAGCTGACTTAATAGTTTAATCTGGTTATCACAATATGTATAGTTGAGTATCATCTGCATTGTAATGCAATTTCTTGCCATGCTGCCAAATAATATTACCAAATAGAATCATATAGCTATAAAGTGAAAAAATATTGATCCAAGAACAAAACCCTGTGGTACTCCATGACTTGCTGTGCTGTGGGAATTAGGATCAAAGATCAAAGCTGTGAATAAGGAATGAGGGGGTAGAGGTGCATGTTTGCCCATGCAGAAACCCACAAACAACCCTAAATAAATAATTACATAAATAAAATATGTTACCGGAGAGTTTTTGATAAATTGTTATATTTCTTAAAGAAGGAAAGAGTTTTCACTCTCCAGTCACAATTTATTGTTATAGTGGGCACATGCATGCGCTCTAAAGTGAGGAAATTCCCTTCCCTGCTGATAAATAAATAAATGACTCTTTTGAAATGTAATTCATGTTTTTTTTAGTTAAAGTATTTCTGTGACCAAAATGATTTTAACTATAATTATCTTTACAGACCCCATTCTTTTTTAATTAAATACAAACTGGATGAGAAAAGACTGACAGACCTCATCTACTCAAGTGTAAAGGAAGACATAGCTCACATCCCAGAAGACGTCATGCCTGTAATGCATCAACCTTATTTAAGACTGTATGACTAATCACTGACTACTACAGCGCAATCAGAAACTTTTGGTCAAACTTGTGGCCTTCCAGGATGACATCCCACCTGGGATTAATTCAAAGATCATGGAAATGCGACTTATTCTAAGCACAGCACATTCTTATATTTCTGTCTCACATTTTCCATGAAATAGCAAGAAGAAAATGAGTGCAATCCTTTGGCTTTGATGCATGTGTGAATGACCCGACCACCTAGTCAGGCCTCCCAGTTAATTCTCTCCAGACGAGAAATGCCAAATTTCATTTAGCTGTTACTGCTGAGCCAGACGTGAAGCCTTTTATCAAGGATCATCCCTGGGTGAAAGGACTTAAATCTATTCACTCTGTTTCAGTAATTCCCATCCTCATCTGAAGGCAAAGGAGCCTAGCTCACCACTGTGATTCCTGTTTTCATTGCAAGCTATGTTGGGCTGAGGTTACCCAGGACACCATGTGACTACACCCAAATTTAGCTGCCCACAGTATGCCTGAGTTAAATCATCTGTGTTTGTCATGCAAATAATAAATATTCATTAATGGTTCTTCCATGGTCCCTCAGATTCTTCCTCATTATTTTGTGTCAGCTCTGTAATCTCTACAGGGATTTTATCCTTCTGGACTTCTAGAAATAATCCTAAACTAATATTGACATGTGCTAAAGAAGTTCACCTGTGGTGAAAGAGTTGGGCCAGAGGACTGGGAAGAGGGTCGCGGAGCCAAGGCCAAACCACAGGGTTGCTCAGAGAGGAGAGGGTGGCCAGCGGAACAACGATGCATCAAAGATGGCTTGAACCACCAACCTCATCTCTGCTCCTCTCTGCCTCTCATGCTCAATTCTATTTTCAGAAAGACTAACATGAGAGCAAACAGCACAGGCTCCATTATTGTTGTCATCATTTCCAAACAGCAATATTCCACGGAAAATTCATTTAGGGGTTCTGCTATATGGTGTGCATACACACACACACACACACACACACACACACACACACACACACACACACACACAAATACATATACATATATATAAAATATATGTATATATATGCATAAGCAATTGCATGTGCAATGTGTTAAGGAGCATATAGTTTTTCATAAGTTTCCATATGTTTATACATACAGGTTTAGCTCACGGAGAGCCATTCTTTGTGAGCGTTACTGCAGCCAGTGGGTCCAGAGCCCCCTAGCTGCTCTGCCCAGTGCTTTGGCTCAGGTAGGGGTGGACTTGGCTGGGCATGGTCACTCTGGGCACTGGTCCCATCCTTGCACTGAGGTGATGAAGGAGGACTCTGTCCTCAGCAACCCCTCCTTCAACCACAGGCACAGAGGTGAGGAGGCACCCAGGGGACATGCTGACTGGCGTCTGAGAAGACATTCACACAACTGACAAGAGTGTGCTTGGCTGTTCTCAAGGTGAAGGTGCAGCATGTCTTATCCGCTGCTGCCCACGGCTGCTCAGCTCGGCGGTTAAGTGCTCCACCATCAGGTCGGCATCATCCATCTCCACCTATTTATGTAGGTCTGTGCAAATCTAGGCGCAGTCTTGTAGAACTGTTTTGCTGTAGAAGTTAAAGTGTGTTGAAAAACAGTGTGTTGCTGCATAGCTTAGATTTAGATTTTGTCCAGACCAATTTAGCAATCAAAACTGCAAGATGATAAGGGGTTTTAGTACTTAAACTCTTGTGCCTTTTACTTCTACACTTTTAACTCACTTCAGTGTCCCTCTGAAAAGGTCCATACATTTGTTTTCATAACACAGCAGTGAGGTTTCACTGTGCTACCTGCCCAGGTGCTCGTGAGTGTGGAGCTGTGACAATGGGCCATCAACCGAACAGAGCATCAAAGCTGCCACTGATGATCTGATGATGGTTGAGGGTCCCTGCATAAGGGTAGGGCCTCTGCTTCAGAGAGCCGTTTGTTGAAAAAAAAGGGCCATCATACAGGTTCACTCTGTATGATGGGTTACATAGAGGTTCACTCTGCCTTTGGTGGAGTCTTTAGTTAAGTGCTTTAGTGGCCCCGATGTTAGCTGCTCCTCACTGATCATTGGCTGGCAGGGACAAAAGGTTGGATTAAGCAGGTGCACGCTCTTGATTTTAATGACAAACAAGAGCTGGCGGAAGATTTTGGTGGACATTTCTCTGAAAAACAGATGAACTGCAGATAAAAGTAAAATAAAATTTTAAAAAAAGTCCTTTTTTTCCTCCCTTTTTTTCCAGTCAGGACTCACGTGAGCACCGCAGCTTGCCACCTGTTTCGTGGGAAAGCAATGTTCAAGACAAGCATTTTCAAATCCAAGGGGGGATAAAGGGAGAGGAGAAATAAAGAAGAATGGAAAAGCATTCAGTTTGAGCCTGCCGAGTGCATACCGAGGCTCAGTTCACAGATTCCAAGGACAAGCTGATGGAAGTGAGCCAGGCACCCCAACACGTCAGGGGAGGAGAAATGAAAGAGAGGACAGAAGAAGATGGAGTGAGGGGAGAAGAGTGGATGAGAAAGGGTTGCTAGCTAAAGGGAGGCATTAAAGATGCATTCTCATTCATCTGGAATCTACAGGACGCTGATAGACAAGGAAAGGTGCTGTTGGAAGGAGATGATGAGAGTAGAGGCAGATAGTGACAAAGACAAATGGAAGAAGTTTTTTTGTGCTGCAGCTGGGCTACCTCAACACTTTTCACCTTTATAACCCCTGCCTGCCTTCTGTTTGCCCCCTTAATACAGCCTCAGAAAGGAAAAACAAATGCAGCAGTCTGGTTGCTCATGCCCCGAAAGGAACTGCACTGAGGATGCTCAGTGAATTGTTGACCTCAGCAGTTAGGTGAGGCTTTGAGTGTGAACAGCTGCCAAACACAGCCTTGCCAGGATTAACAGTTCAAGGGATGGAGCGAGACAACCATGCCACAAGTGGTTTGTCATGTTCTCTCCAGTTTGTCTTTATCCCATAGACTGCAGGATCCCATAGCCTGAGCTCTTAAACAAGACCTAGTGACTGTGTGGAGAACAGGCAACGCTCTTTGTTCAATGACATCACCATTCTTTGCTCTAGAAGTAACTCACTGATAGATGGCTCAGTTGTTAGAAGAGAGATGGATGAGCACACTTTGTATCTTTAAGAGATAAGAATGGGAAATGGACTGATATGGCCAAGAGGAACTAAAGGAGGCCATGTGTGAAGGTGCGCAAGTGTGAGAGGACGGCAAAAGAAGACAGCATTGGGGAAGATCCAGAGAAGAAGACTTAGAATAAATTTGGATTTGTTCAGGCCAGAGCAACATGAGCTCTGTCCTCTTGAGACACAGTGGCATCACAGGCCAGATTACTGTCTCCACTGTCTCTCCGCCGGACCTCTCTGATAACCAATCCCCTTCCAGGAGGCCTTGTAACCCGGGCCATAAGAGGGTGGGGAAGGGTCAGAGGTTAGGAGTTACAGGGCCGACAGACGAGGGAGATTGATGCCCGTTGACAAAACTTGAGCCCAACTCAGTCAAAGCAGCCCTGCCTGCTCCCCAGGGGCCAGGTGGGAGTAGGAGACACCAGTGCGATCCCCAAACCCCTTTTTACACACAGAGACACTCATTTTGACTACCCCTAACTACCAAACAACTTAAAGCTATATCTATCTGCCCTCTGATGTTTTGATCATGTATGAAAAGTCAACAGAACGCCAGTCAAAGGAGAAGTCTGACTAAAGCCATTTCACTTACAATCATTACTCTAAAACAGGAATGGCAAATTCCTAAGACTTCTGTGTTGCATAATTATTGTCTTTTTGAAGTATTTGTATCTAGAAATATATACAAAAATGGAAGATGGTGGTAGGAATTTGCCTTTAACCTCCAGAATATACATTTTAACCCTTTTATATTGTAAAGTGTTTTGATTATCTGTAATACAGTAAATGTTTTACTCGTTTTTTGAAAGATTTATCTTTTTTTATTTAATTAAAAACCATCAGTGGTTATACTCTTGAAAAATATTATACATTTGAAAATTAAAGTTATAAAGTTCAAAATAATGCATATTGAAAAACATCTATTGCCTTCTAAGTGTTGTTTTTCAGTACTAAAAACTTAAAAGAAAAAGAAAATCATGCATGGAAGAGCAAGAGAGTGGAGGTAGCGAAGAGCAAAGTAATGCAGGATGAACTGTCACAGATAAAGTTACATGGGGGACTAAACCCTTAGACCAAAACAATCTGTTCAATTTACAACAAAAAAAAGTTGTTAAAGACAGCTGACTGGCTCACTGAAGGATGATGGGCTGGTGAAAACAAAAACAGTAGACGGGCCATGCTTCTTTGGTTGTTTTGGTGTTAGATTGTTTCAGTACTTCCTCTCTTAGAAAAGAGTCAACAAGAAGTGAAGAACATGTAACACGGGCCGCTGCTGGGAGAGCAGACCCTTTTGCTCTTCTTCTTTTTCATCTCCTGTTACATGAAGTCATTCATGTGGAACGCGGGAGCCCTCTTCAACCTCCTGCCAAGAGAAAGTGACACACTGGATATGTCCTGTTTAAAGATATGTTGAAAGTTGTAAAATGTCATCTGCTTGCTGTGGGTTTGTGTCCTTTGACACACATGTCATAAGCTGGGAGATGAATGAAGGCAATGAAGAGACTTAAAGTCTGATTGTTTAACCAATTCAGTAATGTTGTCCAGGTGAGACTTGTTGACAGTTACATTTTATATACAAGATTTTCAGATGATCTACCAATCTCCCAAGTTTCTCCAGCATCATACCCTGATCCTGAACGTGTGAATGATAGATTCATAATACGAAAGCAATCTGATTGTTTAAACGTTTCTCCTTTTTTTCTTTTCGAAAAGAACATGTGTCTCAACAAAGGTGCAATTCAAAAGGATAAAAGGCATCTGCCAGGAGAATTTTGTAATCCCCTTTTCAGTAGCTCATATTATTAAAAGGAAGATTCACTGTCAGGAAAAACGTCCAGGACACGGCGCCAAGAAGAAAAACAATAGGAGAGTGAATAATGATGCGGTCTCAAGGAATAAAACAAAAAAAAGTACACAAAGCATCAGTAGAAAGGACCTATTGAAGTCTGGGATTGTGGTTTCAGCCACTCTGCGTGTTAAACCCAGCAGGACCCCAAGAGTGAAATCCGACTCTAATATTAAAATAAGGCTATCACAAGGTAAGACTAATGTGTTTATCTGTACAGTGCTCTATGGACAGATTTCTTAGGAAATATAGTGCCTTGTTCATTTGTTTTCCACACCTACTTCACTCCACAGTCGCGGGGTCTACTGGAGCCCATCCTAGCTGTAACTGGATGAAAGGTGACTTATACCGTGTCCATTGCAGGGTCACACGGAGATGAAAGAGCACACATGCTCAGACTCACTCCTAAAGTCAATTTAGAGAGACTAATCAGCCTAAAATAAAAGCTGTTTGACCAGAGGAAGCTGTAGCATGGAGTGAAAACCCACACAAGCATCTAAGAACATGCAAACTCCAAACACAAAGGCCTCAGCTGGGATTTGAACCAGGACCTTCTAGCTATGTGGCAACCGTATTAAGACAGGCTGCTCTAGGTTTATTTATGAGGAACAAAACAAAGCCCTTATTAAAAAAAAAAAAACATGCAGTAGTAGAACAGGTGGAAGTATGGTCTGTTTGGCTTCCAATGTTACTAGAAATACTAAAACTCTGAAATGATCATGAAATAAGAAGTTGACTAATCCTGTTGAAGAACGATGTGTTACATAGTTTTGTAGAACTTGTACTATTAGGTCTTTACTCTTTTAGCAGAGTTAATACTCGAGGCAAAAATACATCATTTCAATTTAAAATTGAGTGTTGTAAAATTGAGCTAATGAGCTAATATTTAAATAGACTGACGAAGACAGGTGTTCAGCTTCCTCCGATCCGAGCCTTCATGGACGACCTGACTGTCATAACGGCGTCCTTGACAGCAGGTGGATTTTCCAAGGTCCCAAGGTTTCCTTGTTATCAAGAAGGACAAAGTTATGGACATGTTTGGATTCACCATCTCTGGAATGACCATCCGAACACTGTTGGAACAACCAGTCAACAGTCTGGGTAAGCTGTTTGGCCATAGCCTGATGATAGCCAAGATAGACTAATCTGGGCCTCTAGGTCAATTTAAGGCATGGGTATACAAACATGGGGCCTTGCACACGCTTCTGTGGCCCCTGCTTTTGTATGAGTTCCCAATGTCATACGTGGAACCCCTGGAGAGGAATATCGGCAGCTTCCTGCGAAGATGGCTCGGCCTTCCCGGAAGCCTGAGCAGTGCTGCATTGTATGGCAAGTCAAATGCCTTTTCAAAGGCCTCACTGAGGATTTTGTAGCCATGAGAACAAGGCCATCCAGAATAGAGTTTCTAATGACCCCAAGATATCAGCAGCCGGAATTGAGGTCAGCACTAGCAAGAAATGGAACATCAGGGAAGTCTCGCCTGAGGCAGAAGACCCTTGTTGGGACCACTGCACTTGGACAAGTGGGCCTCTGCCTTTTTTCAAGTAAGCGTGTTAGCAAGGCCACTGGGAACGACAGGCAGCACTCGAGTTAGCATGGCAGTGCAGGGCCTGGTCAACAAGAAGCTTTGACAAGGTGGAGGAAAGTGGTACAAAGGAAGATCTCCTGGACAGACCTCTGGCAGTCTGACTTCCACCAGCTTTTTTGTCTAACCAGTATATGACACTTTACCAAGTTCTTCCAACTTCCACATGTGGGGCCAAAACTGATGCACCCACATCAGATGAAGGTCAATGAAGTGGCGAATGATAATGAAGAACGTAATTTTATGGGAACTCAGTGTGCCTTGGGAGGAACACAGCAAGGTGGCCCAGGTGAGGAAGAAAAGCAAGTACCAAGGGTTGGTTGAGGAATGCAGGAACCATGGTTGGAAGGCACACTGCCAAGCCACTGAAGTTGGCTGCTGAAGTTTCCGAGGCAGTTCCCTCTGCAACGCCATGTCATCACTGGGTGTGTCGGGAGCAGTAAGAAGGGCAGCCACACTGAAGCTGCAGACAAAACCACAAGGTGACTTTGGATTAAGAGGGGAGACCTTTGGCCTATTGCTGCTGGGATGCAGGCTGGGACCTGATCGTCCTAGCTGGGTCACCTGGGTAAAGGTTGCATGATGTTGAAAAACCTGAAACCCCCAATAACCCCAGGAAGATCACTGAAGATGCATCCCGGTGCATCCTTGCAATGTATTCCAAAGGCAAACTCCATAAATCTGCCACCACTAAAACCTATGAGCAGCTTGTAGATAGCTGCAAGAGATGATCAAATAAAAATACATATAGCTGTGTGCTAGATTGTTCCAAGCTGGTTTCAAGCTAAGTATATATAATATATATGATATGATTAATTCTGATAAGCAGAAGTGCTTCAGCAAAACTGACAAATGCTTTTTTGTCAGCGTTCAGAGAACAGCATAACAAGTGGGCTCCAATTTGTTGCACTTTCAAGTTTGAACTAGTTGACCTCCTTCCATCTCAGGCATAGTTTAGCCAATCAGAAGAAAAAAGGTGAGGATTAGGTGTAAACAGAGAATCATTGGCCTTTTGAAGCCAACCAGGGAGGTCATGTTCACATCCCCAGCCACTTCCACCCAGTTTCCTCCACTGATTGGGAATGTTTATCACATTAGAGGGGGGTCAAGGAGGGGGTCAAGTTAGAGAGGGACAAGTGGGTTGCTACCCAGTGGTCTGGCTAATGATACTGTCCAGACCACAGACACAGACATTTGTTGAGTAGGATTCAGTGGATTTTCACAGGTATGAAGGAAAAAGAAGTTTGTGATTAACTGAGGCTGAGGAGAGACACACAAGAAGCTTCTTTAATCTTCATTTCCAAGTTATTCCAGCTCCAATCCTCCTGACAATTATTTACCTGCTAATAGTCCCAGTTGATCATCAACCTACCACCTCATACGCCCCCTCTGTAATTTGCAGTCCATCTGGTCTTATATCAACCAGACACCCTTCTGAACCTTTAATCTGCAGACCGTCCTGAATCAGAGCCTTTCTCTGTGACCCAGTCCTTGCTTTGGCTTAGCCTGAGGCACAAAGACATCCTTTTCACAAGTGACAGGGCTGGGACCTCCCCTGCCTCCCCATTTGACCTTCTTGTTGCCTTAATTGTGTGTAATGGCAGGGCCATGCTCCGCCCAATCCTAGCTGCCCCCTTCTGGGCCGCCACGACGAAGCCCACGGGCTGCGGAGGCCAATTATTTCCTTATTGTTGACACAGACAGCTAAACATTCCCCCTCCCACATAACTCCTGTCCTCCCATGTACTCTGGTGTCTCTCTGTTTCCCTCTCTCCCCAGTCTCTTTCAGGACCACCTAGGTGCTTGCGAGGCCTGATTCAGAGTTTGGCTTTTGGTTTTTTTTGTTTTGTTTCATATTATGTTGGCAGTGTTCTCTCTGCTCATGTTCTGCATACCAGGGGAGAACCATTAACAATGATGCCTCAAGGGCTGACCATGACGGGAGGGTGTTGGAGGGGTTGAAGGTCAACTGCCACAGAAGCAAAGTCCTTTCCTTACTTCTCAGCCTAGAGGAGTTTAAGAGAAAACTGTTTTATCATTGTTAATATTATGAAGTGTTTGCTGGAATTGCTGGTGTCTTTTATTAGCATATATCAAAATAAACCCTCTAAAGAGCCCCCACCTTTCCCTGAAATACTGTAATTGTTTAAAAAAGAAAGAAAGAAATGTAAAAGACCTGATTTAAAGCAGCAGTTTTGCTGGAACCCGACCTTCAAGTGCATCTGCTGATAACTTCTGAAACACTCTTTGATAATTCCCTCCAGACTGGCTTCTTTTACCTGGCATCTAAACTAGACTTCGTAGTAACTTTTCATTTTGTGACACAAAATTTAACTGCAGTTTCAGAATGTGGATAAAGCTCAACTCTGAAATGACATTAACATTTCTTAAGCAACAAACCGGTTTTCTCCTCTCATGGTGAGTATTTAGATATCTTGTTGCGTGTGCTCAGAACCTCTTTCATTTTGACATTTTAATTTCTGTTTTGAGAATTGTTGCTGTCAGTATTTTATTTTCTATTATTTGGAGGAAAAAAAAACATAGTTGTCTGCAATGAATCGTCACAAAGCAAGATCCTCATACATGGAACCGGCCTATCTGGGAGACCATTGTCCACATATTTAACAGAGGACTAATTTCAAAAACTTTATGGTTAACTGATTATAAGTTATATGAGACATTGTTGCTTGATCATGCTCAAAGGACTTAGTTTCTACACGAACATGAATGTGACTCTTTTTGTTACATCAACAGATCATCAACGGATATGCAAAATAAATATTTTTAAAAAGGTGTTTCCATTTCATTTTTATTAAATCTCCTTTTCTTATATTGCCAGAAAAGCCATCAGATGCAAGAATTAAACCATTATGGGCTAAATAGCAGTTTTTGTTAAATGTAGTCATTTCTATTACACGTTTTTCTTTATGTGTAACTTACATTTTTGAAATTTCTAGGGTCAAAGAAAACCAATTAGTGTCACCAGAAGGCTTTGCAATAGGCATAATGCTGACTGTTGATCACTGACTGTACATTGCATTCTAAGGAGAAACACCTGGACCATATAAGTTTACATATAAGAGAAAAGTGGGTAGAGGCCTTCTGATACTTTTGGGTCTGTTTTGATTTGGCATCCCCAAAAGAGCATAAATCAAAGATCATTTCAAGATTGCATCTGTAGGAACATCAAAAGGGTGCAATCAGTCAGGAGAGAGTCTTTTTCATTCTGCTTTTTCACAAATGTTAATCCAGTATGAGTAAATGCAACTGCGCAAACCTTTGGTTACACTTTAACCTAAAGACTTATAAAGAACCAGCAGAAAATCCCACCTTTGCAGTCAACAGCTGTGATTACATTTATGCCCAGTCCCTCTTCATCATACCATCAGCCTCCTCTGAGGTTTTGTGGCTGAGTTGGATGGTATTTGGAGTACAGTGTATTTTAACAAAGCTGCCTTTATGCGGAGCCACTCACTGTGACTACCTCTTCTGTCAGGCCAAGACAGAGTGCGAGAGCGTGTTTGGCATTTGTGGGCATGTCTGATTGGATCTCCCTTTGTTTGCCATTCTAAAATGTGAACGAAACTTCTTAGTCTTTGCAGAGAATTGAGCTTGTGACAGTTATTGTTCTGCAGGGATACAAGAACCACCAGGTGTGTGTGTGTGTGTGTGTGATGAGTGTGACAGCCTGATGATTTAGCACCGCGGGCCTGTGATTTTTAACAAGTTAGAGGAGCCTCTGCAGATGGATGGATAAGTTGTACCCATGGGAGTCGTACGGGCTCCTATAGAGAGGTCTCGGGCCACCTGACTCCGCCCAAGAGACAGTGCTGGGAACTCGGTGTCGGTCCTAGGCAGTGTGGGCTGGGGCCAGCCTGTGCTGTGACGAATGGGACACCTGAGCCAAACTGTAACACCGCCAGCGTGGTGGGTCCCCCTAATCACTCTGGCTGCCCAACTTCCAGCATCAGGTTTCAGATTCCAGGGGGTGTGATGGTGGGGCTCCGGCCCAGTGGGGCTGAAGTGTCTGGTTTGCTTTAACAACAAACATTTACAGGCACTCGTGGACATACCAGTCAGTGCTCGACAATGCTCGTGCACAAACTCAAAATCAGAGAGATTGCCAAAGGAACACAAGCTTTCACAAGACTATGTCTCCTACAGCAGGCGGTCGATAACTTGAATTTTCTGAAATATGATCACCTATATGCTGAATGATGCCCTTTCAATAAAGTGAAATTTATGAAGAGAATATGCCAGCTGTTCCCCACCATCCAAACCTCTAGCCAGGCCACTTGAAAGCACTTGTGCAATAACAAGTTTTAGGAAGTCACATTATTAGTCACGTACATACACAGCAATCTCACGATCAAATAAACCTTGACAGAAAATGAAATGCCCAGTGAATAAACACTTCTCTAAATTTGTCGGTGACGGTTAAAGCTGGCTTGTGTGGTTAAAGGAAGGTTTTGAAAATGCACAACTTGATGCTTGGAGATACAGAGCCCTGTTGACACGGTAAACTATCACTTTACCATGTTAATTGAAAATCTAATAGCTTGTGTAGAGCAGATGGCGTGAGGTGAAGCATGTCCTTCTGCCCCCTCTCTTTGGGTTTTATTTCAGGATCAGCTACAGGAGGTGTGGTGAGCGGATGGCCTTCGTGCCCAGGACTAAAGCCTCCCTGTTTTGGCACATGAGACCCACATCTCCCCTCATCTTTGCCGACATCCACCACGGCCAAATTTAGGAGAGGGGAAAACTGCGCAGAGAGATATTTCAGTGCACTGTGTGTCAATAGTGACGTGAGCCAAACCAAACTCCATTTGCACTTGTTTCTCTACTTAATCGCTCATCTAAACAAGCTTGAGGGTTGCTGGGAAAGGAGGAAGAAGGGCAAGAGGGGGTGGGAGGTGGAAAGGTGAGGAGGCTAGAAAGGGGGAGTGGATGGAGTTTGCCAAAATAAATGCATGAATGCTGTCTTTGACTGACTCGTATCTTTGAAGTGAGCTATAATTGCACGCCTCTTGTCCAGCAGTGGAGCCTGTGGCAAGCCAGGCAGTGACCAAACGGGGATGTTTGGCTGTATCACAGAGGAAACGTCATGACTTAACAATAAACAATATCAAGAGGCCTCAATTCAGCCTGAAGTAGACAGCGGAGCAGAACGAACTGCATTAATGAAAGTCAGATTTTGCTCTGTTCGGTTGTTGAAATTCTGAGAAGTCCATTTTCTTCTGATGTTCTGCTGAAGAATCAGTCCCCAGACAGGAGACCAGTTTAATTTCATATTGAGTGCACTGCTCAGAAATGTTCCTCTCACAAAGAGATGACGATGAGAGCCTGAGAGGATACTCACAAAGCCCCTTTCAGTGCAGCACATATGCAACCATTGGGTAACATTTGAATCCCCAGCACTTTCAGAACAGCACTACCTGTGTGTACGCCGCTCTTCTGCTTTCCGAGAACACCAAAAATCTGGAAGCATGTGTTTATCTGTTCATGCATGTTCACTACATATACATCAGTCGGGGGAACGTGACTCCTGGGACATAAGAGTCGGTCATGGTGGGGTTAACCTCTTTCTGACCACGATGATATTTTTCCACTTGTGGGGGGGCCGTGTGACAGGGTCACATATGCTGTGATTAATACACAGCCCCTTGATGTCTTATTTATAAAATGTAAACCCACCCAACCCAGTGATCATTAGACGTAACTCCCTAAAGAATATTGTACACAATGCACCTTTCAGTTGCTCCTTTTGAAAAGATTTTTTATGCCAAGGGTGTGTTGTCTGGGATTTTTAATGTTCCACTGCAGCACTTGTGAAAAGGGAAAAACCCAGCTTGGTGTAGCCTTACAATACCCCTTGGTGTATGTAACTTTGTACAAATTTTTTAAAAACTGGAAAAGTAAACTGAGGGGGGTCAGCGAGGTGTTGCAGGGAGCAGAACCGAGCTTGTCAGGGCAGGGCTCAAACTGGCTGCTAGGTGTTTCTTGTCCTTTGGTTCATTTTAGTAACGATGAGGATCCCTGACAGCTCAGCTAGTGTGATGAGAAGATGGGACGGCTGATCACCTTGAAGCAGCTGTTTGAAGCTTTTCCTGAATTCCTGCACTGAGCCAAACACACATTCCAGGTCCTGCAGATGCAATGTCCTGTTTATAGCCTGCAAGCCTGAGCATTTTAAATCAGAATGTATTAAACCTGGTTTAATGTGTATTTAATATTTGGACTTTTGTACAGTCCCAACATTGAAAAACCAGCCTCTAGCCACCAGTAGGACTTTCTCACTGTCACTTCTCCATTCTGTGTCCAGCACATGCTGTGCATTGATTTCTCCTTCCATGATGATTCCTCCTCCATCTCTTCTTCCTCCTCATTGGAGTTCTGCTGTCTAAGACACTCACTTGGCAGTTCTTCATTAGGGATCATTTTCTGGACGTATCCATCTCTGCCGGTGGTCAGGGTACAGTACCAGCGGGGTACCAGATTTGTGGCAGTGCATATGTGTTGATGGCCCAGACTTTATTTTTCTCATTCAGCTGGCTCTTAAAGATCGGCTTTACTCTTCTCTGGCTGTGACCAACTTCCTAACAGCCTCCTTTGCAATTTGCTTGCACGATCACAAGGTTTTTGTCGCTGCAGACATATTTGGTCCTTGAGAGCAAAACATGCTCTTTAAAGGAGAAATCCAGGCCCAGGTAGAGGGCTGGTGGGCAAATCTGGGATCTATCCAATAACTTTTAAGGACTAAATGATTAGTGGGGACCAAAATCTTTGAAGTTTGTCCAATTTTGAGCAAGCCTGTTCTAACCATGAAATGGTTGCAATGTATGCCCAAGGGCAATTGTTAAAAGGAAAGTGTTTGCTTTTGTCACAGGCATGGACTTTTATAAGCGCCTGACAACTTTATGAGCAGCACTCCCGAGTGTGTTTTACTTGTTACTGAATTCTCATTTAAGGAGAAGAAGAGCATATAGGATGCATAGCATGTTGACTGCAAGTTTCTGATGAACAGTAAGACATTAATACTTATACGCACTACGCACATCCATACTTCAAAAACCCCTAAATATCAACATAATCTTTGTGTTTAAAAGGGAAAAAAAGTTATTTAGGTCCAAAGATCCATTAAAAGTCAAGGAAGGGCTGGGACATGTACATACAGGTAGGAACTCATGGATTATGAGGGAAGATTTATTAAACAGACAAATCACAGATGTGATTTGAGTACAGAGAGCAAAACTGGCTAAAAAGCACAAACAAAGATGTTTCAAAATAAAACAGGAAGTTATGAGCCAATTCTATAAACCTTGACAACCCAAAAAGCTACAGACAAACTCCCATCTAAAAGAAAGAAACGCGGATTAAAACTAAAACCACAGACCATAAATCTACAAAACTCATGTGACATCAAACAGACTAACATCAGCACATGCAGGTTGCAAATTGATCAAACATGTTGTAAGATGGATTATTTGAGCACCCAACATACGGAGGCTCTTGAGTACCATTCAGATGGGATTAGCTTTACATGGAGAGGCAGGATAAAGTAGTTTTACTGCAAGACGTCAGTACTCTGCAAAAAAAAAACTATTTCTAAGAAAGTAAACTTAACCTTGTTTAAAAAAATTGTATTACATTTGTCTAGTGGTTAGACTATTTTACTAGTCATGAAAATGTTTCTTATCCAATTGGAAGAGAAGAAAATAAGACAATAACATAAGGCTTATTTCCAGAGGGACTGTTTTGCAGTGTAATATTAATGGCCAACTCGCACAGAATCAGACTCCCCTGGAAAACTACCAGAAGTGGGAGGAGTAACCTGATTTATGCACTGCCTTACGCACTACACACACAGTACAGTCAGGTACGGCTGAACTATTAATTATATTAATAAGATCTGACTGGATGCTGCCAATAGGCACAAAATATCTACTTTTCACAAATGCTTCCCACCTCTGTTTTGATTTAAATGCTGTTCATGCCCAAAACCCTGTTGGCTTTGGATTTACATGAACACCTGCTACAAAGACTGACTGTCTAGAAGGAAACTGAGAGCTTCTTCAAGGATCTCCATGAACGTGAAAGAAGAATAACATACGCATGTACAGCTGAGCCCATCTATTCATCTATGCACACGGGATTAGAAGCACCTGAGTAGCTTTGCTGGACATTTTTACAGAAGGTGCAATATGGTACATGGTACAATAACAAGATTGTTTGATGTGCTAACTTTTCATACCGCTTTAGAGTGCACGATTCAGATATTCAGGACGTAGTCTGCGAAGACATGACAGTCAGCAGAAACAGAGATGTCTTCATACTTCCGTGGTTCTGATAAGAGGCGGTTATAACTGAAGCAGTAACTTTGATTTGTCATACAGCTCACAGTCTTTGGCTATTTGGTTGACAGAAGTATATAGCCAGGTTGAGAGCAACAAATGTCATTAAATGTGTCTTTTCACACTTTTTGGTCTCTTTGTCATGAAGCCAGACTCACTTTTCCACTCGTACTGGTTGACTCTAACAGAGGGAGTGAAATGACAGCATTGCAAGCTTCAAATCTCCCTCCATCTCCGTTCTGCACAACTGCCAAACAGGGGAGGAAAGAATAACAGGCTTTACTGCCTTTGGCCTGCCTCTCTCTTCACCAGACTTTATGAGTAGCCCCATCAACAGATAATTATTGTAGCTCATAAAGGCATGAAGGAAAATGAGGAAAATGTAGAGCAATGATGACAAAGACAGGGAGAAGAACGGCAATAATGAAAACAGAGAACTGAATATCATCTTGAAAGACAAAATATGATGGCACAAGACAAGCATGGATCATGTCCGGGTCAAATAAAACACACGTTTGTTTTCTTTGTTGTTCACCTTAATAACTGAGCTTCTCTGCTTTTCTTTCATCTGCAGTTCTGAAGCACTTGTTTGCATGTAAAGTGCAAACGGGTAGTTCTCCGGGTTATCCTCAGCCTGCAGACAGCGTGCAGACAGATATAAGCCCTGCATGCGCAAAAAAAAAGATGTCATGCCTGGATGGCAAACGAGTGGAGACAAGATGAGAGAACCGGGGGGGGTGGGTGGTCAGGGGTGGCATGACGGCAGAAAATTAGCAATATTCCATAAGTTAATGAACACATTAAACTATCCTGATATAGGAGAGAACAATGGTTGAGACTGAGAATATAAAACAAGAAAAGAAAAGAAAACAGAAGAATATATATAATTATATACGGTGCCTGGTAAAATAAATGCATGGGTACTGTGTTAGAGATGACCTAAAGCATACAACCCACATTAAAGTGAAGACAAGATCAACTGTAGTCAAGCTGAAATGCAACAATACTTTTATTTTTCATCAGTTTGGGGAAATTAACTATGGTGTCCTGTTGCTGTGTGGACAATAGTGGAGATAACCTTACATGCATGTAAAAATGCAACTCTACATTTTCTTTCAGTCCATGAAGTTATCATGAAATTCTTGTACTGCACTAAGATGAATATTCACAGGACATCAGATTTTTACTTGTCCAGTGTGGTATACCATAGTATGATATTGTACAACACTCGTATATTTTATGCAAAATCAGCATCTGTAAAATTAACTGCTAACTAAACTCTACGTCTAAAAAGATGCATCAAATAAAAGTATATTTAGTCATTGCTACTCTATTAAGTACTGTAGTTTTGTAAATGTATTTAGATATGTTGGTTTGTTTTTTTTTTTTTGATAAATAGTTTGAAGGTGTCCCGATGCTGTCACCACAGACAACTTCGCTGTTGTTTTCGGAATATGATGCATTGCCTACCGTCATCTTCGATACGCTTGTGTAATGTCTACAGCAGAGCTTTTGTGATGACGGGGAGACAGTAACTGTGAGCTGAGAGGTGGCCCAAGGCTGTAGCGTGAGCAAAGAGATGTGTTTTGCTGATGTTATCAAGACAGCTGTAAACAATTCTTACTCAGAACAGACTGGCCAAAACACTGGGACACACTGAACACCGAGACACACTGATTGTAAACTAAAACATACTGCAACCCTGAAACAATGAAAAAAGAAAATGCAGCTGCACATGTTCTTGATTTGACTTAAAGTTTTAATTAGCTTTAAAATGTAACTTCCTTTGTTTACCCACACACAACCCTTCAGTTTTCCTTTTCTCCCATTTTCTCTATTTGTTACATTATGGATCTTGTCTCTGATGTGGATGTTATCACGACGTATCACATTCCCTCCTCTTCTCCCCCTCCAGCATGTCCTTCTGTGTCCTTCACAGCTGAGTGCCACTCCATCACACGCACAAACATCATACCTCTTGCCATCTTTTTGAAAAGAGAAAGAAACTGGATTACATCTTGACCCCATCTCATTAATCCATAAAGTGTCAACTGAAACTCCAGCATTGAAACATAATCACACTCTGCAACACAACCTGTAATTCACTGTGCATGTGGTATTTTAAATTGGAACAATCTCCTAGATTTCTGCAGCGGGTTCCTGCTTCTGCCTGAGCAGGTATGTGTTTGTTTTATGTCTAGTTTGATTGCACTAGAGGGTGCGCTGGGAGCTGTCAAAGCCTTGTCACACACACTGCAGCACATTCACTGAAGGCTTATGGTTGTCTGCATCCGCGATGGGAATGTAGTGAAGCAGTTCTGCCAAGCCTGTCCGTCAGAGTTTGGTTGTGTGGTTTCAGTTCATTAAAGGACTTCCTACTTACTAAAAAAGAAAAAAAAAAGGGATTATGATGAAACTTTGAATAATATATAGAACAAACTGATGGGCGATAAAGGGACAACACCTTTACTCCATTAGTTAAGCTCCTGCCTGCAGTTTACCGTGTTTACTTTACGTCTAAGCAGATGGCTGGACCAGTAACATGTCTGCACATGTCCGCCATCTGAACTCTATTAGTGAATCAGACGCAATTAAGATTTCCTCTGCAGACATTTACCAAATAATTTATTGAATCGTCCCCTCCAACTCCGTCTGATTGTCGGAGTTCAGAACCATCTGTACTGTATCTCTGTACTTGCAATTGCTTAGTGTTGACTAATCTTGGAGCTGATTAGGATTTGTTTGCAGGTTTCTGCACAGTAATGACATTCCTCAGTGCATCTGTTTTCCTCCTGTTTCTTACAGCCTTGTTCGGAGCGGCTCATTTGGTTACAGCTTTTCCCATTTCCCTTCTTCCCAAACTGATGCAATGACTCACAAAATGCAGGTAAGAAACAAAAACAAAACAAAACCCTGAACACTACAGCATATGTCACTGTGGCATGTGGGAAAAGAACAGCGTCTCTGTAGTGGATTTAATATTATATTCATGAGAGTGCAGGTTAAACCATTATTGGATGCTGTTGCATAACAGAAGTTTATGACCGGGAGTATTTTCAGTGATCACAACACATGGAGATAAATGGATACGGCTGTGCTGTTTATATATATATATATATATATATATATATATAAGGGGTAAAAAAAAAACATTTTCCCACAATGACAGTTGTGTGCTTCTGATTCAAGGTGTTTGGTGGGATTAATGCAAATATCTTTATAAGTGGTTTATTTTCAATTAACTCCCCTGCGCTGTGATAGAGGTCCATGCTGCAATATGAGAGGGATGTGTTTGGATGTGTTTGGATGTGGTTGGCCCAAATAAGAAACAGACAGACAGAAAGTTGGTCCTTAAAGGAAACACTGTCTGAATAATTTGGAGGAGGAAAGTGTGGGTGGGTGGATAAAAGGGGCTGGAAGTTTATCTGTTGGGAATGAGAAAAACATATCCAAATATCCACATTGTCAATTCTGTGTGCTGTTATGAAATTGACCCTGGGTGAGAACTTTGTTTACAAAGGTTTTTGCAGATAAAAAACATAAATTTGTGGTTGCCACATTGACAACAATCGCCAATTATAGTGACCAATATTAACCAAAAAACCTCAGCATTAACCTCAGAGAAGGAATCCCAGGTGGTGTTTAATGTTCATTATCATCCCATGGATGTTTTATATACTCTGATTATTGCCATGCTCTTTTACTAATTTTATGCTTTGTTCAGCACTTTGGTGAACCTTGTTTTGTTTAAAGTGCTTTATAAATAAAGTTGAGTTGAGTTGAGTTGAGTTATAGCAGTTACTGTGTGTTACACCTAATTCATATGCCTATGTTAAGCTTTTCTCTTTCGTATGCCTTCTTTCTTCTCTTTTTGCTCTCCTGGATGATCAAATCTCCCTGTTGCATTTTCTCCTATGTTATTGTGTTTAGATTCACTGATTAATGTGTTGTCCACGTTACTAGGGACAGCAGGAGTACCTGGATGAACCTAGGGAAAACGTACAAACACCACACACGTGAGCCCAGAAAGCAGCAGCATTAAATTCAAATAGTAGTACTAACAACTATACGTTGCTCATGCTCCAGGAGAGAACAAATAATTCTGACCGCGCTTCAAATAAAAATGAAGTTGACAGCGCTTCCCTTTACTAACCTGTGTTTTGAAAAGCTGCGTTGCTTTCTATAAAAGAACCCGAAACAGACCGAAAGATCACATTCAGTGCAGATCTTTCTGGATGGAGCAGAGTCGTAAAGGAGTGTTGGCAAGTGTAAATGGAAAAATAATACTCTAGTTCACAGACAGAGAAATTTGTGTTTCATTTTCTTTTTGGTAGAGTGGGCTCTAAAGGTTAAATTTTTCCTTTAACATGAACATTACAAAGTTTATGTCTGGGACAACATGTTATTATTTTGCCGTTTACAAGATAAAGTGCATAAAATCACTGTTTTCCCACTGAGTCCCAGACACCTGTCGATAAATTACAATGAAAATGTGTTTCCATTTAGTCGGAAACCGTGTTCATAAAGGACCCCATCATAATAAAACCAAATTTCAGAACAGGTTCCACTGCCTTCGGAGTAATGGAAAATACGGTAAATCCTTCACACTAAACTGCTTGCTTAGAAAACAATTTCAGCCTTAGTTAAAAAGCACATCAAACACCAGGGTCATATCATGTTTCTGGTTAAAAGAGAGAGGATCTGTGTGCACATTCAAGCAAAAGTATTAAAATATAATAAAATAGAAAAAGAGGTCTGGGTTTCTCGGGAGGATTTGGAGCAAACGATCCAGGACCGACGGTCATTAAATGTCAATTAGTTATGCAGTGAGCTTCCACATCAAAGTCATTTTATTGTCCCAGATTTCTTATATTGTCACTCTACTTTCACTTTCAGTCATTCACCATCATAAGTCACGTGACGTCACCAGACATTGCCTCATCAGGTGAAGCGGTGCTGATAATTGTCTTGTAATTCCCCATTTCCTTTTATTCTTTCCTGTTTCTTTTCATAATCTTTACATAATCTTTTCATACTAATTTTGAAGCATTAAAAGCAGTTGTCTCTGGAAACTGGACACCTTCATATCTCCAAGCTCTTTCACTTTGTCTGAGAAGAATATGCTTCGATTGCGTCTGTTTAAATGAGCTTAAACATCATGACACTTCGTCAGGTCGGCGAGCTGCAATCTCTCTGTCAAGTGTGATATCATTCATCTTGGGATGATTCTGTCCTCGAGTCCACTGCCATCTCTCAGATAGGGTTGTTGTGGTCGTTGCCTGCCGACGTCTCTGTTGTGGTCATGTTTGGAAGATAAACCATGCAGTATCTGGTTTGTATAGTCTTTGGGAGAGGCGATGCAGCATGACTTCACAGCTGAACTATTGTATTATTTTGGGCTCATGTTACGACTTACTACATTTACTTTCTGGGCTCAGCCAATTTCTACCCACAGTTGATAATGAGAAAGGTTTAATTTTGTGATTTCTCTCTAAACCATTTGTTAATTTTACAGCAATGTGTTTTCACTCCACCTACTCTGTCTGGCACCCTTTGCCTGCAGCAACCTAAACTTCAAAAGCCAAAACGTCTAAATATCTATCCTCAAACGTACTTCCCAATTAACCTCCACACTTCCCAACCTGTTTTTCTCTCTTTCCATGTGACCCCCTAACCCCTTCGCCTGTTTTTATATTCCCCTCCTCCAAACACAGGAAACCTGTCCTGGAAAACTCAGCTTGTATGTCATTCCACTTTAAAGTGAGAGTATCAAGCAGGAAAATAAATATGGGATAGGGAAAGTAGCCGCAGAACAAAGTAAAGCAAAATTGGCGTGGCTGCATAGCTGGGTTTTGGCTGATGTCCATGCTGATAGAGAGGCTTAAGCCCAGGCAGGGAGGACGCCAGCATTTACAATTTTTTTTTTTTTAAAGCTGCCTGTGATACTATCAGTTGCATACTATTGCTACGCTATTAGACAGCGAGGGCTGCGATTGTTGCTTTGATTATGCTGCGCAGTGTGCAAGGACGTCCTCATCTATTTCTTATCACTCTACAAGTAATGATTTAGAAAGCCGAACAGATCAGCATGCACCCACCGACCCAGCGGCTAGGGTTGGGTCCGTGTTCCTTATTTCAGGCAAGGCAATTCCCCCGTGTACGTCTCCTTAGTAATCCTGCAAAGCTGACAGAATCATTTGTCTGACAGAGATGCAATTACTCTGAGCTTGGCAACTGCACATCTTTGTTGTTGGCCCACAAAGAGAAAACCAAGAAAAGTAAGAAAGTACTCGCGAGATGATAATAATGTTTAAAAACTCTGATCTCCTCTTGAAAATACAATTCAATATGGGATGCCAGCTGTCAAACGACGAAGCCTGTTGCAGAATAGTATATATAACTCTTTTATTCACAGAACAGACTCATAATTGTCATGGCGACGCGCTGCCTTATTTCATCTTGTCGACTTTGAAGAGGGAAAAAAAAACTCTGTGGCACAAGCGCTTCTCACTGAGTCTCCACACTCGAACCAACCACACGCAGACAATTTAAATCAAAACTGCAAATGTTCATCAGTGCGGAAACTGATAGGAGTGACTTTAAACACAACACATAGCTTGGCAGGCGTTTAGTTTAAAGGGGGAGATTTCCTAACAAGTCTTAACGGCGATGCTGAGTGGAGATTTATCTGGTGGAATGTGGGGTGAAATTGCGGCCCGAATATTAAGCAGCCTGGCAGGGAGGGGGGGGGGGGCAAAAAAACGATACAGAGGACAGATATGTTTAGGTGAAGGGGGGGTTGTTAGGCATTCCTATATAGTTGCCGTGGGGACAGTCAAGGCTGTGTTCCATGACCGTGTCCACATGTTGACAGCTTTACGCCTGTGGTCCTACACTTTAACTGCTGCCTTGGATCAACCCGAAAGCCACCGCTGGCAGTCTAAGCTGAAAGAAAATCTGGCCTGGCCTGGACTGAAGCTTAAGTCTCAGAGATGAACACTTTATGAGAATGATGACCTCTATAGATTGAAAAGATCTTGCAGTTTTGTTTAAGTAAGGTCAATAAGTGCCAAAATGTCTCCAGTCTCAACAGGTGCTCTGACTAACATCCAGACAAGCTCAAGGAGCAGACATCAGACGCTCGTGCCGGTCGAGTTTGTCAACCTATGAGCCCCCGTCCTAACCCTCAAAAAGCACAGCGAGTCTGTCCCCCGTCCACGTCTCCGGGTTTAACCACAGAAGATGAACCATTGTTGGTTTGAAGTTTGCAAGAAAATGCCTCACTGTGTTTGTAAGGTTAAAGGGTCAATTGTTGACATCACAGCAGAGCTCATGCTGTTGAATCCTTTTTGCCACATGTCAACAAGCCTTTGGGAATATCAGTTTCAGTTTGCCAGTCTGCTACTTTGGACCGTGCAGAATTTAAGCTCCATGCTGCCTTTATAAATCCTTACAGAGACATTGCACACGATATAACTGTCGAAGGGCATGATCCTTATGCAGGACCTCGTTCTCTAATCACTGATTGTCTCCCTATAAGCCTCAACTATGACTGAATAACGTTGAGACCCCTTTTCTTTATGCTTTGCAGTCATTCAGACAATATAACTTGCTGAAAAGCATGTCTGTAATTGTGGATGCTGCTTCTAAACATCTAAATATACAAATGAAAGCTTGGTAATTATAATCTAACACCAAACATTAATGTCGTGTTGATACACAGCGTTACAGTTCAGTACACATATCAGCTGTGTTCTTTTACTCTTTTACTCTTCGTTACATATGTATTCTCTTTATTTTCAGCCTTTGTCTTTGACTCTGTTCTGATTGTTTGAGAGCTCCCTAATCGAGCCTCGTGTTAAATCATATCACATGTCAGTGGGCACTTCCTTTGCAAAGTTTGGATGACTACTTGTTTAAATCCAACACAAAGAGCTGTCATTACCTGCTTTCGTTTCAGATGAAGACCGTTGCTCTTTTCATCAGGACGTTTATCGCTTCCTTTATAGTTTGTCATTCCTTCACATCAAAGACACAGGTCTGGTGAGAATGTTGTTGGTGAATTTTCATTGCAAAACCCTGTAAATTGTTTGAGGGCAGAACGAGTGAGGCGGATGGGTGTGGTGTCTGCAGTGATGCGGACTCTTTGGTCTGACATGGTGAAAAGAGAGCCAAAAGACAAGTTCTTGAGATGCCAGGTGTATATTCCTACCCTCACCTATGGTCACGAGCTAGATGGATGGATGGATGGATGGATGGATGGATGGATGGATGGATGGATGGATGGATGGATGGATGGATGGATGGATGGATGGATGGATGGATGGATGGATGGATGGATGGATGGATGGATGGAGAACACTGAAGTCATGTTTGCTTGCTGATCCTACTGGTCCGGTCTCAGTCTCACCTAACTTTGAACACCAATTCCTGTTTCCATGGACACATCTCATCCATTTATCCTGCTGAGTCTATGCAACTTTAGCTTCCACTTAGATGGAAGTATTAGATGTTTGCAAGCATAGCGCTCATAAGTGGAGCCCTGTTTGATATGTGGCAATAGTGGTGGTATTCTACACTGTACAGGTGTTAATTTTATACATGTCAAGTAGTCACTTTTAACCTGATCATCCCCCGTGAGGTGTGGACTGAAATGTAAGCATTCACAGACCAAAGACAAATATACAAGCCTTCTGAGTCTATATTTTTCCGAGAGCCAGCAGATGAACTAATGTACATTTGGTGAAAATGAACAGGCTACTTTTAAACTGAAGTGAAAAATGCTCTCTTGATTTTTCTATGTGGTGCGAGTGACATTTAAGGCAATTTTAATGGCTCGAGCTTCCGTGCGTGTAAATTAAATGGATCGTTGCAGACGTATACACAGTTCCTGTCTTCCTACGTCTTCAGGATGAGTGAGCATGTGAATAATTTGGAAAGCAGCAACTTCTTGATATAAAGAGATTGAGGCTGGAAAAAAATATAAATAATACACGGTGTGTATCCGCATATACGTGAAGACCTACTCTTCAATGTATAAACAACAACAAATGTTGTTGCAGTCTTTCTGAAACTACTTTAACAACCACAGTTTCATGATCGTTCTTGTTCATGTTGTGACACAAGGCGTCCTTTTACAATCTGAATAGCGTGTGCAGTCACATTGGAGCTTCTCCATGTATAGAGCATTTGAACAAATAGATGCTGAAACGCTCCACGTTGGAATACCAACACTGAAAGCATAATCCCCCAGAAATACGGGAATCAGCATTAACTTTTTAAAGCTTCATGTAGTGTTTGCTCCACTGGCATCACAGAAACGTGAATATACCATCAATTTGGGGCTTTGCTGTTGTGAAAACACACATTTTCACTGATTTCCTTGCTCAGTTGAACAATGTCGGCCCGTGAGAAGAAGGTGATTTTGATATGCCAGACAGAATGAAAGACTTGTAATGTCTTTTAAACACATAAGAGCATGTGCAGCCCAGGAACTAAGGAAATGTTCCACCGAATGGTTATTTAAACTCAATGATGTTATCCATATGATGGTGCAAAAATACTCAACCACACATACTAACCTCATTGCCTATTATCTTTTTCCTGGAGCAGTGTGTAGATTATAAAAGCAGAAATCTGATTGGAGCTCTTTGTATAATAGAAATGTCCCCACTCTTCCCTAAGCAAGTGACTTCTCAAAATATGCATGCTTGCTTTTCCTCTCTTCTTTGTGATAATGATGTGCTCTGTCGCTTTTTGATTCACGTGGTTTATTCTTCTCATGAAGGATGTTGGTGTAGATTCCTAAAAAGTTTGAACAGAAGTGTGATGAAAATGGCTTTTTAATTCAAGATTTTAAGACTTGTGTTGAATGAATGGAGATAAAGTGACAGTATGTTACTGACATGCAAATTAATCTTTTAACTGTCCTTATAAAATATGACTTCACTTGTGTCTTGATTTTTTTAGATTGTGTCATGAACAACATTTTGTGAACAATATTTGTAGCACCAATCTTTTCTTCACCATTATGCAGAGACTGTTAATAGCTCCAAATGTGCCACACATAGAAGTGTTTTCTTTTAGTTTGGTTGCATACTGTTCTGGTATCAGCACAGGGCTCAGATATTTGAGTATAAATAGCGTGAAAAGAGGAATTGTACCAGACAGGAATGTCCTCCTCAAGGGCATCTGTTGGACGGTACCCAAAATGCCGCAATGGGTGTTAAAATATTCTGGAGAGCAGCCAAGGCTGGTGGAAAAGGTGGGGGAGGGGGAGGGGAAAAAAAAGAAAGGAAGGAAGAAAAGAGCAAATTGTCCAAAGAGACCCTCATCTAATATTTTGTTTCTACTCATTAATCTATTTATGGCTATGAAGGGAGGCAGAGAGAAGGAACAAAAGCTGATCTACCAGGCAACAGGCCGACAGAATGTCTGCAACTCCAAAATAGAAAAAACAAAACAAACAAAAAAAGGGCACGAAAGATTAATTGAAAATGGCAAGAAGTAGTCCAAAGATAGTTATAATTGTGAGTCTGTCAGGGGACATGGGCTGAAAACATGCGGAGAGATTATCTGCTTGGCTCAAAGAGGCAGACTGACAGAAGATGGAGAACTTACATCACACTTCTCGTCAGTATGAGCCTCCACTTCTCCGTAAACCCTCTCGACTGCTGTGATTCACATATGATGACTATGAGACTCCACTCACTTCCTAATTCCGTCTCAGTGAACCTGTCTTAATGTTCTCCTTTTTTTTCACCGCCTCTTTCACTTCTTGCTCTGTAAACAGCTTTTTCTTTTACACAATAAAAGACCAGGACAACTGGCTGATGTTTTGAGCAGTCGTCATCTGGATATCAGCGACATAAAACTGCACTTCTCCGACCTTATAAAATAACATGCCAGAACAGCTTTCAACGATTCCTCTTCACTTCTCAAAGAAAAGCTCTGCGATTCCTCAGTGAAGCACATATGTGATTCAACAGGTATGTCAGGTATTGCGTGAGTGATTTTCCTGCATGCTTGTCCGTGTGGAGGCCCTGCGTGGCTGCAGAGCTGCGTATCTACGTGACTGTGAATGCATGCAACCACAGTAGCTTTGTTACCTTGTTTGTAGCAACAGGAGCTGCTGTCACTCGCAAAGTGGCCCTGCTATTTTACAGGGGTTAAAGGTGTGAGGTCAATGAGGTGACACTGGAATTGTTGGGAGATACTCGAGTGAACCGGCCTCGGCACAGCCCCGTCACAGACTTGACACATCAACAAAAGGCTCTGACCTTATTTCCTGGGAAGTTTTAAGATGCTGAATTTGGATTTTAACTCCACAGGACGGAAAAAGCCGTCGTTAAGCTCCCGGGGAGCTGAAGACATTTTGCCACCTTGGTGAAAAAGCCAGATGAGAAACGACCGCAAAAAAGCTTCATCTGTGGATTCCAGTGTGACAAGTTATGAATCACGGTGCTGACACGGCAGAGCTGCTCTGTAACTCCTGGCAATGGCATTACAATAAAAAGAGGAAGCTAATGCCTATAATTGTGGAACTTGAGATTGTTTGATAATAACAGACACCAGAGGGGTCACCGACTGGGCCACGGTGGGAGGAGCGGTGGTTCTGGATATGGTGCAGCCCCTGGTGCTTGTGATTTTACAGCAGCAGTGAATTTCTGGGCTCAGGCCTGTCACAGTGAGATTCGTTTTATATGTAACACAAAGGCGGCGCAGCGCTTCACACAGCCGCTCACGCTGGAAGCGCTGCGCGCTCACATAATGGCACCTCTGTGACTCCACTGAGCCCGCACCAGTTTGCGTTTGATGTCTCATCACGCGAAGTCACGCTCCAGAATAGGAATAAATACCTCACATCTTCTGCTGGCAATCAACCCCTTCCTTCCTCTGTTTTTATTTTGGTTTCGACGTCAAAGGCTACTTTCAGAATTCATCTCTCCATCTCGCAACCTTAAAGAAAATGATTAGTGATGCAACACAAGAGGGCAGGAATAGAAATCCTGAATAAAGACAAAAAAAGATAACCAATCTGTGGTGTCTTCTGTTGATGAAAAGTCACAGTGACCATTGTTTACTGGTTAGAATTCATCAGCTCTACAACCTGCAGCATAGACAGGTGTTCAACAACAATATTCGACTCTGTTTTTGTCCCTGTCCCCAGAATTGTTGACCTTCTGCCCTCGGTACCCCCATCTGTTACCTTCCTAATCCTCCAGGCTCTTTCCTGGTGACAGTTCTCTGTATCTTTAGATACGAACAGCTTTGTGTGCTCAAATGTAAGTCTTTGGAGCACCAACATAACATGACGGAGGTTTATTTTAATGGGTGTGTTTATAAGTGTCTTGCGTCACATAATCACTGTGGCGAGCCCATCCTGCAGAGGCTCTGAGGTTTACCAGACGTGACTTCTCCACACATTAAACCACAGGATGCCACCTTGTAGCAACAACCGCCGCAGCTGCTCAGACAGAACATGCCACCCATGCTAAAGTGTGGCACCCACAACCAGACGCATGAGCCGCATGAGAGCCTGACGAGGCCCATTTGTTCTCGTTATGGGAACGAGAGATGAAAAGAGGCAGAAGACAGGAAGAAAGAACACAATGTTGCCGCTGCTGGCAGTAATTCAGAGATTTCATTCTGTATCTTTGTGTCTCTTATCACAGGGCAGAGATCGACATGAGGAGGGGGGGAAGCGGGAAACAGAGTAACGAGAGCAGTGAGGGCATGCCTGTTTGTTTGTCTATCTCGCCTTTCCATCAACTCCACAACAACTCAACCAATAACGGGAGGACCAAGGCTGCGGCAACATCTACACATCAGCGTGTACATGTTAAACATCTTGCAACACATGCATGTCTGTTGTGAAGGTCATTGTCCGAACACTAAATCTCTATTACTCCTCCAGTTGTCCTAATTTCCGTTTCTTGTCAACTTCCTCACCCTCACTTCGGCTTTATAAGAGCTCTCATTTAACTATCCCACTTCTCACTCCATCCCCTTCCCTTTTTCACTTGTCCATAACCTCTATCCCGTCCTGCTCTCCTCTCTTCTTACATGTCATTACGCATTTACACAGAACGTCCAGTGCCAAGCTTTTCACATACAGGAGCCATTGTTCTGATTTGCTCTAGGACAAATGTTTCAAGCTCTAGATATCATCAAATTATCAAACATAAACATTTTCCTGTTGAAGTATTGATTTCTGCTGCACAAACTCACTAACATTGTCCTCTGACTCTCGTATATACACACACAAGTCTTTTAGCATTCAGTGTCTCGGATGAACTTAGCGTTGAAATACACACTTTCGCCACTGGCGTAAGTGCAACAAAGGTCTACACAGAGCCTGTTGTCCTGGGACAGTAAGGTAGTTCTCTGTGCCACAGTGGGAACATAAAGCAGTCAATAGATGAATGCTATCTTTATATCTACTCCACCAGAGGTGATTTGAAACGCTGCCACTGGACGTCATGGAGCCCCACTCTGAAACACGGTCTTTGAAGCACTGATGGCACCGACAGAATAAGGCCAGCTCTTTGATACCGGTGGTGGGGAAGGCAAAACTCAAACGCTAAGTGTAAGCATTATTTAGTTACAGCGCTATTTAAAAATGTTCAACCAAAAGAATGAGGGCTTGAAATTAAAAAATTGGAAAGAAAGAGGTTTTCTTGTAGCCCGGAAATCCCGACATCCCGTTTGCGAATTTGAATTTTCCTTTGCCAATATGTCTAACTACCATCTGTTGGAGCCGTAGACTGTAAAAAACAATGCACGAAGCATTAAGTGACGTGACCCAGTGGTTGATGAAGAACCGTTTTGAAGCCTCTTTTTCTTTATACGTTGCTCGGAAAGCTGACGGGAACCCGCCGTCCGTATGTAAATCAAAGTTAGCTTTGATAACCAGCTCTGTCAGCGGACGTCCACCAAAATATCTCCAGAGCTGCCTGGCAGATGTTTACAGCGGAATATACCGGTTAACAGGCTGACATGGCGGCCTAATCAAAATTACTGTCGCTGACGCTGGGTTCATACAAACATACTTCACTGAGCGCGGTAGCATGACGATTATACGTGAGGACGTGAATACGGCTAGCCATGGGCCGAGCCAACTGTCAATCAGTCAAATCAAAAATAAACGTATTGCTTTGTAGTACAAAAATATTCACTCCCGTCAGAGAGTGAAATCAAGTGACTGAGACCAAAGTGATTTTTGACCAGGCTCTTAATAATTTTATTTCTGCTCTAAAGTTGGACATTTTAACAGTTTTGATCAGCTTTGGACTTTTTCTTACGGCTGTCTCATTTACAAATCGCTACACATGGTACCTGGTGTGAAAGATGTTGGTTGAGTGTTCGAACACACCAGCTACTCTCAAACCGTTGGATAGCGAGGCCCTATGGGTCCATTTTTTTATAGACCTTACATCTTTGTAGATGTGGGTCTGATCTATCAGGCTAGTTTTCTTTCCCTTTCTATGCCTAATATTTGAAACTCATGTGCTCAACCTTAACTTCAAGATAATAAAAAAAATAAACATTCCTAAACTTCCTTATAAACTCTTATTCTCACATTCTACTTAAACATAATGAATTAAAGTTAGTTAAAATTAAACAGAAGTGTCACAAAAGCACACCAAAGGGGTTTTTATATTAGGAACCTGCATTATCTGTTAAATAAAGAGATTACAATGAAATCACTTTTTTATTTGTTCAAAAAGATTAGTTATCCCAGATTTTGGTTTGTTTTACCGCAGCTTCCTGTTTTCCTGTCACACATCCTCTAAATACTCTTTCTCACTTCCCGCCCGCAGGACTTCAGGTAAACCAATACATTACGTCAGCGAGGAGCTTGTGTCTCACCACTTTGGGCCCCAAAGGGTTTTTCAAGGAGAACGATAAACACAGCCGCTGGCAGCGGCACAGAGAGTTAATTACTGCAGCCGATTCCCTCGCTAACGACTGGTTCACCTCTGTGGGGTGTTTTTAATGGATTTCAGGAGTCGGGCAAGCAAAAGCTCAATCTGTTTTTAATGGCATTCTGAACAGTCGGAGTTGGGATGACAAACTGGGCCACTGCTCTTACTTGTGGTCCAGAGAGTGGTCTCATTAGGGGCTTGGTAGTAAAAGAGTTTTGGAGTGATTAGATCAGGGGGAAATAGACACAAAAAAAAAGATAAATGACGATGCCAACAGTTTCTCGCAACTCAGATAACACCCCGGGGCTTTTCTTTTACCACAATCACACCTAATTCCTGTTTTTGTGTTAGTGGAACATTAACTTTCACTGGCGGTCTGACTCAATATTACAAAATGGGAAGAAAGCCTTTTTTTTTAACACAAGACAAACATGAGTTTTTGATGTTTTCTTTGTTCAACTGTTGTGCCAGACCAGTAGAGAATCAGTTTCTTCCCTTAAAAAGAGACAAAATCTTCTGGGCAACACAGAGGAAGTCAACTGTTAGAAGTAAATTGATAAGTGATAAAACCAGAGTAATTCATCATGCACTTACAGTAAACGTCTGGCTATGAAGAACGCAGAACATGATGGAAAAGTTCCTAAATCCATATTCGTTGCCTCCAAGCTATATAAAGCCCAAACTGGGATGATGAAAAATACGATGAAAGCTCTGTTGAGTTTGGCTTTCGTGAGTCTGGTCTCAGAGAAATTCTTGAACTGAGCACAACTTATAAACATCGCATTTTGTGGTGGAAGCATGTTGTGTGTTAAATTCCCATCCCATTACCAGTGAAAACGAGAACCTTTTCCTGTTTTCATTTGGTTGCCAGGGTAGAGCGTCCCATCCATAGGCTGGAATAGGCCTCCAGAATGAAATATCAAGCCAATAAATTTGGGAATGGCCCCTCGGTGACCACTTAGATTCGTGATCTAAGAAAATATTTTCTTTAGTTTAACAGTTTGGGTAGTCCAAATCCTTTCAGTGACATCACCAAAAAAATATTTTATTTATCTAGAAATCAGGTACTGAGTGTCACTTCTGTTTGTCAGGTTACACTGGATTTAGCATTTCCTCATTTTTAAATCTAAAAATATTTTCTGCTTAACCCAGTCAACCACAAACAGGAAATATAGGTCAAACACACACACACACATACACAAATAAAAGAATAAGCCTAACTGCATGATAGTTCCACAAACAGGATGAGCCTTGGTATGAATTCAGTCTCTATATCTCGATACAGCTTTTCATGCTCCCCCAAAAGTGGTTCTTTATACAATCTTCAATAAATGCAGCAGTGCTTCATAACCGGTTGGACAATGAAATACATTATTCACTCTGTTGTTTAATCAGTATTGCACAGAGAGTAATGACAGTAATGAAGAGGGGAACCCACGTCCAACACTGTTGTTCGCCACAGTTATATATTCAGTTGGCATTATTTGCGTGAAGCCGGCACATTATTTCAACACATTATGTCCCACAATCATGTAATTTGGAGATGAAGAGACTTTGCTTTTCAATTACAAGCCAACAAAATCATGCCAGGTCAGCCAAGCTAAACCCCCATCTGACAAACAACAAATATTCAATCTCAGCCTATCTACCCACTGAGGTCACACGTCCATCACAGGGGTCGGAGAATTACTTTCAAATGATACCTAAATGCTAAACTTACTCATTCATTGAAGTGAAATTCCATCTAACAGCAGATAAGTTCGATGTCGGCTCTGAAGACTCCTTGACAGAGGTTATTAGCAGGGTAACAAAAGCAAACGATGGCAAATATGAGAGCAAGGTACAGAAATGGAGGTTGCAGTCACACGGATCACCCTAAACTTATCACTACAGGACTCCGCAACAGTACAGAGGATTAGAGAGCTCTTTATAGAGGCCTTCACACCCCCGAAAGACCCCATGCTGCTCAGCAAGTGTTCTCAGTATCCCTCAGTGTTCATGCACGTACATGTACCTGCACCAAAGACTTACTTATCTGCTTCCAACCGTCTGGCTGCATCAGCACTTTCCGTTGTCTCGGTGTAAGCTTCGACTCTGCTTCAACGGTCGATCAAATGGAGACCGAAGGGAGTGTTTGATGCAAAATCAAATAGGATCAACTGTAATTTGTGTAGGTGTGTGCGTCTGTGTGCTTAAAAGTCATTTCATATAGGAACTCTTCCAAAAGCAGAAGAATAAAGATTTCCTTACCCTAATACCACTCCTGTGACAAAATTCCTTTATCATCAAGTTTTCTAAGGAAGTGCGCATGTTTATCTCTAAAGCACGTGCATGAATGTCATGAAGGAATCATACACGGATCAATTATGGACTTAATCCTAGTTTATGAGAAAATGGTGTTTTGTTAGTATCCAAGGTGTATTTGACTGCATTTAGGAATGAGAGGACCTTATATTGTTCAACTCCTGAGAGCATCAGGGGTGTTTGCTTCTGGTCACTGGTCAGTCGGGCATTTGTATGACAGCTGCACAGGTCTTTATAACTGTTTCCCCACAGCTTTCAAATGTCTAAACCAAAGCAATTTACTTATCAAAATGTATATTTTAGCGGACATGGCACAGTTTCAATTATACTGCCGACACAGCAGTAGTTTCTAGCTCATCTAAACTTGTATTATTATGAATTTGTCTGTGCTCCGTTACCAACTGGATGGTATTATCACATTTTCAAAAACCCTCTGATTTTATATCAATTTTTTACATTCGGAAAAAAAATGTCAGAAATGCCGTCTATTGGAACATCATACTGGATAAGTGTGATGTTGATTGAAATGCTTCTTGACAGCCTTATCCCTCTCATTTTTATTCATTTGTACTCATTTTCTAAAAAAAATAAATCAAACCTGCAATAAGCAACAATCCTGCAGGAAACTTGATGTCATCTTCTTGTAGACCGCTCATTTGTCCTCGTCATGAGCATTAATAGGATACAAACCCGTAGCTGATTTATTTTGTTTAAAGGAACAGACTTAAATTAAAAAAAAAAAAAAAAAAAAGGAAACTGCCTGTGTTGTGTTTTGTATTTGGGACTGATTATCAAGTGTAAGCATGTTAGAATGCTGAACTAAGATGATAAAAACAAGTTCCATGATGCTTACATGCTGCTGTTGATGCAAGTTTAACTGAAATCCCTGAGGGAGTTTGCACTCAACCCAACTGCACTCATCCCAATTAATAGGAACGACAGCTCTTGGCAACTAGTGACCAATCTACACCGTGTGATAGATGTGTGTGTCTGCTGTTGGGTAGAGCTTAAATAAGAAAGGGGGAGTGAAAGAGGAATTCCTGGAGGCTGAGCACATGCTCTGTTTTGCTCTCCTTTCCTCACTCGCAGGTCAAACATGTCAGTCATTTATGTTGGAGCGTATGTACGCGGTCACGTCACGCAGCGCCCCACAATGATTTACACCTCCGACTCTGCACGACAATGAATATGTCATTTGAAGTAGCAGGTGTTCACATATTGCTTAGCTCATGGAAAGCAAATTAAAGAGAGAGGGGTAAAGACAGAGGAGTGTGCGTGAGGAGAGGGGGAGCGAGGGTAGGGCTGAACCTGAATTAAACTTTGAAATGGTGCAGTCAAGCTGGCATGCAGATCACTAAGTTTCCCAACCGCCCTCGCCCTGCGACAATAACTTCCAGCAGACCGGCAGCACTTGGTGAAAGTCCGCTCAGAGATACGCGGATCGGTCAAAAACCGCTGAAAATAAACCATCAGTTAGTGGGAACTGTGGACAAATGTGTCTGTCTCCTACACAAGCTGCATGACATCACCTCAATGAGCTGAGAGAAATATGAAAAAAAAAAAAAAAAAACAACTGCTGAGATTAAAACAGACTAACTGAGTCACCAGACAAAATAGCATTTTCTTTCAAAAAAAAAAAAGAAAAAGAATGAAGGAAAAAAATCAGAGGATGGGTGGGAACAAGAGTTCGGAACGAAGACTCGGAGCAACAATACACAGATCAAATGACGTTAGCATTGAGAGAAACCCTCATGTTACATAAAAAGAAAGATAAGGAAGATAGCACAGATGAGAGGGTTTGGAGGGAAACAAAAAGGGATTTGCTCTTTGGAAGTCATGACAAAGAGAACAAATGGAGTGCTGTGAAGTCTGAGAGTCACCAATGTTAACATGCTGTCAAGATTCCTACACGGTGTTCCCCCCTCCGCCATCCCTCCATCGCTCACCCCCTCCTGCTCCACTGACATGACCTTCCTTCAGAAGCCACTCCGTCACGAAGGCTTCCACTCAGACTCTTTCAGCCTCACCTCTCATCAAAGACAGTCATGTGGGGGGTTTCTTCAGAAGATAACTTCACAGAAACGCAAGCAGCTTTTAAGTGAATGTCGCAGGAAGTCCATGGAAGTTCAGGAAGATTTTTCAATAAGGGGGATCGTGAGGTTATCAGGGGTGTTCGTTCACTCACATAGCGGTTTTCCAAACTTCCTGGTCATTCAAGAGTGCTTTGAGTGCCACTGGTGAATATTCAGACAAATACAGAGGAATACTGACAATAAAGTACATTCATGCTGCCGGTCATTTAAAAAATCAACGTCTGCTGCAGGTACTGTGTAAAGAGGAGTTTACTTTCCACCCCACGGGATTTATGCTTATATGTAAGCTTCTTATTAATCTTTGTTCAATCTTGAGTAATCCATAAGTGAGTTGAGTAAAAATGGGTGGATTTTCACCTCTGTGTGAAAAACTGTGGCCAAGGGTGGAATTTCTGCAACAACTGTTCCCTTTTGGATGCGAGACTATTTGAGATAATAATAGGTCGAGTGGAATATTGTTATGTGTAATCACACAACGATAAAAGGGATTTTCTTCCCCCCAGATACCATTGACTTTGCCTCCTCCAATGTAAACAGGGATCCAGCTTTTTAGTGACTGGCGGTTCAAAAAACCAGCATCAGCCCGTCGAGGTGCATTAGAGCACATGGTGTGGGTAGGTTGTACATTTTGGAAGGCAATAATGCTGAAAATATTGGAACGCCATGCTCCTGTCTAGATGTCCAGTCTCTCTGAGGGAAGTCCTAATTCTGACTGCATTACAGCAGTACTGCTTCAAAATAGGTTTGGTTGTTTTTTATAAATTAAATGTTGTATTTGAGTTACTTAAAATCAAAGTTTGGCAACTCAGTCTGGCCAGTCAGACTTTCGCAAATAAAGAAAACAGCATTAGACTCTCATCTCGGTTTGGTCTTACAACAACTGTGTGTTGCTGTGTGGAACTTACACGATGACGATAACGATGACGACAGTTCACAGACCTGCGGCGAACATCATGTGGTTGTGTTCACATTTAGTATTTTAAATGCGTCTTATGTCCAACTTCATTGTAAAAAGCCTGTTATAAAGTAAGCCGCATGCACAGTAAGATAAAGTGCTGTCGAACGCAGGACGACGGGTTTATGGATGAAAACAAAGATGCAGCAGGGAGCCTGTATGATTTCCTCTTGAGGTCTTTGTGAAGTGGAAAAGAGCAAATTGGGCAGATTTCTTCCACAAAAAAAAAAAAAAAAAAAAAAAATAACCAGCCAGAGTAAAATTGTGACATTAATCACATAACAGTGAAGTCAAAAAGACGGATGAGATGTGACCGGACAGTTCAAACTGAAGCTGCATTGGAAAACATTGGATACGTATCCGATTTAGGACCACATATGAAATTGACCGTGTCTGATGTGGAAAAAAATCTGATTTCATGTCATTTGAGCTGTTCAGACAGCGAAAAAAGAAAAGAGAAAACATCAGATATGGGCAAAAAAACCCAAAAAAAACTGATTTAGGTCACTTTTGCCTGCGGAGTTAAAGAGACTCGAAGATGTTTGAGGGGAAAAGCAAGGAGCCAGGGAAAGGATAAAACAAAGAAACAAACAAAAAAGCAAGTGATTTCAGAAAGAACAACATTTTACAGACAAAAGGTTCTCTACCTGTTTAAAACCTTTTTTTTTTAAAAAAAAAAAACAGACATATTCATAAAACTATCAGCTAAACATATTACATAGCAGTTACAGTTTACAGCTTTTGCAAATTTGAGGTGACCAAAAAGTTAAAAAAAAATGAATATTGGACTTGAAATGATCATGTGGCCAAAAATGTGACTCTCCAGTTTGTCCTACTGTGACATCAAAGGAGGAAAGTGCTTTAATCGCACTTAAAAGCTTCATCCGCTTTGAAAAGTCAAAATATCTGTCATGGAAATACCTATAACATCACTTTAACAAAGGGTGCCACAGACGTGCGTTATTAATCTTTCTTTGCATGTGAATGTGTGTGTTCATCCACGCTTCAGCACCTGGTGTGTCTGCCAGCTGCCAGCTGGTGTTAACAGTGTGAGGTCTGTTGTGATGCTCTCAACATACCCTCATCAGACCGGTAAAGAGCTTATACCGCCGTCTTTCCCACAATCCGAATAAAAAAAACGTATCAACGCACAGATGCACCGAGAACCTGAGTCCTAGTTAAAAGTCTCTTGTCTTTTTTTTTTTTTTTTTTTTAATTTCTCCCTTCAACACACCAGTTTTTGTGTATGTGTGGGTGTCTAGTCAGTTTACTGACAAGAGAGCTCCTTTAAAGATAAGGATGTGTGTGTAGTGAGGCTGTAAGACCAGGTGTTCTCACCAGATTGTTGAATTATGAGATGTTGAGTGCTAAAACGCCGCAGATCCAGTTCAGTGAACACATCATTTAGTCTGCATCGTCATGCAGCTTCCTTTATACGAGCCAGTCTGTCTTACGGTGAAAATAAGGAGGTATAGAACATCCTGAACATCATCATCGAGATAAAGACAAGGACCTATGAGAGGAGGGAAAAAAAAGCCAAGTTCAGCTGAGTCCATTACTCTTGTGGTGGCAGTTGGATCAAAGTAAACACTGATAATGGTTACACCACAGTTAATAATACTGCCGGCCCAAGAATGTTGGCCTGGCTGGCTACTCTCGACCTCACACATAACTGCACACACACACACACACACACACACACACACACACACACACACACGTTCGTCATTCCTCAATAGCAGTGACACATTCCAAGCTTTCTTCCTCTCTTCCCACAAACCAAACACTGGTCGCTCCTTCTTTCTAATTGTAGACTTCTGATTTATTTGATGTGTAAAGAGAAACTGGAAACTGGCTTCCCCTTTGCTGTGCTCCCATCGGAAAACGTGCATGCTCACACACTCGACCTCTCTCACAAACACCCATACAGTAGAGGAGCTTCTGCCTTTGTAATTACGCCGCGTACAAACTTCCTCTCCCATTAGACGCTGACTTATCACCCTCCAGAGACCTATACACTTTCTGCAGTTCCTGTGCCACGCCTTCCATCACTCCCCGCCGCTTTCCCCCTCCCTCCATTTAATAAGACCTGACAGAGGCCTTGCCAGGCTCACCTCCGTCAGATAGTACTTAGAGAAAAGTAGTTGTGTACTTATGGATCAGTGTGTGATGATTTCCAGGCATCCTTTCAAACTCTGCACAGACACTGGAAGTGAGTAAAGAGAGATACAAATAGATGTGACTGAGAGGAAGTGAGAACTAATTCCAACGCCTTTCCTAGTAAGCCCCAAGTTCAGTGCGTTAAATGGATTAGTGTAGTTTTGTAGCATGTTTTTACCAACTTAGAGTTGAGTCTTTGCTGGAGTAAAAACTGACCTCATCCTTTATGAGCTAGCCGTGAGGTGTGAAAGCAGTCCTTTCCGCAGAACATCAGCGGTGACAACCGTTGCGTTTAATCTTTTGACGTTCTGCAAGTCTTTACAATAAATTGTAACAGTGAAGACATGTGTTGGCAATGTGCAGGTAAAGGTTCTGGCCTGAGCCCTGAAAGATTAGAAACAGACCTGCACATCAACAAAAACACAGAATGAAAGATGGTTAGTGAGTATGTAAGTGCTGTGTTGTCTCTCACGGGTTGCTAGGCAACCGCTGCTCTAACCGTGTGAGGTTAAATGTGCAGGCCTGAACGAAATGTTTGAGGGACCGGAGCCCGGAGGTGAAACAGATACCAGAACTCAAAAGTACAGGCAGGGACCCTCATCTCCACTGTCCCTCTCCTGAATCAGGCCTTGCTACCGTAATTCAGTGTTTACGTTCTCTACAGGGCAGTAATGATAGCCATGAGACCGTGGACAACAGCGGGGGCCTATGTGCACCTTCCTCCCTCTCTAACTTGCCCCCACCGACATCCACCGGGAACCCAAAGCTGTTTTTACAAGAGCCAAATACCTTAAATACATAATTAGTAGGGTCATTTGTGCAAAAGGGGGCCCCACAAAGGCATAAGCATGTCGGTGTGAGTTTGTGGGGGGCAGAGGGAAGATGAGGAGAGAGGCAGGGGGAGGATGGTAGGAGGTGAGAGCGCGGCGAACAACAAAGACGTGCATTTGTGGCTGTGGCCCCAGACAAACTTGGCTGCCGCCATCCTCAAAGGCCAACTCTGCCTTTCCTCAAAACCCAGAGGCCACAGGTTGGGGCAGAGAGAAGAAACATAAGAGGGTGACAGGAAGAGGGGGAAGGAGAGGGGAAGCCGAGGGAGGGAGGAAAGTTATGTTAGAAAGATGTGTAATCTGGGAGGGAAATAGTAAAGGTTAATCAAGAGCAGGGTGTCCTATCATTGAAACCAGCTTCTTTACTTTCTGCATGAAATCCAAATGACCAATAATATACGAAACAGAATTTACTTATGACAAACATGGAAATAGTTGGAGGTGATTCAGTTTTAACAATTTATGAAGGACCTCTCACCACTGGTAACATCTTTAAATGACCCGTGAACCCTAAACTCCACCCCTGTGCATTGTGGGTAGTAAAATCCCACTTTGCTTCCTGCAAGACGCAGTAATTCCAGCGGTCCATGTTTCACACCAGGCAACTTTCCCCGTTTTATTCAACTGCATGCACGATCCCAAGTTTTAACAGACGTTTCTCACCCGCGCACACTCACATATGCACACACTCACATAAAGCCCATTCAGTGGCCCTCTTCACACCTTACCTGCCCCCCCCCCCCCCCCCCCCCCCCCCCCCCCCCACACACACACACACACACACACACACTCCCATGCCCCTCTGGCATTGTTTATAAGAGCATGTTCACTTAAGCACTGATCTGTCTGGGCTTTCTTGGTGCTGATTTCCCCACATCCTAAGCTCACTCCATTCCCTCTTTTCTGCACCCCCATCCCCACCCACCCACCACCACCCCCATCCTACTACCCTCTCACTCCTTAGGGTATTCCCGCTCCTCCTTCTTTCCCCACTGTGACATATCCCTTACCCTTCTCCATTGCACACGCTATCCTAAATCCCCACTTCAGTCATTCCCACATCTTTTCGAATAAAGTTGTGCAAGTCAGATAAAAACAATAACATCAATCAGGCCTCTACTTTTCCTTTTATCTTTACTTTATTGACTCTATCCCTTGCTCCACCAGCTAGCCGAATTGCTGTGTCTCTGATCCCTTCTCTCTTTCATGTTTTGCCTTTCTTTATCTGGCTCCCTATTGAGGTAATAATCTGGGTGTATGGCTGGGAAGTGCAAAGGAGTGGGACTTTCATGTCCCTTAGCCCTGGGATTAGACTGAGCTACTAGGGGGAAAGTAATAAAGCCCCTAGAGCCCATCGTCTGCTGCTGGTGGATACTGGAATAAAGCCCAGTTCTTGCTCAGCCTACAAACTTGAAAAAGCTTACATTTCCTGTGTACAGCACCACCCTCACATCGAGGTTCTCCTCTGCCCGTATCTGCAGCAGGAGCCATCCTGGACGCACATAATCTGTGCATCACTGCCCATCAGGCTGTCTGCGTTTGGGGGTCCATACTCACTCATCCTGCCGTACCATCTTAGACGCATGTGGTTATGTCGTTATGGGACTCAAACTCCAGTGAACAAGTTCAAGAGCAGAATTACATTTATTATTGAAAACATAAATATATAAATTATGATTTTTTGCTGTTCGTATCTAATGGAAGATTGAAAAAAAAAAAGTAATAAAGGCTTATTGGGAGCATGTTATTGCACCGAACTGCAATCAAAAATCTTCAAGTGTCCCCGACTCACTGACAGCAGTGTCTTATATTGACGTAATGTGGATGTAAAAGGTGGCAAAATTACAAATGGAGCACCAGTCGGTTTATGTCGAGCTCAATCACGGGTGGCTTCGTGATGTTATACCCACAGACCGGCTCAATCAAACTCTCCTCACTTGATTCTCTTCACATTACACAGCGACTTGCTCATTACCTTTGGTCTGTAAGAATAATTGCAGACACTTCCTCATTTCAACACAGTTTTTTTTTTTTTTTTCTTTTAAACCGTGTTTGCACATTAATCACCGCCAAAGGAACTGCTAGGGAAGCAGTTGTTTGTTCCACTGGGGTGCAGGGTCAGGCCAGCGCTGTAATGTTTTCGGACCACCTCAGTGCACTCATCATCATCATCTGTCCTGATTGTACGTGGCCGCATAAAACGCCGGTCCCTGCACAGGGTGGAGTGATTTGTTCTCCTGTCGACAGCGGGGTAAAGTCTAACCAAACAAGGAGCCCATTCATGCGCTCGTCGATTTGCTTTGCTCGCTCATTCACTGTTTAAGGTGGACTTTACTCTTCGGAGGCCCAGCGTACTACCTTGTGAAGCAGACCGGTGGCCATTTTCCTTATCAGTGTTGGAGATAGGAGTATAAAATAGCCCCTTGTAGACGAGAAATAGTGTGTGAACGCACGCACACACAAGAACTGAGTGCTTTGGGAGTATGTTTGTGCTTTTCTCTCTTTGTTTTCACTAGAACAAAAGAGGTTTGTAAAAAAAAAATAAAAAATTAAAAATTAAATCAAGGGCAGAGCTATGAATTACCCTCAAAATATGTTTTACGAAACAAAATAACGTAAAAAGATTAATAACTGCTTCTTATGTGAGTCTCATGTGCAGGAACTGTAAGCGTCCAGGGAAGCTGCAGCTCGGAAACAGCCACAGTTTTATGGAGAAGACAGTTTAGACTCATATTTTCAGGGCGAATCAACTCTACGTGCAGTAGGATAGTTTTGGAAAGAAGTGTTTCCAGTTTTGATGTGTAAAAAAAGATAGCAAATTAGATCCATATGCTGTATATCTGCCCTTAATTTAGACATACTTGCACACTATAGTTCCTCTGGTGTTTCGGTGTCTATCCATGATTGCAAGGCAGTTTATATTCACAGATACACCCTGATGTGTGCAGGTACGTTTGCTTTGTCAATTGTTCCATGAAGGCTTATCGGGACTACAGCAGAACCCGCGGTATTCAGCCATTAACTGTAAAGGTTCCCCGTCTGAGACTGTCTGAACATTTCACAGCTCTGGTGTAAACAGGCTAACAAACACTTGCACTTCAAGCAAGTTCCCTTTTTGTTTATGCCATCTCCTGCCCACATTTTCGCATTTTTTGATGGATTAAAAACAGGCATTCAACCACAATGAAAGAAAAAAAAAAAAAACATAAATTCTGCTTGGATATAAGTATGCATAATATATTTCATAACAAAAATAAAGCATCTTCCTGTACTGAGTCTCACATCTCCTCCTTTCACACAAATATTCAAACCATATGCAAGATTTGACAACAATTAGATATACTGCAATATAATACGAAACATGGTTGATGGGAAAAAAAACAACAAAATTGACACTGAAACTGTGATACTGATGAATACAAAGAACTGGACCACACAGAAGACTTGCACGTCTGCAGAAACATAAAAACATCTTTTCTGTTCCATATTTTATATCGAAAGAGACAGAAAGCAAAAGTCCAAACATATAAATAGTTTGTAAGTAGCGGCGGATCCTCCTTTCCAAAATTAACTGTACATAGCAGGCAAGCAAAGTCACAGAGGATCGGGGGGGTCTTGGAGAGGATTTACTCTTATGAGTGCTCGCATCCCATAACAAACAATGTTTGATGCCCCATTATTCCTATATATCTCTCTTTTTTTCTTCCTATGTATGCAAGAGTCACTCAGGCACGGCAGAGCCTTACGCTGAGCCAGGGCGCCGGGTTCCAATCAAGAAGAGTCCAATAGCCATTTTTGCTGTACGTCTTTCAAAACAAAGTCCATCAAAAATGTCGAGCATGAATCCCTTTTGCCTCGTCCCATTGGCGTCCTTCTGCTCTGCCGGAGCTCCGTGGCATCTTCTAAATCAGCAGAGGAGTTCATTTGTCTGGGTATGTGGCATACCACAGAGACAGACAGTCATCATCTTGGGTTATTGTTTTTTTGTTTAGTTTATTCTTTTTTTGTTGTTTTCTTTAAAAAGCACCTTTGGCATCTTACGCTTTTTTTTTTTTTTTTTTATTGCCTGTTGTCTGTTTTTCAGTCTTCTGACTTTATAGAGAAGTGTATTTTCTTAAACAACGGTAGCATGGCAGTGAGGAAGAGGACAAAGCAGTCGTCCCGTAGACGGCGTCCTCCGTTTTAGGTCCCGCCCATGCTGAAATTGCTTGTTCTGATTGGCCTCACCTCACATCCACTGCAGGACAGAGACAAAGCTAAGGTTAGTGTCACAGCTTTAAAAAAAAAAAACCAAAAAAAACACACACACACACACATAAAAAAAAATGTCAAACAAATTTGTGGATTTAGAGCCCAATTTCAACAATGATTTCATGCAATTCAAACAAACAGATAAAACACACACAAGAATGAGTGTTCTCAATCACGTCGCTCCAAAATTTGACAACCTCAATCAGAACAGGCACAATTATATCTGCTCATGTGTTTTATTTTGTGTGTATCCAACATAAAGGACGGGACAAAGAAATGTCTTTCTATTTTCAAAGGTGATGGCAAGATGATGACACAAAGCAGAGCAAAAGCAAATAAAGACAGGAGAGGGCCTTTTAAGGAGTGAAACAACAGAAACAGCTGGACCTGCTTCACTGTCTAATAAGAAAAGTGCACACAACCACAAACGAGCAAAACACAAAGTCATAAAGCATACATTTGAAGTGTGCATGCTCAGTAGGTCACACATTCAGCATGCATCTTCAGTGGGACGCAGTATTTGTCAGCCCCTTTCGTATTGATCAGCTGTGATGTGGCTGGTGACGGTGATTGGCAGGCCCTCCTAACACCCTGACTGGGTCAGTGCAGCACCAAAAGGTGGGAGAAGGCTTCAGTGCCTACCTGTTCCCTTCACAGCCTTCCAGTGGACTTTGAGTAATGAAAGCAACTTTATTATGTCACCAATAATTCCTTGCTGGCCTTTTGCATTTTAGGTTTCCTTTTTTTACCTTTAGCCCTACGGTGGCCTGAAAACACAAAGTTGGGGAGGGTGGATAGGACGAAGGGTTAAAAGCAAGAAGCAGGTTTTATGATACAAAACGAGGCACGACAGCCCTGGGAGTGAGCAGAGAGTGCAAAGATATAACTCAGTATAAATTCTTCAGGTGTCTTATCAGCAAACACATTACGGCACTTATCTGCTCCCAGGGAGAGAAAGGCTTCAGATCAAGGCACTTGCAGATTTACCTGCTTTCATGCCAAGCAGCCTTTGAACACCCTCCTTTAACACACATATTTGCACACACATTCTCATCTGAAAAGGCACAAACACACAAGCTTTATAGTTTTGCAACAGCAGGCCACCTCGCAGGTGTATGCATCTATTCAGGAGCAATCATGCTAAAAGGTCATCCAGTGCAAAGCCAGGGAGCCGGGATGAGAAAAAGACTGTCAGACACGCAGGAAGGCGGTAGGACAGCGGTAGGAGAGCGCATGATAAGAGCCGGCGAAGGGACGAGAGATGGATCCAGGTGCCAAATCCAGCTTCCAGATGAGTTTACTGCTAACAGGAAATGCTGGAACAACAAGCAACCGGAGGGTGACAGTTACCTGTTTCTGCATCTGAGTGCTCTGCTGCGTGATGGTGTGATGTGCACACACACTCCAGGTGGTCTTCTAACCGTACAAAGACTTCTTTCAGCTTGGGTCTTCTCTTCACGTACTCCACCTTGGCTACCTGTGGAGAGGGGACGGGAAAAGGTTAGGTTCAGACGCCTACTCTTCCCAGAATATCACTGAATGCAAGTACAAACATTACGAAGTGTAACTGTGTGACCGATGACACATCCATAGACTGATTCATTGAAAAAAAACCCAGACATTTGCTTCAACTTCCCCTTCTCTGAGTCTGTTGAGAGCATTCCTTTAGAGGTAGATTCATTGTTGTGGGTAATGTGTGTCTAAAAGCGACTGAGAGGCGTATACAACACGGCTGAGCAATCGAAAACATTAGCAGCAGAGGGGTAGAGGTTAGGTGGAAGTGCCCTGGAAGGCCCAGGGAACGCTACTCTGGCAGAGGCAAGAAGCTGCGAGATCCCCCGGATCTAGAACTAAAGCATCCACATCCAAGCAGATGCACCATGTCCCAACATGTTTTGTTTAAACCGCGTTTCTGCATAAGTTAGGGAAAGCGATCGCCAAGTGTAGCGCGCATGCAAGAAATACAGTGTACTTGGTTTGGTATTTTTCCAATCTAACATGCACAAAATGAAAATGATCGGAAAACAACGACCTCTCAAATGAGGACTTGGATCTCTACGTCACAAAGCTGGTAATAACCAATCTCGGGCCATTATGAAGGTGTTACATTTTCATCAACAATACACTATGTTGGCTAAAGCATATATGAAAGCTGGAAAGAAAAGGTTGCATGGAGGTTATGAATGTATCTTTGTGTAACTCGGGGGAGGTGGCCAGATGTTTTTGTCTCTCTGATCTTGGGGCCGAGGGCAGGTAACATCCCTGTTACATCCCTGTAGCCTTGAGCGACACTGAAACAATATCCTAAGCTTAACTTAGCTTCTGCACGAAAAAGGATATTGGCTGACAACTTCTCAGAAATCTCTGGAGGTATGAACAACACCGTTTTGCAGCTGGCATGACACTCTAGCATGCACACCGATGTAAGGCTTTCTTCTTCCAAACCACGATGACAAGCTGCCAAGGCTGGCCCCGAGTGGCGTTTTAGTCATGCAGAGAAGTAAACATACCGATCCCTATCTGATAAAGCAAAGCATAATGATGACATTCACACAGAGAGAGTAGTTTCGAGTCAGTGCTGAAACAGTGGCTGGAGGGTGATCTGGTGCGGCTGGAACCGAGGCAGGAGCAAGCAAGGGACCGTCGGTTTCAGCAGCCACTCCTTTGCAACAGTTTCTAAGCATGGAGGAGAAGAAAGACGAAAGGGAGTGAAAAGAGGATAAGCAATCAGGGGAGGTATGTAGTGAGCAAACAGAGGACAAAGGGTGTCTGGGTTATTGGTGGTGTGTTTGCTGTTACCGGGCCCTGAAAGAGGAGGAGAGCGGGTGAAAGGCCAGAGCGAGGAAGAACTAAGAGTAGGAGGTGAACCAACACTCTCATTAGGGAACACAAGGGTGTGTGTGTGTGTGTGTGTGTGTGTGTGTGTGTGTGTGCATACAGAGGGGGTTATTGAAGGGAGGGGATGAGGGAGTAAGCATGATCATGACATTCATGTGTTACCTATTAACATCCCGTTTCTGGGTTACCCACCAGGGGAATTTATTAAACTAACGCTGGCAGGATACATAGAAACACTATCAAAAGGTTTATTATTATCTAATGATTGTGTGCACAACATCACAGAATGACACACGTTTCCTTGAAAATCATTTGCTGCGCTTAAACAAATTATCGGACTAGAAAACAGGGAATGACGGAGGAAGAGAAAGAGATTTGAAAGATGGAGCTGCCTCTGCGGCTCTGCTGCGTTAGTTACGGGAATGTCTGTGGGGGTGGGGGGTGGGGGGTGTGTGTGTGTGTGTGTGGGGGGGGGGGGGGGGGGGGGGGGGGGGGGGGTTTGCTTTAGAAGTTGCCGGCAGCAAGCAAAAAAAGAATTAGCCACATCTAGCACTTACTACTGATCCAACACTCACAACTTCTCTGGCCAAACAAACAGCTATTGACAGAAGGAAGCAACAGGCTCAGCTGATGTGAAGCTCAGGGGTGACCTTTTCTCCTTGCCTCCTTGCCTCCTTGCCTCCTTGCCTCCTTAGGCAACGATGAAAAGTAGGATTTACGACGCAGGAACACAAATACACAAATGCATGTGCGTATTTGTCTGTTATTATATTGTTTCCTGTTTCTTGTGTTAGTATGAGGACTTCTATTCGAACCATTTTTCCACTTTACTTCCACGTTCATGTCCATCAGTTTATGTTTTTGTCCTCTATTCAGCTCCCCACCGGCTTCCATTCTGGCACAATGTCAGTGACTTCCCACGTAAAGCATAGATCAGAAAGAGACCCCCATGCAACGACAAGGGGGCCCCGCGCTCCCTTTGTATAAATCAACTCACTCTAAACTCCCTGGAAAGCCGGGGTCCTGTGAAAAATTAAAAAAAAGAAAATCCCCCAAAGTGGCTGTGATCCAGAGGTTTAGGGTGAGACATGGGGCTCTGGGAAGTGCACCCCTTGGTTTGTCCCCAGTGTCACCACAGACCTCCTTGTGAAACCAATTGTTCCAGTAGGGCTAATTGGGAATTCCCTGAGCACAAAACACTGATGAGAGCCTGATGGAGGGGAAAGTTTTGCTCCGGCTTTCCAAGGAAAACACAGTAGGGATGTGGATGTGCACCGCGGGCCATGGCAAACTGGAACAGTGACAAAATGGAGCAAAAATAAATAAAAGTCTATGTGTATGTTTGCAGAATGGAGGGGTGGAAAGAGGCACGGCAGCATCATGATTTATCCATCAAGAGGGAAATTAGGCAACAGAGACATTTAGTATTTGTTGCTCAGAAAAAGAGGAGAAAGGAGAAGCTTTGTAGATGTCCATCTGTTCAAAGACTACCTGTCTATGAAATAAACGGAAAATAAAACCTTTTCGAGAAGAGAGGAGCAAAAATTGACAGAGGATGATGACCAAAGGCCATCGCCAAGACAACCTGTTGCTGCCCTCTGCTTCAACTGCAAACTTGTTGCAAGGGGTTATCTCTCGCGGTTTGTGCAGACAAGAGGAAGGAAAGAAGGCATGTCTAGAAAGCCCTCATTTTACATCTCTACACACACACTGATATTTCTACAAATGTAAAATGTCTTTGACAACATAATGTCATACAATAACAAAAACTAAAGTTGTGCAAAATCCTTCAGTTTCTCCCACACTTCGAGTATATTCATACTAACTGACCAAAATTTAAGAAAATACATTACAGAGCACCTTGTAGAGAAAAACTAGGTAAAAAAAAAAAAACTGCTAAAATTTGACAGAGTGGTAAAATTAGAGAGTGGGTGTTGTCATGGGAGACAGAGATTTTCAGGAGGGAGTGCACAACTATTTCACATTACAGACAATCAGACTCCAAGTCTGTGTGCAGAGGAGATGTGGATGAGGAGGAAGAAATCGGTGGGGAAGAGCACGAGGGAGGACACAAGGGGAGGAGTGAAGGAAATGAAGCAAAATGTGATTAAACTATGCTTCGACTTTTCCTGCTGAAACTGATGCATTCCAGCCGGTGCAGCAGTAGCCAAGCTCTCAGACTTCTGGCTTGGTCAGGACACTCCCATGGTCTACGACCTGCCCCGCCGTGCACGCACACACACACACACACACACACACACACAAACCCCTTCACCCTTCCTCATGTAGTTTTAGAGTTGAGTGAATCAAAGGGAAAATAATTCACAGCTGCGAGGGGACTTCAAACAGGGAGGACTCTTATTCCAAGCCAACCCCCCCTTACAAACTCTACCCTGTTCTTTAGATGATCATCAATCATTCTCACTGTATCACCATCACATTGTCTTTTATTTATGAAACACCCCGTAAGTCAGGCTCCCACTCAACCGCAGGGATACAGCTACTTCTTCTCCCAACATCCTGGTGTGAGCCACTGTTGCTGAGGTAACTGTCAATGTGTGTGTGCAGGGGTCGAGGCCGGGGCCCATGCTGAGAGATGTGTGGACCCCCACACTCAGCACTGTGGCCGTTTCCGCCTGGCCTCTGTCGGCCTCCACTTTGATCCAGAAGCCATCAACACTTCATTACTCTGCGGCCCGTCTTCCTCTTGGTGCAGCTTTACACAAATGGCCTCATCCCGGCTTTGCGGTCGGGGAGTTTATGTAGCATAGCATGAAGAGCTCGCTTTCTCCCTCACAGTCTCACCCACACACACACACACACACACACGTTTTCTACTTGGGTTTACACAGATGTGCACTGACGACCTTCCCCGACCTCTGCAAAATGCTTGCTTCAAGGCCAATTATAGGTTTCCTTAAAGGATCCCAGCTACTGAACAGAACCAGTTGAGTTCAACTGATATGAATTGTTAGAGCAATATGCTAAAATGATTAGATTAAAGCACAACATGAGGGTGGTTAAAATTCTTCTGTCGTGCTCATAAATCTAGGTGTAAGATGATATGTCGGTGATGTCTGCAAATATTGAAGGGTAATATAATGAGCTCATAAACTACCAGTGCTATGGAAGATTTGAGAGTTAATGAGTGAGAGGATGAGCGACAGCTCCGTTATTTGCCCGTACCATCACTGGCCTGTTTCCTCTGCCTCAAAAGGGGAGTACACAGAGCACACAAGCAGACATATGTATGCACAAAGACTAATCTGCGAGCAAATGCAGGAGGGAAGATCACTAGTCAACTCTCCTCCTGTTGCAGAAACAGTGTCTGCATCATGCAGGTAGATGCTTAGAGCCGAAGCCAGTGAGAAACCCATCCAGGAAGGTGCAGCCATCAGTGGACGGATATAGTGTAGAGATGAGGAGGAGGGGAAGATATAAAAATTAACAGGAGGGAGTGAGAACCACATCGTTTTTACGGCATATCTCAAGTAAAACAACGCAGAGAGAAGAAAATTGTCCAGATGGTTCTGTCAGTCTTCTATGAAATATCACCACTATGAAAAGAGAAAATATCCACTTCCACTAGAATAGAAATGGGAGAGACTGGATGCAGGGTTTAGGGGAGTGGATGTGATGTCAAAGTTTTAAAGGAGGCGGACCTGACAAGTATAAGGAATGTTGGGATGATAAAGTCCAAATATATACTGTATAAATGAATAAAAAGAAGCTCAATAAGAATTCTGTGTCCTTGTATCTTTTTGTGTTTCTTTTTGCTTCTCTGTCCCTCTTCAGCAAACAGTGAACGACCTCTAAATGGCTGGCATGTTGCTTATCTTCACGCAGTTCTTTTTCTCGTCGTCCTTACCGCGGCAAGGAGCATAAACTGCACCAAAACAGCTACATGAAGGCAAGAAATGCCAGTATGGAGTTTCAGGGACACATTTATCGCAATCATGGACCAAAGTGCAAAAAAATAGGAAAAAGTAGCTAAATCATGAGAAAGACTGAGACAAATGAGAAAAGAGCAAAAGAAAAACAAAGAAAGAAGGGAACCGTAAGAGCTGCCTCCTCTCCTTCCTCAGGCTAGTCCTACTTAAAGTTTCCTCTTTTTATTACCCCACTACTGAACAAGACAGGCTTGTGCAGAAGTAGACCTGCACAAGTCCTGTCCTGTTTTTTTTTTTTTGTTTTGTTTTGCTTTTTTTTTTTTAAGGGGGGGGGGGGGTTCATAGCATGAAAAAGAGAAGAGGGAGAGACAGAGAAGGGTGTGAGCAAATGAATGGAAATGTTCATTTGGACGAATGTAAAGTGGCTTTAAATGGAAACAAACACAGCAAATGTGTCCTTTTCCCATCTTTTGCCTGCAGAAGAAAAACAAGTCGGATCTAGGGCAGACAGGCGGCATTTTTAGCTTTCTAATAAATGGAGCACATACTGAACCACCACTCAGGCTGCCAGAAAACACAACAAAACAAAAAATCTTTGGCATGAGACAATGTTTCTTCCACACAACGTGTTGTATGTCCTCTGACCGGACAGAGCCCTGACACATGACCTTACCAGGGGATGCAACGCCTCTCAGCCCACTTCGCCAGCGGCTCTGACCACATAGAAGGACTCCCTCCCCTCAACCCTGACACCCTCGCCACCAGGTCCCTCTCAAAGCCTGCGTGCTCATTTTGTCCCCGCAAGGGGGACACAAACAAAGTAACATGGGCTTCAGCATTCCAGGAATATCTGAATCGGGCCTTATAGTGTCTTGCCCGCCGTCGTCAGTGTCTCTCTATCCGTCCTCATCACTGGGATCGCAGACAGAGCTCCTATTGAGAAAGGCAGACACCAAATGTCTGGCAGACGGAGACTTTGCATGCAGACAGACAGACAAACAGGATTGTACTCTATATCAGAGCTCTAAGTCCAATATGAGTCAGCATTTCTGACCGTAAACCCTGCATCCTGCTTGCAAGGCCTTGTGCCCTGCATTTGGAATCGGACTGGTGCAGCTGTTTACTTCTCTACTCTGTTAACAGGAAAGTCAGAGAGAATGTCATGGCTTCTTGGTTTAATTACTCTGCTGGTGCATCAAGGTGTACTCTTTATGGTCTGGTATCGGAAGAGACTAGAAAGTGTTGTGCCGGTGCCCACGCCTGGGCAGGATCACAATGACTGCAGTGCTAATAATTAAGTGCAGATATAGCTTCTCCGAGGAATGCAAACACAGTCAGAGTATTCATGGACATCCTGTTTATCCCCTGGTTGTCTCGTACTCTCACAGAGCAGACCACATAACTCCCATACCTCCAAAGAGAGCCGCTTCCCAACTAACAGGCTTCAGTGTAAATAGCTCGGAAATATATCTTAGCTCCAGCCACCACGTCTCCGCTGATCCTTAACAGGGGGACAAGTTGTCAAACAAGTGATGCCAAAGGGTCTCTGAGAAAAGTGCAACCCTCTTCAGTTCCCCTCTCAGTTTCTTTCTCACCTTGTCTCCTCTGGGCACACTGCTCCCGGAAAGACAAAAGGGCAAACAAACGGAAAACAGAAGAGCAGTCGTGCAACTGACGGTGACACTCAGACATTCTCAAGACACGGGAGATTTTCTCCCCCCATCCCCCCCCCCCCCCCCCCCCCCCCTCTCGCTCTGTTCTTCACTGTTTCTGTCTGTCGCATACTTGGCAGGAGCGTCCCTCTTTGGGTCCGTTTTTCAGCAGATGTTGTGGCTAAGAAGTGCCAGGAGTCCCATCTCCCCTCGCCCCTCCTTCTCCTAGTGCTGTCCAGGCACAGTCACCATGGACGCTCGCTAAACATGCAAAAGAGCGATGGGGAAGGAGGGTGATGTTCAGCTGAAATGCAAGGAGACAGGGAAGGCAGGGGGGCAGTAGAGGTTAGGAGGGTGATATTTGAGAACTTACTAATATAGGCTCAAGAGGAGAAGAGTTTAATGAGAGAAGAAGTTGTCAAGGAAAAGAAGAAAGAATGAAGACCTGCCTGGTGAGAGGGGAAGCACTTATTTTCATGAGTTAAGAGGGAGAAGGGTGTTTGAACAGGGTGTGATGGCGTCATAAAGTGCATTTACGCTCTCAGTGATTTTGTTTCTTGTGCTTCTCAGAAGATCGGCTCGCGTTCCCCCAGCCTGCCCTGTGAGTTTGCGTGTCTTACCTTAACGCTGCGGTGGTGCTTGCGGGACGGGTGACAACACATGTTGCTGGTGTTACAGCAGCCCGTGCAGCGCTTCACCTCCACGCAGGGCGGCCATATCAGGAAGTTGGCAGACGTGGGATCCACCTGGCTCCTGGGGATCTCGTAGATCACCGTCCGCGTCTTACACGCTGCCGGGACCGCCTCCTCCACTGAAAGGGAGACGAGTCAAGTTAATGCGTTTGGTCCGCACGTCAGCATTTCCGACTGCAAGGGAGCGCTGATGTGCAGTTGTGATCTGCTCTTTCCACTCACAGCTGCTTGCATTCTCTCCCCGCTCATTACACGATGACTGACTTAACGCGAGAGCTGTTCGTCTCACCTCAAATCACACCCAACATCTTTAAAGATTGTCCAAAAATCTGATATCATATCAGCCAAAGGGCTTAAAAGTATATGAAGCACAGAGTGGCGCATTGTTAAGAGCCCTCAACAGGGTAAACGTAGCGAGGTTGAGGCAGTAAACCTTTATTTCTGCCAAGGGAAGTCCAGTAATGACATTTGACCCTCCTCCTGTGGCGACAAGGGGAAAAGGCGGAAACCACTTACTTAAAGTTTAAAGCTCTTGGAAGCACAAAAGCAAAAGATTTGACAGTGTACAGTAGGGTACCATTATGTCGTAAAGATGATATGTCCTTCATGCACAGAATGCGAGGGTTTTTGTGAACAGCTGCCAAAACAGTATAATATATCATAATCTTATGGCGCTGCGCTCGTACATGAAATCCAATCAGCCACCTCTTCACGTGCTGCTGAGAGGGATATGAAGTGGCACACAGGCAGCCTCAACACACACATCGCACACTACATGGTATTCTCCACGCCTCGATCAGATATCGTACCGCGTGGCGTTTTATGAAGAAATCTGACTGAGAGCCCAGGCGAGCTGCAACTTGAACCCTGAATGCCTGGAATTTCCACGCTCGAGGATATATTTCTCTCCTGACGCGTGTCTTAGATCTGCAAGCCTCAGGTCAATTAAAAGGCTTCGTGTCAGACGTCCTCGTCAACCTCACACACCAGCCTCCTTTCTCATGACTCCCTGCCATAAATACTGGGTAGATGTCTTCATTAGGGTTCCTTTTATCCTCTAAAAAGTAGTATTAAAAAACCACTAACTGTTAGCTTTGTTTGAAATTAGTGTAAAGCGATCCGTTTCATCTCCTGGGAACTGATACGTCGGACGTGATATTTCAGATACCGTCTATTTTCGGGGCATTTTGGCGCTGTGGTGTCAAATTCACTCATGATGCAACATCTGAGCAGTGACGGTCTTACCAATGCTCCTCTTGCGTCGGCTGTGCAGCTGAGAGCGCTTCAGGTCATTGTAGTAACCATGATGACGGGAGAAGTTCTTATGGTGGTTGTGATGCTTGTGGTGCTTGGGCTCCTCATTAACATCGTTCCCCGTACCTCATGAAAACACAAAGCCAGCATGTTAATGATGTCACAGAGAAAATGCAGTTTGTAGCCTTCTTGCAGCTTTGACCTTGGATGAGCTGCTTTTTTTTTTTTTTTTTTTTTTTTTTTACACAACTTTTTCACAACAAACTCTCAAATAGCCACAACACGACGGCGACTTCCACCTGGTTTCTTGCGCTCCGTGTTTGCATGCGTGTGAAAGTGCCTTGAGCGGGCAACGTCGCAAGAAAAGCACAATATACCGCGTACGCAATCCATGTACACGGTGCAGAGGAGAGGAGCAGCTCTTCCTCCCTCGCTGATTTTGGCTGAACATGTGGAGCAGGAAGAAAGCAGCTAGACACAGGTGAGTCAGCACAGACTTTCAAAAACAACCAGCTTTCACAGACACACAGGAGGCAAAAGTGGTCATTTGACAGGTGGTGCTCCGTTGCCATTATTCCCGAGCCTAATTAGCGGTTTTGTGTCACTCATTTACTGAAAATGTTTGCTTTTCAGTCATTCCGTGGCTTTGGAAAGTACATGTTTTGTTATGTGCCAGCTTCTGAAAGCCCTCTAGCTCCAGACCAGTTTAGTTAGTTCAGCTTTTTTACAGTCCTGGTCATCTGATAGAGCACCCTTGTTTTGGTCCCCACCCACATTATAAAGTTGATTACAGAAAAGTGCTGCACCAGCAAAAAAAAAAAAAGAAAAAAGAAAAGATAAAGCTTGTCGGCGGGATACTGCATGGAGAGTGTCTGAGAGTGTTTGCAAAGTGGGTGGGTGTACCTGTCTGCAAGTAAAGCATATCCACCCCATCTGACTAACACAATCAACACTTGTACACTCAATATAAACACATGCTCACAATTAGACAAACTCCTCGTTTTATCCTCCATAGCCTGCTAAAACCTCAAGTACACAAGCGCAACAAAAGCTCAACCATACGCAAACACAGTCCACTCCTCCAGCTTCTTTGTGCCCCGACCGAAGTCGTCTAAAGGGATTTCCTCTGCCTATGCACAGCTCACCGCTGGGATTTGTTGTTTATTTGCCTTTTGATGCCATCATTTTCCAGGTCTGTCAGGTTTCAGCTCAATGTAGTCCCTTCAAAGTGAGAGTTGAGGGAATTTCCTTCCAGCTTGTTCCCCAGTCAGTCAAGCAGCAAGCGACCCATGCAAAGGTTCACAGAAGGGAAGTGTTGCCTGCAGCTGAAGCTGGAAGTCAAGCAGGGGGCTGAGCTATCAATCTGTCAGCTCGGGACACTAACACATGCACATACTGTACATTGACATGACATGTAGTATGACCTGAAACACCCACCTATTTTGTGTGCAGCAATGTTAGGTGTGTTTTCATTGGAAGAGCTTGGTGACATCCCTTCGTAATAACTACTGTTTTGGTGTCCTTTTTTTTTTCAGCTTTTGTGTCCATCTTTTGAAGGCAGGAATGATGGAGGGTGTTACATTGACGGCCGAATGCCGACACTTTTGGTTGAGCTTGACGGGAGAAAAAAGGAAGCAGGGCATATTCGGCCAATTAAAAGTAAGTGTATGAGGTTTCTGCAATTTGTTTTCATTTAGACCCAAAAGAAGACTAAATAGAGGATGGAATATGGTAGATTAGATTCCTTAGGCAAGCATCTGAAGGGAAAAGTCAAGTATAAATACAGAAATAGAAAATGTAAGAAAAGTGGGAGGAGTGGAGGAGTGGAGCGAGGGGCTTGTTCCTCTGTGGGTTCCAGGTGACTAAAAGGTAATAACATGCCTGGAGCATTGAGACGACAGAAAATAGGACAGGAGACAGTGTCTTGTCGTGAATCAGGCTTTCATGACTGGCAAATTACTCCCCCCATTAGCTGAGAGGCTTGACTCCCTCCCATTTACTCCTCCTCCTCCTACTCTTTCATTCTCCCACTCCTCAAACAAATAACCAATATGTTGTTCCCTGCTTAAGGTAACTGACTCCATCATTCCTCCTCTGCCACTTTTTTGCACTTACACAAGGCATCAGCTCAGGTCAAATCAGCAAGGAGACTTTTGTTGAGACACCATAGGTTGTGTGGCAACGCCGTCAGACGTACACGAGGTAAAAACAAAGCAGATTGCACAACAACCTGCAGCTTCTCCGAGTGAAGCCAGAGTACAACTTCAAGATTCCTGTTATTCCCTCCTCCACCTCTGCCCCCTGCCAAGAGTCAGGTTCCCTCTTCTGTCAAAGTCCTTCACTGAGAGATAAGCGCAGGCAGGCAGGGGGCCACCTCAGGAGGGAGACGGGGACGGAGAGGAGGAATAACGAGCAGAGGAGCACCTCGGGGGCCAGACAGCCATCTGCAGACTTCAACAGGGTCATCTCATCTGTCAGTCAGACCTGAAGACACCGTCCTCGCAACAACAAATGCAAGTCTGCACTGAACACGGCAGCGAATGAAACACAGTCACTGTAAGTCCCTCAGGCCGTCTCTCTGATCCTCCCTCAACCAAATTTACAGATTGTATTATAAAGTTACACATCAAGAGACAGCGGCTTAAGATACTCAAAATCAAGCACTACACACACAAAACAAATAACACATCCTTGATAAAATTACCAAAATAATCAGCCAATGTGTTCCACAGAACCAAACACCAATGCTCATGATTTCTTTCTCATTCTTGATATGACCTTCCTTCTATCGTTCACACTAACCTCCCTGAGTTCAGCCTTCTGCAACAAAAGCTTTGAAAATACCCCTCTGACTGGCGTCAAAGCTCTTTTTAATGGGCTGGCTAGTGCCGCCAAGCTGACCCTCAGACAGATTTATGTCCTCGTAACAATAATCAGCCTACTACTGTTACCCTGCAAAAAGCCACTCTGTTTGAAGAAAGACACGTTAATTCAATTATAAACACCTCTTCCCATGCTGGAGGAACTCTGGTGATCTATTCTGGGCTCAGCGTGAAGTGGGGCGATCGCAGGTTTGGACCGCAGGATGCCTCAATCGCCAATTAATAGCTTAAAAGTCCTGATGCAGTGGAGCTGTTAACGGATTCATCCTTCAGAGAAGCGAACATCTGGTTACACAGAGGAATACTGGGGTGAAAGACCAGTCACAATGCTGCCTTAGGTAGCTTGCATCACTTGGGACTGTTAAAGCAAGTGTAGTAATTATATATTTCCATCAGGGAATCTTCAAGGGAGAGCCCTGAATGTGATGTATGGCAGGAGCCTGTGTAAATACAGGCTCATGTAAAGGCAAACAGCTTCTTCCAATACCAGCGTACCAATGTAACCTAATCTGTGACAGTCCAAGACGGTGCCCCAGCACAGAACAGGCAGCACCTGAAGGAAGAAAAACGGCTCGACTTGCAAGCTGCTGTCTCTTTTACTCAACAAGTGTGGAAGTCTGGCTGCAATAAGCCGGTCCACTGCACTAACTCCAGAGGAAAGACCGTCAAGTGAAAGTCCAACTTGTGCACAGTGAACGCGCCTATTACTGCTTTATCATTTAATATAACATATATCATCAAGCTGGACAATGTCTAAATTATTTGCAGTCACTATGGCTTTGGATAATAACTTTTATATTAATTAATGTACCGCTGACTTTATAAAAGAACCAACAAGTAGTCATCAGAGCTTCAGCTACAGATTGGGAATATCGAGAGATTGAATTTACCTCCAAAGGAGTCAATCTCCAGTAGCCGCTGGAGGTCGCTGATGCTGCGGATTTCACTGTGAGAGAGTCGGTCGATCAGCTCCTGGGGGAACTCCGCTTCCTACAGGTGGCAGGGGGAGAAGGGAGAAGGGAGGAGGGAGGAGGGAGGAGAGAGGAGGGCACAGAAATCAAACCAGAGGCGAAGGTTGGAGATTCGTCGGTGGTCGGTGTCGATGGAAAACGTTTGTGTGATTGTTTAAATAAAAGGTTGTTAGAGCAGCTTCAAAGCTGCGTGGCAAACAGATCTGTCTGGGTACCATGCATTCTTGTCATTCATAAAGAAAAGGTTTCAACAAATAGAAACTTTGATACGCCTTTATTCCATGTAACAGTCTGGAGCAACAATGCCTGGAGGGAATTGTGGATGACGAGATAATGGCTCAGGTTTTTCTTTTTTTTTTTTTTTTTTTTTTTAATTAGGTTTTCTGGTTATTTGCCTTTGAAATAATTCAACGATATTTTCTTTAAAATGTCTGGTTTGGATAAAATTTCTACGCCCCTTGGGGAGCAAAAGACTAATAATAACAACTGCTTAGACTATTCATTGAATCGTGACTTTAAAAAACGCAGCATTTACTCTAATCCTTAAATAACTGACCCCAGTGTGTTCAGTAATATTCCCGCTCAGAATTCACTGGGAATCGTGGCTTCGGGACCTGAGACTTCAGGCTGCGTCGCCGCACTCTGCACTTGTTGAGTTGAGGGTCTCCTGACACCTCGAGCTGAGCAAGAAAGCCGTGCAGCCTGGAAGGAACAGTGGCTATTTTTACCCACCAGAGCGGTTCCCATGAACGCGCTGAGCCCGTCCAAAACGTTTGCACAGTTGGCTCAGGCTATTTGGCACCAAAACACACACAAAAAGAACTGCGTTATGCGCCCAAGTGCGACAGCAGTGCTTGCGCGTAAAACGCGCACTGGCCCTCACGGTTAGAGGAGACGATTTGCTGTTTGTTCAGACTAGAAAAAGTCATTTATGCGCGTATTAAAATGTGTTCCTAGCGTAAAATACTCTTTATTTTGTTAGAAAGGGTTTGGTCTCTTGTTTGTAAAATCAAATTGATCACGTTTGCTCACATTATAGAAATCTTAAAAGGAATTCATTGTACGTTTGTGTGCGTCAAGCTGTTGTGTCATGTGTGCATGGCTCTTGGAGAAATGTGCGCTCCGTGGGACCTTTGCACCCCTTTGACACGGGAATAAACCCCACACCGCTATGACAGGGGCCAAAGAAACTACCCGGACCCGCCGGTTGTGTTCTGGAAGTGTGGTGTACCTTCTGGTAACTTTACCTCAGCGGTGGCCAGCAGGTACGTCGTCCACAGCAGGAAGTAACAAACTGCGGCTCTCATCTCCCTTTAAATCAAAGTTAACCCCAAACGCGAAAAAGGTGCTGTTGTGTAGGAGCCCCAGAGTCGCTCCTGGCCCCAGAGGATCCACAACCATCCCCTCAGGGAGAGAAACGGCGGGTGTCAGCGCAGCTCAGTCAGATACGGTGCTGCACTGGCTTGAAACTGAGAAGACTAGAAGAAGATTTTTTTTTTTTAATCACATTGGGCTGCGTCCTCTTAAACAAGTCCTGTTCTGCAGCTCGACATATCTCCTCAAGCGCAAGCGAGGCAATCCCAAGAAACAACTCTGGCGCACATTGCACTTGTCCTTCACCTTATTGAAAAAGAAAACAAAAATGCTTAAAACTTTTGCCCAGATGTCAAACACTCCTCTCCTTTCTTTTGGGATAATAAAACAGGAGCAAGACGCACAGCAACGTAGAAGTTAGTCTTTTAAAGTATTAAATGAAAATAATCCAAATGAGCAGATGCCGTCAAAAAAAGTACAAAGGATAAGGTCGTCCGTCTTATGCTATCCAGACCTTGTCTTACAGCAGTCCGTACAGGTCCGTGGCTGTGTAGGACTCTGGACTGAATGGTGTCAGAGCGCCTCTGAGCCTCTGGATATAGAGAGACAGCAGCTCCGCGCCTGTTGCGCCTCCCCTCGCGTTTTGGTGATCGTGCATCTATTCAGCGAGGGGAGCTGGTTGGCTGGTTGGATGACTTAGGACTCTGAGAGCACGGCCCCCCCGACCACCACACACAAGCCACGGCTGAGTGTGTGCTCCTCAGCATAGCGCCCATTCAGAGATTGGGCAGATTTTGATTGGCTTTTATAACACAGGGTTTAAAACTGACCAATAATAACAATCTACTGAAAAAATAAATACATCTATCCATACATACAATTAAAAACAGGGGTTTCAACACTGAAATGTTGTTCTCATATTTTTCTTTTTCCCAGTTAAATCGGGCCATGGACTTTTCCAGATATGTGAAGTGACTGCGGCTCTGATCTGAAACCCCCCTCATCCAAACCCGCTGCAACACCCCACAGTTTAAGGCTCCATTAGGTGCCAAAAGAAGAAGAAAAAACAGTAATTTAACTAAAACGAATTTGCAAACTCCTAATAATATTTAAATAAGATAAGGTAATAAGCCCACATTGACAATGCCAGCCCAAAACCGATTTTTAGTATAAAGGTTCAGAATCCAATATTTCTGACTGCAAGTCAACAGATCCATAATATGTGTCCTCTCTGACAGTTTATTGTGCACTTGGTTCCTATGGTAACTCACAAGCATAAGACAGGTGTAAACAAACCAACCTGTAGGGTGCTGAAGTGGTTTTGTCGCATATATGTGGAAATGCGGTGTAGGTGTTGTTGTTTTTCTGTACTTACAAGAGCCGGAGATGGCTCCAGGATCATGCACCTTACATGGGAATGAATGCTTGGAAATGACTTTGAAATCCTGGTTTAGCCGTTCATACTGGGATGGATCTGATTTGGAACATGTAGCTTCTGTTTTAGAAAAAAAAAAGAATTAGTCCAGATTCATCTGGATAAACTAAAAATAAGATCTGGGCTGGCAGCATGTTAAGTAATGATTATTTATATTATATTTTCACTATTTTAAACTGCAATCAGATTTTGCCTTTCGAAGACTTTCATTGAGCCAATTATTTTATAAAAGGATGCCTGCATGATGACCACACCATTTCATACATCCCAGCATGTCCTTTATTATTTACTATCAACATCAGACGCTTTGTAACAAAAAGTGTCTTTGAAAGTGGTCATATGGAGTCAATAAGTGGATATTTGATAAGTGTCATCATCGTGGGCTTTATTTCTGGAAGCGCGGTTCAGAACTGACCGGTCCCAACTTGTCCTGAGGAAGTTTGAGGTGGGCTTGTGCTGTACTGGGAGGTCTGGGAGAAAGGCCCAAGGGTCTGGTAAAGGAGACATACCTGCAGAAGCTGAGACACAGACAGACAGCACGAGCACACCTTATCAGCGGGGAGCCACAGGTCATCCAACCCGGTGGTCCGCGAACATCTTGTCTGTTCAGCTGGACTGCATCGTGCAAGTCGAGCCCAGGGGCACTGTAGTTAGAGACTACGCAAAAGAAAGCACTGCAGCAGATGGTAAAGTAATTAATATAAATCTTTTTAATAGGCCAGTGGAGCTCATTTTAGGATGTTACAAGTGTTGTAAAATTATTTAATTATTTTTACAATAACTTTCCCTCTGCTGAAAATAAATGATGACATGTCTTTATTGTAATGAAGTATCTTTTTTAAAGTGCAGGCCCCTTCATTCATTTATTATTTATTCCTTTTTATAGGATGAGTAATGGGTAATAAAATGTCTATAGTAATATTTGTGATGTTATAGTTAAATGACGATTGGCTGTTGATGCAAGGTTGATCATGACCCCTGCGTGGTAGGCGCTACGTCGTTGTCATGGTTACACCACAGATCAGCCTCCCTGTCAGCAGATATTCCCTCTGTATGACTTGTGTTTCTTGTAGGCGTTATTCTGCATCATGACAGGAAAGAGGGAGTCAGAGTAAGAAGTGAGGATGAAGCCCCGCAGTCGTTCTCGGCCATTCAGTTTAATGTGTCTTTCATGTTTTCATGCATGTGATTCTTGAACTTGAGTCACACGAGTGAGATGCATAAGTAGGACATTAGAAGTAAAAAATAATCACCAGACTTAAACTTTTGAGACAACAAAAAAATCAAGAATCTCTCTACTCCTCTTTTTTTCCCCTCATTCTTTCCATGTTTTCTGTGAGCTATTATGCAACATGTTTACTGGCAACTAAGGCCTGTGTACCTAACAACATTAAACCAATTAAATGATTTTATAGATGCTGTTGCACAGTAAATCCAGCCATAAAGACTCAGTGGAGGGGACGCTGTGAGTGAAGTGATGACTCCCGTTTTGCCTCTGGGCCACACATAGTTCCCAGTGAGGAGAGCATAAGAAAAAAAAACAAAAAAAGGAAACTTTTTCTTTTTTTTAAAGAAAGTATTAGATATGAGTGGTGTGACCTCTGGGAAATTGACACGAGCTTCTTAGTTCTGGGTGAACTATCTGAATCATTTATTTCCATGTAAGGAAGGGGTGGCCATCTGTGCAGTCTGCCCTGTAGTTTTTATTTTTATTTTCAATGCAAAGACAGGGAGGTTTTATTTTGGGTAGATCTGTGTTATTGTTAGAAGAAACCAAGAATGGAGATAAGAAACCAGGCAAGCTCAGAGACCCCCCTGTCAAATACAGACACAGAAAAGACAAAAAAAATCTGTTGTAACATAAATCCTGGGTCAGTTTACCAACAAACAGCTAATTACAAACCTACTTTAGTACAAATCTACAAACCATACATAAAGATCAAATCTGGAAATATTTCCATGACTGCTCCTGGTCTTTCACAACACGTTCTGGTCGTGATTCTAGATCTTGTGGTCAGCCGTATTTGGCCTTTTAGACCATCGACAGGGAAGAATATGTCTTTTCTGCAGTTCGGCCATGTGCTGCATTTTATTGCGGAAATTGTGAGAACACAAACATTATGATCCACAGCTCAATCTCAACTTGATCCTACTGCAGCTGAACTTTGACCGTGCAACGAAAGCAAGGAATCTCACACTTCAACGTGCTGGAGAGTCATAAAAAGATATAAGAGCTGACAATAGAAACTCTATACACTGATAGCTGCATATTTGTGAAAGTTATTACGCCTCAGATGTAACTGTCCCCTTCCACGGAAAGCTATTATATATTTTCCGTGGCGGGGCATCCCAATTCTATGACACCTCATAATGTCAAAGGCCGAGTGGATTGCCTTGCAACAGAGAAACAAACACAGATCTTAACCTGGTGCCCCCCCCCCCCCCTCCTCCTCCTCCCAGCACCACCTACCCATATTATGAGCACGAGTGACTCATGGACTTAAGCAGCAAGCCATTTGTAGACTTCAGTGTGATTTTCTCCTTCCTCCTCCTTCCAGGGAGGGATTAGTCTCAACTAACTTCAGCGCAGAACGACTCATGATGACAAAGGTGATGCATCAATGAGCTGTGTCTTGATGTTTCTAATGAGTAGCTATTTCACACGCGCTTTTGTAACACACAATGTGTGTTTGAATGTGCAGTGGAAAGAATCAAAGTCCAGCAGCCATTCTTACAACTGCTCCAACATGCAGCCTCTCTTTTATTGGGATTATTACTGATCTGATCTGTCCAGCATGCAACGCTCACAAACTGAATGAGATGATCTGCGGCAGTCCCTCAGCATCTCTGTGGACCGCTTTTGCTTTAAAGTATCATGGTAGTGCAGGAATTCGAGGGGCACAATATCCAATTGCTCTTTCATAAGTCATAGTACTGTAGTTAAGTTCACCTCTAGGATTAAAAAAAAAAAAAGACACCAAATGCACATATAAGTGCACAAAGCTGGTAGTTTAAGGTATGCAGGGCACGCTTCCAGCTGCAACATATTATCTATTACAGCAGCACACTTCAGCTGTTAAGGGACCGAGGCATCCTCCCTGTGTGATCTCCAGATCTGTCAAAGTGCGGTCTGGTCTAGTCATAACTCTGCCTTGGCTTTTCACGCCACACTCCTCCATGAAAGCTTTCCTTAGAGAGCTAGACATAGGTGGTCGGTGGGGAAGAGGAGTCTGAGCGTGAGTTTGGTGCATTTTCATTGCGGAGTCATCTCTTCGCGCAGGTGGGTTCAGCGTTAGGGCCCGTTGCTGTGGTCAGAAATGCACTCTTTACTGCAAAAATGTACAAACAGCGTCCGATAGCAATGTTTCAGTTCCAGATGAGTAAAGGTATGAAGAGAGCAGCAGACGTAGTCTCCTGACACATAGACTGTATGTTTGGGAGTCCTAACACATTTACACACCTGCATTCCCTCACACTCATATACCTATTTCCTCAAATGGACAGACAGACAGACAGACAGACAGACAGACAGACAGACAGACAGACAGACAGACAGACAGACAGACAGACAGACAGACAGACAGACAGACATGAAGCAATCCGGGCACAAGTCCCTACATGCTCCCCGTTCCCCCGTCCCGCTGTCCCGGCTCATTTTCCCCTTAAAACACTGCCTCTTTATTCTCTATAAACATTTAAAAAAAACTGCACTCACAGAAAAACGGGGGACTTCCAGCCACTAAGAAATAGCAGCATAATTGCTGGTGCTCTGTTGTCTATCAAGACGTGACCTTTTCAACATGTGTGTGCCACGTTGGGAGCGATGGGAACCGGTGAGGAGGAAGACAGGGGTCTCCCCAACTCAGCGGTGGTCTGATTCGAATCCTCCTCCTCTTTTTTTCTTTTCACTCCAACTCTCCCCCGTAAAAAAAAAAAAAAAAAAACGCTGGGAACTCGCAATGTGTGCGCATGTTGGGCGAATTTGGATGCTGGTAGGGAAGGACCTGGCTGACCCACAAATCAGACTCTTGGCAGGAGCGTATCAAAGCTGGGACAGGACGATGTGGAAAGGACGGCGGGACACAGAGCTGCCCTGTCTCAATGAGATCCCAGGGGGACGGAGGAAAATTTGAGGTCTATGTGTAGAGCCCAGGCATTATGGTGGCAAGCTCTCCGTCGGTGCCAGTGGGAAAATAGCAGACCAGTATTGGCTTACATGAATCTGGCTCTGAAATAAGGACATTAAAGAATGAAACATATACAGGGCTACATTCATAATAAACATATGTGAAATGACAGGATTGTGCATCAATGGTACATGGAAAAAAATGGTTTTTACTTGCTGAGGAAAGTCATCCAAATAAATATACTGATATTGAGAGTGAAATAATAGATGTAAAGTTCATGGGAGAGCTGTATCTAAAATCTTATATATATATATATATATATATATATATATATATATATATATATATATATATATATATATACTTAACAGATCACCCACAAACCCAAAGACATGTCATCTTTACATCATTCCACAAGAGACAAAGGTCACTTTTCAGAGAGGGAGCACAAAGCTGTCCTCAGAGACGTATTTGGAGACTATAAGCTCATAATTACTCCAACTGGCATGTCAGATGCTTTCACGTTACCCTTCATTCTCCCTGTCTTTCAGTGGCCACATAGGCAGTCCTACTCTTGATGGGGAGAGCTTAAGATGAGGGCACTAGTGGTGACGATGATGGTGGTGGTGGTGATTTATGGGATTAGGGGCAGATTTCTCTGCTTGACTTGAGTGACAGGGGAAACAGGATGGCTTGGCTAGAAGTGGGAGATGGAGGAGATGGGGAAAGGTTACAAAGGTTTGAGGGAAACAGCTCCACAGAGAGAGAAAAACGCCCGGATTAAAGGATGATTGGAGAATCTGGAGCATTGAAGTAGTTCAGCTCTCCTGGTTAACTGATGCTTTAGCAGCTGCACCTAACGTGACCTGAGGCCGTTCAAGAAACTGAACAAGTGCCTCGGATCGCATCTGAGGTTTTCCTCAGCACACCTCAACTCCTGTGGCCAAAGGCAACCACACCTACCTGAGCTACGAAAGCACTTTACCTCCAAGAGAGGAGCTCTTACCAGTTTATGGGCCATGCCATGAAGCTGTTTTGCAAGCATTGTGGTAATTATTAACAGCGGCTCATGTAAGCCCCCTACCCCACAGAGCTGCCAGGTAGCTGCTCCGGAAAAAAAAACGCTGTAGCTGGTTTTAAAACTAATTACAGAAAACTATTGGCTTTTTTTTTATTGTTGTTATTATTGGAGGTCATAAAAGCAGTACCGCAAATAATCCGAGTCCTGGGATGCATGTCAGCAAGTAGGAGAAAGACGGGGGGGGGGGGGGGGGGGGGGGGGGGGGGGGGGGGGGGGGGGGGGGCAGAATGAGAAGACAGGACAGAGTTAGCAGGATGCCCACTCCATTTCTGGTATTCCTGCATTTATGCTTCTTTGCATGCACACGCATGTACATGCATGCACATTATAGGGCTTTAGAATGAGCCGCCGATGTCCTCGGGCCTGTACTGTCAATGCAGCATGCAAACCAGAACCAGCATAATTATTCTCCTCCCTCTGCTTGTCTGTCTCCTTTCCTACAACTAAGGATGAAGTGTCAAAATCCCGAGGCAGAAAGAGATCACAACAAACTGATTATCAACAGGAAGTGGTTCCATTATGGGCTTAAAGATAGGAGAGAGTGCTCTCTGGTTACAGCCTTCAGTCAAATCTACACATTCCAGCAGGGTTTAGGGAGAGCTGGGTCACCCCGGAGCTCGGTCCTGCAGGGTTTTAAGGCGAGCTGGGCCACCCTCACTCGGCTCTGTAGAAACTGCCTCAGCCCCTGAAGCGCTGATCGGAGCCCAGCTGGGACAAAGAAAAGGTTCTAGGCAATTAAGGTTTGCGCCCTGACAACCATGAGACACTTAACAGCGTTTGCTTCAACTTTGAACACCTGCAGTGAGCGGCTGCATCCCAAGGGATGACATTTTTGGAGTGGAGCGAACATTTACGCACTCACGTTGAGACGATGCTAAACTCCAGCAAGCAACCAATAAATATAAGCATATACAGTGTCCACTTCAGTTTGCAGCATTACGTTTTAACAGCTTAGACACGTGAGATGCTTCAAGTGCAGGAATCTTAAGATTCTGGAGGAAGTAAAAAATCATCATCCAAAACATTTCAGGGCCAAACATCTTTTAACATCCGAAACGGGCTCCTGTAATAATTTCCTAAACAATCCAACAGGGACCTCTCGGCTAAGGCCTGTCTTCGTCATCCTAATGTGACTAAAACAGGGTTTGTCTTCTTTTATGATCTGCGCTGAAAACCCTAACGACTCCTGGAAAGCGGTAGCAGCGGAAAAAAAGAAACATCTGACACAACTGCTCAGCTCTGCATCCCTTGGGAGTGAAGTCAGTGGAGAAGTGAAACAGTGCATTGTGCTGCATTGGGATCAATGTGGGCAGGAGATGCAGAGTCATGTGCAGGGCGGAATATCTCACTCGGAAAAATGCTTCTTTTTTTTTTTTTATTTTCAACCCCCCCCAAGCATGCTGAATGTCGGCAGAGCATTTCAGTCTTCTGTTTGTTTTCTCTACACCCCGTTTGGAGCAGAGTCACACGAGGTTTCGCTTGCTGGGAAAAGCTTTAAACTGAGGCCAAAACTGAAGCGAGTCGGGGAGGCCTGGTCTCAGTGTTTTTACATGTATACATGTGAATTATTTACTTGTCGTCCAGCAGGAAATGAGGAACGATAACAAGCTTGGGAAAGAAAAGCAGAATAACAAACAGATGGTATCTCCATCCCCGTCTTCGTTTCTTGCTTTCCTTTGTCTTTAAATTGAAAGTGAGGGCATCATTTCCACGTAGTTAATAATTCAAGCCCTTAGGTCAGTTACACAAACAGCTGTGTAGTGGCTGGAGGAGCGTTACAAAGTCTGATGAATTGCCACCAATGATTATAGTCTGGAATGAGGATGACGAGTACAAGTTGGAAGCGAGCCACCGCACCACTTGACATGTGACTCACCGCTTCATTAGCTCCGCCTGGAATAATCCAAGTTATTATCAGGCCAAATATTTAATGTTGTGGAAAACGCAACCCTGGACACAAACACGGACACAAAAACCCTCCGCGAGTTTAACTACAACACCTCCGTTCAGGGTCTGACGCAGGTTTTCTGAAGTTCTCCTCAGGCTTTCGTGGGATTTGTTTGGATACTTTAGCTTTCTTGTGTGTTTTATACACGTCTGTTTTTTTTATTTTCTGGTTTACTCTTGTGTTTTCTAGATTGTTTCACGTTGAGATGTCTTACGTTTTCTAGTTTGGTTTGAAGAATATTTGTGATTTTCTGGAATTCTGTATTTTGGTTTTTTTGTTTTTGCCCCACATGTTTCTGCTGCAGCATTTTGATGAAAAAAAAAAAAAAAACTATATTAAAAAAAAAACCTGCTCATGACAGGTTTGTAGCCCTTAAAAGACTTGTATGTACTTTGAAGGAGTATTTTGCCTTGCTGTAGAGACCCAGTAACTACTTTTTCACTGAGTCAGACCTTGTGATGGTCTTTTGATCCAATTTTTGACTCTGTTTCTCATCCTGACGTTGTCTCGACACCCCCCTCTTCTCATCGCTAACCTTTCAATCCCATCGGCCACCTGTGACCGGGCCCGGGTGGTGGCCTTTGACCTGAGAAGGTCGCGATTAGAGCTGTGAATCAGAGGAGCAGAAGTGGGGACCAAAGAGAGAGGCGACACAACTGCACCAAGAATTTGACTTCATCCAGGCTGAACCAAGCTCTGGAGCAGTCAGGTCACCACACCCAGCACATCTGGACAGCTGCTTATCAGTGGTGCTGCTCATTAGTGCAACTGGTTTGGGGTTAAAAAGGTTTGGAGGGACGGAGAAAGCAGGAACAATCCATGGAGGTTGGCTGGCATTTTAATTACCCACGAACCTCTCCAGGCAAGAGGATAGAATGGAGCAAAGATGGCATCTCTGGGAACATGAACAGCAGGAAACAAAAGAGGGAGATTCGAGGAAAAGGGTGGAAAAGGGAAGGGGGAGAATTCCCTCACTGTGTGAGATGTTTATATGCTGCGCCACATACAATATTCTCTCATGAGATCATGGGTCAGTGTGTCAAGTTATGAGATGCAACAAATACGCATACCAACGTATCTTGTAAACTTTTAGAAGTAATTATATAAAACATGGAATTTAGAGGGATATACTTGGAGACCACCCTGTGAATGAGGAGAGAAAATGTTTCCATAGAGGGATAGCTTTTAACCATGTATGTGAGTGGCTTTTGGAATCCATTCAAGAGTACAGTAAAAAAAAAAAAAAAGAAACCTAGAGAGCCAGTTGCAGGCCCCATACGAGAAGCTGCTCCAGCATTTTCCAACCCTCGCTCTGCTCACTGCCTCCATCACCTCCATCCTCAGCCTCTGCCTCCTCTGCCTCCTCCCTCTGGTTGTTTGGTTAATTAAACACACGAGAGTTTGACATCGAACACGCTCCTCTACAGGAGCAGCTGCGTTGTAGCAAGTAGCCGCAGGAGCCGATGGAGACGTGGAGGGAGTGGAGGTGACGGTGGCGCCGGGGTCAGGAATCCTGCCACGTCCCGGCTGCTGCTTTCCATCTCTCATGGACCACTTCTGCTTTTAGAGCTGGAAAGAAAAAAAGAAGCACAAACAAGAGCTGCAAGGCATGAAAAAAAGAAAAAACCCATGTGTGACAGAGAAAACAGATTAAAGTAACAAGTTGGTTGTGAACAAAAACATAGGAAAGGTATTTTTTCTTTCACTGCAACTGGAATAACTTAACCAAGAAGACTCGTTTCTAGAAGAGTTTGTAAACTGAATGGAGCATGTAGGTTTGTGTATTTAACCAAGAATACTGACTCTTACTGATATTGTGGTACTTTTCTGGGTTCTTGTTTAACTGAGCAGGAGCTAAGAGACAAAGCATTTAAACACGAAGCACACGCACAGAGTTAAGGTGGTAATCAAACCTTTTCTTCTCTCTAACCAAATTGGCGCATCTTCTTCTGTTTTTTTTTTTTTTTTTAAGAAATCAATCCACTAACGGACCAGAAGATGACTTTGTATTTGAAATTTCAAAATGTTTGCTCTTGTTGTCTGAATGTTGATGGATGAACTTTTCTCTTCTTGGTTAACTGATGCAAACACGCTTACCTGAGATGATGGTTTATATCCTGTCAGCGCTAAAAGCAAAATGACAACCATGGGGGCTATTCGGTGGATTACAGGATGATAAAAATCACAAAGGAGACCAGGAGAACGGAATGACCAAAATGATAAGTTAGAGTGTGTGTGTGTGTGTGATTTTTCCAACGCTGGCAGTGTGCCATAGTGTCATGGCTTCATCACATTACCTACGTGACAGTGCCAAGTTTTGTCTTGAGCCAGCCCACCCAGGATAGTGCTGGTAGGACTGTACCTATTCAAGTACTCTGGCCACACACACACACACACACACACACACACACACACACACACACACACACACACACACACACACACACAAACACACACACACACACACACAAGCATAGCAGGTGGAAATAACTCAGAGTGTCACAAAAGGGCCAAAAACCACAGTAAAAATGACATTACAATCTAAAAAGCAAATGTAAATTAAAAAAAAGAAAAAGAGGCAGGAGTAGTTGATATAAGTGGGCTGATATGAAAAGTGAATGGAGATTTTTTTTTTCATTGCTGTGGAAATGCTCCAACCAAAATCCCAGCAGACGGAAAGGGTGACACTTGTTAAACAAAACCGATGTTAAGTTCAAGTGTGTTAGTGCGAAATGTCAAAGCGAAGGTGTATGGGTGAGAGTGTATGCATGCGTGTGGCGAGGGGAGTATTAAACTTAATGTCAGTGAGTTGGGGGCAAATTCCTCAGTTGATTTAGTACGCATTAAGTTGAAGAGGAATGCGTCAAAGCTGCGAGGGTTTTAGTCCACTGCGGTGTAAACTGGCTGGGAGGAGCTCCGAGGCTCTCTGACGACCCGGCTTGACAGATGAGTGACGCTTGGCTTCGTGTGAGAGGGATGGAGGGCGGGATGGGTGCAGAGAAGAGCGGGGGCGTGCAGACGGAGCAGAGCAGGAAAAGTGTGAGTGACAAAAATCAGCATTGATGTTTAAAGAAAGAGAAGAGAGATTAATAGAGATATAATGTTTAGAGGAGGTGTCCGTGTGGACCTTAAAGACATGCGCTGAGATAAGGGAATGAGGGGGAACTAAGTCCAGTCAGGAGAAGAGAAGAGGATGCCAAAATTTGGGATAAACGGAGGGGAAAGAATGCGAGAAAAAAGCCACAGTGACCCGTAGGGACTGCCGAAGACTTGGGGGGGGGGGTTGAATAAGACTCGAATCAAAAGATTTTCAGAAGCTTATCTTTATTAGCTCAAGATGATCTGATAGTTGAAAGAAAAAGATACACGAGAAAAAGAATACAGGACTCTTTTCTTAAGGTCCCATTTATACATCACTTGCTGAGTCAGTTGTGCAACTTGGACATATTGCATGAGATCAAAGGAAAGCAACACAAGCTCATATTTGTACACTCTTTTCTTAAATAGAACACACAAGTAAAGTCTTAAAACAGCTAAATCCGACTGCTGTATTGACCCAATGTTGCGAACCGTAAAATGGTGCGAAAGCTTTCAGCTAAGCGCTGTAACGTCAAACAAAATCAGTTTAAAACAGGAAGAAAAAAAAAAAAAGAAAAAAAGAAGCATCAGGTAAGATGTTTGTGTGTTTGTGTTGAAGATTTCTTTAGTCCTGAGACAGCGAAAGCATATCAAGTACAGTTGTGTGTTTCAGACTCCGTGTGTGTAGAGTAGACTGATAACACCGATGTGCCTTTGGATTAAAACAGCTCACAAATCAGACACTGCCGCTGCTGGTAAGAAGAGGAAATTTGTACTTTAAAGAGCAATGTTTTCCTAAAAACATGACTGGTATACACCGCGTATAAAAACTGCAAAATGTTGATGGACGACTTGAAAGATTTTGCTTATTTTTTCCTCATTGCCAACTAATGTAAAACAGGGGCAGAGGCCGAGAAGGAATGAATCCTACCAACAGATATTGTCAAAAGTCTGATGTAGTTGATTATTCTGCAGCGTAGCTGTCCGAAAACTGGAGGAACCAGACGGACTTTTAAACTTTTACAATGACCTCTGCAACGTTTCACCTGCGGTAAGACTGATAAACAATCTACATGCAAGACTGGCTTTCGTTAAGAAGGAATGTGAATGCGTTACATTTACTTGAGAACTTGTGCACATGTGCACGCAATTTCTTAATACCAAGTCTAATATCGTGCAGTGGAAACTAAAAATACATCATTTAAGAAAAAGACAGGAACTGAACAGGATGTGCAGCAGCCTCTGTTTTACCTTACAGGATTTACTCTGAAAAGACTAAAATACATTTTATAATTCATTATTATTCTTGTGATTAAGAGACCAGTGCAATTTTGCTCAGCTTTTGGACAACAATGACCTCCATGAAACGCATGAGCTATATCGTGCTATTGATGCACCGATCATGTTTTGTAGTATAATGAATTCATGTTTGGTTACAGTATTGTCATGTCATAAGTACACACACACACACACACACAAATCAACAAATTAAGAATTTAACTTAACATACAAAAGCCTCCAACAACCTCCTGAGTGATATCAGCAGTAAAAGCGTACGAAAGAAGCAAAACTACGAATGAAACAGCCGAGAGTTTATTTCGTCATACCTCTAAAGCAACAGAACAGGTACGTCATAGTGAACATGTGAATGTGTAATCTAATTTCATTTAAAAGTGGTACCACACACACCAAAAGGGTTAAAAAAAAAAAAAAAAAAAGGCAAACGACAGCCAGCGAGCAAAGCTGTGTGCCCACCTCCTCACGCTGCGCGTACCGATGACTTTACTTAGACACACCCTTCGTAAAGGACTTGAAAGTGCAGGCACCATTCTTTGTCAGTCTCGGATACATCATATCCAGCAGATCCCCTGTATGCATGACGCATTTATACCAATATATCACAAACCGCCTTCCCCTGGTTTGTACACCCCCATCGGTGTTGGTTTTCTACATAAAGCTACATGACAGCACAGGTCGAGTCAAAGTGCACAAGGTAAAAAGAAAGAAAAGCGCAAAATGAAACGTAAAAAGGCAGGAAATAAGCGCTCCATTATTGTGGATGGAAAATCTATCTTCTTCACCCTGCATCCTCATACCCCACTCCCCACCCACTCACTAAAACTGTGATGCTGATGTTGCACAACCCTGCTGGTGAGGCCCTGTGGGGGTGGGGGTGGGGGTGGGTGGAGGGGGGTCCAACCTATCACACGGTGAGAGAGATGAAACTGTTGTATCTCTGGATGTTCCTCTTGAGGATCTCCGAGCACGGTCCCAGCACGCGCTCAAAGCGGGGTCTGTCCAGTTTCACGCACTTGAGGGGTCCCCGGGCAACGACGGTGGCCGCTCTGGGACGGTTCAGCAGCAGGGCGATCTCACCTGGATGGAGAGGACGACGAAGAGAGAAGGACTATATGTTAGTCCAGCATTTTTTGTAATAGTTGATTTTATTTTTGAGACTTTTTTAAAGCAACTTTTAAGACCTTACAGGTTTATTATATACCAGATTTTGCTCTGACTAATAATGCTCTGTGTGTGGTACCCAGCTAAGAGAAGAAGAAAAAAAAAGAGCCAAGCATGCCCTCACCAAAGTAGTCAGAGGGTCCCAGGCGTCCAACCTCCACATACTCCTCATTGTCAGACCTACGCTGCAGAACAGAGGCTATTCCCTGGATAAGGAAACAAAAATAAAGAGAGTTGAGGGGAATAAAGGAGACTCGGAGGTAAGAGAAATAACAGGTTGGGAAGAGTGAAAAAAAAAGGGGAGTATGCATGAAAGAGGGAGCGATGGAGGGGGGTGAGGGGTTAGCAAGAGTCTGAAAATCATCAGGAGGATTAAGTTGAGGAGAATTCCTTTCCTCCAGCACAACACAGGTGTGCAGGATTTGACTATTTTTCTGTGGGAAGGACACCTGCTGGGTGCAACACATCTGAGCTGAAAGAAAATAGGCCATTCCATGAGGGTATTTCACACAAAAAGCGCTTTATTGTGCATTTAGTGCTTTATTTTCTCCAGAGTGTAACACATACAAATATTTATGCCCCTTAGAAGCTCAACTGATTCGACTCCTTCACATGTCCCGTGTTTAAATGGCCTGCACACAAAATCTTCTCAAATCATGCTGCTCTTGGATCACAAGTTCACATCAGAGCCCAACAGCTGATAACTTCTGGAGACCGACTGGACTCCACGACCGACCGCGCTTTTTCACACGCTGTCAGCATCCACCGGACGTATCGTGGGGATGTGTGCAACTGTGAGTCACTGAAAAAGTACAAGTGAGGGGGAAAAAAGATTTCCATTTACGCTGCCCAGCGGATGACAGCGGCTCGCGGTGTCAAGTTTTGCAGCTGTTGACAAACTTCATGTGTCTCTGAGAATATGTTTCAATATTTATCTTTCCACGCGAACAACCAAACACTTGTTTAAAGGGGTGCTTGTGGCAATAGATGCACAAACGTGTGAATAACCATTGTGTTTGTCACAGGTATGCGGTGATACATGTAGAATATATAGTTTAAAGGACAGACACCTGGACGTTCACATGCAGTCCAGAGCTGCTGCAACTGATGGCAGCTTGAGGGCAGATTAAAGTTCGGCTGGGAAACTTCCCAGTTTGTCTTGGACCACTTGTAACAGACGTGACCGTTCCAGCAACCTCTCACTGTTTCTAATCCTTCTCTGCTCCTTTTACTCCTTGTGCTGACCAGACTAATAATGCTAAATATGAATATAATGAGCCTTAATGAGAACCCCCAAACTGCCAGCAACTCACTGCCGGCAGACAAAGGTGAGACTGTATTTCAGTGAAAGGGACGTGTGTGACTTGGTGAGTTTGTGGCAAAAATGAGCTGTGGAGAGGTGGGGGATACTATCCAAGTAAATAATAGCGTGTCAACGTCCTTTCCAAGTAATACCTGGACAAACTGTGCCGTGATGCTATTACCACGTCAACATGAGACAGAGGGGAGAATTTAGCTCTCGAATAGGAATCTCCGGACCGCTTTAAAATAGAGCAATAATATTTGTATTAAATGATTGCTGTTTGTGATGAGTGTAGCGTTAACGGCATGTTTTAGTCACTGGTTATTTACTGTTGATAAAGCACCGTTTCTGCATAAAGAACCCAACAGAAGCAAGACATAAACGGCAGAAAGACCACGTTTTCTACACTACAACGATCTATTTTATTTCCTTGAATGTCACACGTGTGGTGTTACTCCGAAGCACAGCTTTCAAAACTTTCCAATAGTTTCGCCAACATTATGTTTTAGGAAAAAGTTTTGCTACAGGTTTCAAATTCAAAACCTGTTCAATGCAGCGATGTTAATTGACATGTATAAAATATAGTAATGTCATAATAAAGATGCAGAAACTGTTGGATGGCTAAACCATCTGTTTTATATATAATTCTAACCAGCAAGTGACAGCAAATTAAAAGAGTCAAATGTTCTTGGACAGCAGTGGTTCTGTGGCTTGAAAGTGGGCGAGCCATCGTCACGCCTTTGACTCGCTTATACAGCTCTATACAGCTGCGATGTGTATGTAAAATAAAGGAGAAGGCATTTAGCAGGCTGCAGAAAAAGGGGGTTCCTGGCCGACTCCCTGCAGGAGTCTTTCTGTGTGGAGGCTGCATGTTCTCCCTGTGCTTGTGTGCCAGGTTTTTCTCCGGGTATTCCAGCTTCCTCCCATGGCACAAAAACATGTTATGTCAGGTTAATTGGTGATTCTAACTTGTCCACAGGAAGGAGTGTGTGTGGTTGTTTGTCTGTATGTGGCCTCCTGATGGAATGGTGACCCGTTCAGGGCGTACCCCTGAGAGCTGGGACAGGCTCCAGCAGATCCATTAGACCCTGAACAGGAGTAAGCGGGTATAGATAATGGATGAGTTTAACCAAGGACTACCTTTAGAGGACTGAGACAAGCAGGGGCTTCAAATGCATGTAAGCCCTCCTGTCCACAACGCTGACTTATATGACTGGACATCATGAGGCTGTATATCAGGGGTGGTCAGCGGCACAGGAGGGCAACAAGAGACTGCACACTCATTATTCCCCTTCACGCTGTACATCTCAGACCTCCGAGTTATAACTCAGTACTGTCATCTGCAGAAACGCTCAGATGACTCTGTTGTGGGGTGTGTCAGTGCTGGACAGGAGACTGAGTTCAGAGTCATCTTGAACATGAACAAGACAAAGCAAATGACTGTGGATTTTAGGGGGCGCGGGAATAAGTCAAATGTTATTTTCTATCCTGGGTGAAGAGGTGGAGGAGGAGGACAAACGCCTCAGTGTTCACCTGGACAACAGATTGGACAACAGCTCTGGAGCTGTCTACGAGAGGAAGCTCGGGTCCTTCAGTGTTGGCAGCACGGTGCTGCATGTCGTCTATAGGTCTGTTGTAGAAATAAATCTTATGTCTACACGTCTTTTATCTTACGTTGCTGACTACAATGTTATTAAACAATACAGAGACAATTCCAAACATTTTTATCCTTTTCATCATTTAGATCCCAAAATATGGTAAAAAAAAAAAGCCAAAAGTTGAAAAGCGTCTGGTATTCTCCTTTAAGCACGGTTTTATCCTGCTAATATGACGGCTATGAACTAACAAACAAGATGATCGAAGTTCACGTTTAGTTAGGAATTCAGAGTTACATCTGCTAAAACTACATTTTCAGTCCTTATCCAGTGGAATCGTCTCTCCCTATTTTTGCCTTTCAAGAAAATTGTACTTCTTGTAAACTTTTACATATCTTCTTTTCACGACTAATTTACTTGCACTGGAGCTGAGCGCGCTGTCTTGTATCATTTGGACTCTTAAAAATGTTTGGCATTGCGAAATCTGAAGGGGAAATGAATGGTGAGAGAAAACGGCGGAAGGGGCACTGACTGTTTACAACCCGTGGAATACTCTCCTTTCTATTCTTGTCCAAACAAAGAGAGTGAGACAGCGCAGCGGTGCCACTACAGTAGCTCATTTGTGAACAGGCACATCCAGTGTGGTCCAGATAACCATCTCATACTCTACCACCCCATGGGCACCACTTTGCTCCGCAAATATTTTGTTTGTAAACATTGGCAAGCTTCCTCTACCCTAGGACTGCAAACAACAAAAGACGGCAGAGTTCAGAAAAACAGAAATACTGTATGAATCAATGAGAATTAAGCAGCAGAGTTGCAGAGCAAAAAAAAACAACTAAAAACTAAAACTGAGGCACACATGTACCAGACGATGCATCGGCTGAAGGTAACCACTCTGCACTGAGATCAAAAACTGCCCACGCAATTGCAACCTGTTCGTCTCTACCTTACTCCTTGCATTTCTTTTCTTCCACAGGACGTCATCTATTAACTGCACTGATTCACGGTCAATGAAAAGAGCCGCGTTGAGCCCCGTCAGCCGAATTACATTTCTGCAAATCTGTGTAACAGGCAAACACTGGGAGATATATCGTAAACACTCCACACGGTGTCTTTTCTGCGTGACCCACAGGGACCCTTTAGATCTCGTCAGCGTGGGTAGCTTTGTGTGAGGTCAAAAGACAAATAGAGATAACTCATGAAATACTGTTTAGACTGATGACCGGAGCAGATGAGAGTGAATACGTGCGCCTGTCGCAGTGAACATCCATCACGTGATTTTACAGAGACTGAATTTTGAGGTACCGAGGCAGAGAAGTGTGCAAGTTGAGCCTATTTCTAAAATCAGGGATTTTTTTGCCATTTGTGCGTCTTTTCCTTGAATCATCTGTACATTTAAATACATTTCCACCATCAATATCTAAAGGTTCGACTTAGTTTAACAATTCGGTTAACTCTGCAAAGCTGCCGGAGGCAGGCTTTTCTCTACTTTTTCAATGTGCAAGGAATGTTAGACATGTTTTATTTATTAAGAGTTAATATAATTAATTTTTAATGCAGTAGTATGGGGACCTGATGCATGACTTTGCACACTATACTTCAGAGCTGACTTAACAAACGTCTCTGACTGACCTGCCGCTCTGATTTTCTGCAAGTTCATAAACCAGTAGCCTGAATTTATGCTACAAAGAAAGAAAACAGTGCAAATTGGATGAATATGGTTATAAGCTATGGGGTAAAAAGGAAGTTAAAAGCAGGGGGAGTTGATGCCAACGGGGATAAATTATGAGTCTTCACTGCTCCCAGAGCTGTAAAGGCTTGTTTGTATAGTGTGAGGGAAAAAAATGTAAACATGCCACTTTTCATTAGCGCCCCGTTTCTTCTTCCAGGCAAAGAAAGTGATGGCTCTACACCCCACTTTTGTTAATCTTTCCCATCAGCAGCATGTAATTAGTGATTGTGGGTTCGTCTCTGCTGATCCACCAAAACCGCAGAAACACCAGAAAGGTCTGCGGAGAGACAGATTAAGACGAAGAGCGACTGAGAGTGGATGAAAGAAATTAGAGTGTCTGAACACTCAAGCTCATGTCCTACAACAATTACAGCAAAATCGGAATAACAGGATGAAAAATCAAGCATAAGAAGCCAATCCTGCTATAGCTCACACCTTCGAAATCCTCCTCTCCCTCGCCACTTGTGCTCATCCGCTCTACCCACATGTCCCTGCCATCACTGACTCATCCCTCTCCGTCTATGTCTCTCCCGCTCTTGTCTCCCTCCCAGGAGGCTGGCTCTCCTGACCCCGTGTGAAAGTCAGCAACGCGCATTCCAACACGGTCCAGTCTGCTCTGGGAAAGTCAGGCTGCGTGAGATGAGGTTGAGAAAAAAATCTGATCCTCTGTTGGGTGTACCGGCAGGTAAAAAAAAAAAAAAATGTTATGTGTGGTGTATTAAGATTAGTTCAATAAAGTTTATCAACCTTGTAAAAAAAAAAAAAGGGGCAAATTTGGGATTGGCAAACTGCTTCTCATCATTAGTGTAAAGAGCAGATGCGCCGTGACAGATACGGAAAAGAAACTCAAGGACCGAGACCACAGACTTCAATTTGCTGCCAACAACAACTGAATCCTGGTTTGTCTCTTCCCTCTTCGCTTCCTTCTGTGTCCCAGCATCGTGTGATCCCCTTAGATTCCTCCACATATTTTCCATATTTTTCTCCTCTCTGGGATGTGCAAAGTCTCAGACTGATGACTCATGGATTGCTTTTTGTAATATTTGTGTCTCTTTCCATTTACTGAAGTCAAACTGGCTATTAAAGGATTTCTGCAGCTTCACGTGGAGGATTCAGATTTGAACACCGACTGCATGATGTTAAGTTTATGTGAGATATGTACAATTAAACAAGGATACTCTATTTTATCTATAATGACCTTAAGTTTTCAGAGGGGCAGTTATTTCTTGACATGAGAAATAAACCTTTCTTTGTCAAATGTGCATCTGGAAGTCTATGTGGAAGGTTGATCAGAAATGAAACACTCATGCTCAAATGCCCTCAGTCATGTTCTTATTATAATCCGCTCTGTGTTGACAAAAGACAGCATATTGTCCTGTAAATGTCCATTTTGGCCAAAGAGAATGAAACTCCTCAGTCGTTATAATTAAACGCTTTATTTTGACGGAGTCTAAACAATCCTTACATAGGATGCAGGAAGTTGACTCATATTATATTTACATCCTTCCATAATATCTTTATGCTGCTACAGGACTGTTTGGCAACCAGCTTTGCTTTTTGTTTGTTTTTTCTAGATTAGACTTCAAGTCAGAACTTTAACTTTGTGATAATGGTTTCAGCGTTAATCCTGTAGACTGATCTGGAGCCCCCCCCCCACACCCCCACCCCCACCCCCAAAAAACAAAAACATGCAAAGTATCAGTGTCCAAATGTGTGTGATATATTTGAAGGGAGGCATTGCTTTAAGAGTGACAAAGATGGATGAAAGTAGGATGGAGAAGAGAGGAGGGGTGTTATGTTTGAGGGGCACAGGTGGGAAAAAAAAGAATGAGGGCGAGTCGAAATGGGGCTAAAAACTAATACATTCCTCAGCACCTTCGGTAAAATTCACCTCTGACTAAACCACGTCTAGTCACTACCCCTCCTGAAGCCACGGCAGGGGGGTTTTGCAGGTCTGGGGCAGGACAGCACCACCAGGTAGTCTGTCTGCTGGTGGCAATAAACTGGGATCGATTTCAATGTCAGCAAAGCACCCACCTACAGTTCTGCATGCTGACAGGTACATCAGCCCCCACAACCACCTGGTGACACGCATAAGGTTTCAGGCTCAACGCGCCAACACTCGTAGGCTGCAGGAACTGTGACAATAAAGGAAAACTGCAAGACCCACTGCGGCGACGTGACAGTTCTTACCTCTGTAATAATGAAGAAGTCATCACCAGGCTCTCCCTGCACCACAATCTTTTCTCCATCTTCAAACTGAACAGGCTCCAGAGCATCAGCCACAGTCAGGCGCTCCCACTTATCCAAAGACTCTGTGTGCATGAACGACAGGCATCAATCACTTAAACAAAAAAAAAAAAACAAAAAAAACTGATCACTGGAACAGCTGATGCACAAACTTTAACAATTTGTACTTGGTGATCACACAGGTCACCTCTCATTTGTCCAGTGAAATGATCCCACCTCAGTCTAATCCAGTCATTCATCAGCAAGCAAAGCATCTCAGATCCCACGACTACTCCCTCATTTCCCACAGAGCCCAAACATCTTGAGACTAAGTCCTAAGTCTGTTCTGCTGACTCTGGTCTTTTTTTTAACCTCAAAGATATGAAGTGTTTTTTACTGCAGGTAAACTAAAGAATGGAAGACACTCCGGTGATGGTGAGGTGAACATGTTCAGCTTCAGTCTTTAACAATGTCTATGAATGACTAAGAGAAATGTTGGTCAGTTGCTTTAATAGTGGGTTTTTTTAATGTGTTTTTTTGTTTGTTTTATTGTATAGAATTGCTCTGTATGTGGCCCTGTGACAGACTGGCGACCTGTCCAGGCTGTACCCCTGCCTCTCGCCTGTAATGAGCCGGCAGACTCTGTGATGTCTTTGTGTGGACAATTAAAGAATAGATAGGCTCCGGCAGACCCCCGTGACCCTGCAAAGGATAAAACGGGTATAGAAAATGGATAGATGGATTGAATTATATATTAGTAACAAACGTCATTCCCCAACAATTTTAAACTCCCCACTAGTCATATATGTTATTAATTCTACCTAAAGAGGGAGAATAGTTTTAGTTTTTTGTTAATCCTCAGAGCTATTCAACGTGTTTTTCCAACTACCTCGTCACAGGAACAGTGACATAATTAGTATATCAAGAAAATGTTTATTAAACACAAGCACATACAAACACCTCTTACTGGAAAAACGTTTCAACCCAACAAGTTCAACACAACTCAGACTTGACAATTAAAGAAACTAGTAATTCATCTCTATGTACAAGTTTAACTAAATGAGTTCATCCTTCTTTCACACTTCAGCACAAGATTGTGGCTTAATCTTAACAGTTTATACGTCGACATCCTGAATGTGAGTTATCTGCAGTGAAAAACGTCCCCGTCCGAAAAGACGATTCGTTGTTTTGATTTGACTAAGACGTGAGTTGGAAGTGTAAAACTCCAGCAGGATCTCTTTGTCTGGAAGGATCGTCTCCTCATGTCATCAGAAGCTTATCCCGACTATTTGTGTGTGTTTTAATAAATGTGTATATACTTAGGAATTAACTGAGCTAGGCCTGGCGATTTGTGGAGGTGTCCATTGTCCCCTCCGGTGGGGCCGAGGTGTCTGCCGGACCCAGATGGATGTCTTCTGTCTGGCTGCAAGCTGAAGGCAGTATGTCCTATAGAAGTGATCCTTAACGGTAAGGGAAGTAACATGATACGCAAATGTCCTGACTAAAGAACCGACGCCTCACGCTTCACCAAGCCTGCACCCACTCACATCACCTTGTTGCACACATGCATAATCAACATCCAGGGAACTGGCCACTGAGCTACTGAGGCCCGTTTAAGTGTGTGTGTGTGTGTGTGTGTGTGTGTGTGTGTGTGTGTGTGTGTGTGTGTGTGTGTGTGTGTGTGTGTGTGTGGGAAGGAGGGGGGCATTTGTTTTTTCTACCTTCACTCCATGACATCAAGAGCTTGTACCCAATTTCGTGGCCATCTCAAAAATCAAAGACAAACAAAAACACTCCCACCCCCTACCCCTCCTCCAATTCAAAGAGGCTGAGAGGAGAGGCGAAGCGACAGAAAGAGAAATGAGGAGCGGTAAAGCACTTCCATGAAGGAAGCGGGTGTTTGAATACAGGCCTCAACAAGGCTGTCAAAAAGGGAGCCGCGGAAAGAAAGGAGGTGCATGAAAACAAAGCGAACCTCAGAGAGACGTTCTCCTAAGACCTGAACTGAGTGTATGTGTTTACTCACCCAGCTAATAACTCTGTACAGGGGGCATGGCCTCACTCTATACACCGCACACACCATCAAGTGGAAAGGGATGAGACGTCACATCCAATTGCAACTCAATTTGAAAGTCTGAATGAATCTCACTTGCCATCCCTCCAAATCCAGTGGCCTGTGTAGGCTGCTGTTGCCTGAATTCCAGCGAGAACGGGAGGCTTAACTTAACTCCCTATTCTTTAATTGTCCACACAAAGACATCACAGAGTGTGACTGACTTAAGCATTAACACTGTGAGTGGATTAAGGCCGTACACAGAATTTACTCAGATGTGGGCCTCGTGTGACAACGTGTGTCTGCGTTTATGTGGGCTGATCTACAATATATGTCGATTTGATTGCCTACACCCTGGATGCTTGGAGCTTTTAAAAATTAAGTTATATTATGATAAATACATGCAAACACACACAGTCTGCAGCGTACGGAAGAGAAACAATTTGGTCCCAAAAGGAAGTGTAATAGGTTAATTTGCCCACGTGTCCAGACTGTTGTATTGTCCCTACATAGGAAAAGATTTTACATTTTCAGTCTTTTATAAAGCAACATTAATGTGACGTGATGCCTTCATATTTAAGCCAAACCATATATGTTTACTCCGAAACCTGACCATGTACATAATGTGTATAACCCCAACCAACTGCAACTGACGGAGAGGAACAGGGCTCAAGCGTTTATCGCCGGTGTGACAGCCTGCAGCTTTAGGCCACCGTCCAGCCCCTCCTCCTCCTAAGCATTTCTGACCACGCTATATTTGTCCAAAATCCCTCACTACTGTAAACTCTGTTACCTACATTTGCTCATGTATGGCAGTTTCACATCATGCATAACACAGGTATGTTACAATTTTAAAAGGTAAATGTAGATATGAAGTAGAATCACTTTGAAGCCCAAAGAGTGTGATCGTTTTACAATTTTTGGACATAGATTGTCAAAAAATGCTATATTTTGTGCTGTGGACCAACGTTTCACATTATAAGCTGCGGCGAACAGGAATTTAATCACAGACAGCTTAACATGTAACGCATATACTCACGCTTACCAAGGATGGAGACTTTACTGAGAAACTCTTCATACATCTTTCTCTTTCTCAATGTGCTACCCTGTAAATCGAACAGAAGGAGAGAATATTAGCCATTAGACATACTCCTAGACGGTACAGACACACTGCAAATCCACTGTCAAATGAAATTATTCTTCACAGAGGTCAAGATTTAAAGAAGCAGATTGGATTGATTGTATAATACAAAGGGCATTCAGCTCTACTGTCACTGTCAGTACTGAGGAATTTGTGAAATAAACCAAAAGTTTTTGATTTGTATGTTTCTCTAATTTTGCAGCACAGTGATTCAAATCTGAATAAATAGAAAATAATTATTTTTCTGCACCTTGAAGAAAACACGCACTTGCGCTTCATCGGAGACTTATAATAGCTATTATGACGTCAATTTCGCAGACAAAACATATTTGTAAAATTCATATTTACAGACCGTCTCTCCTTAAAAATGTTTCTTTTGATGTTTGTGCGCACTCCTTGGACATGCAGCACATGTTGCTCATTCAGTAGTCCCCTACTGTCTTGGAAAGCTACACCACAAACTAATCCATGACAGTTCACAGGGTCCTGCTTACGGAGGTATGCATTAGATATGTGGTAATGTTGATTGCATGTGTGTGTGTGTGTGTGTGTGTGTGTGTGTCTGTGTGTGTGGCCCACCCCACCCACCAAGCAGGGGACTTTCCCCTTTCTGCTGCTGCCATGAAAATCAGGTGCTTCCTGACAAGTCTAGACCCAGAGGACCCCTTTCCCTCACTGAATTTCTCCTTCACTGCACAGTACCACTCAAAAAGAGCGGGAAAAAAAAAAATAGTGAAGAGAGACGATCTCGTCCGCCCTGTGTCTGTCTTTGCATATGGAAGTGATATATAGAGGCTTTGGGTGTCTTCAGTGCAAGTCCAACTCCTGCCTCTAATTTCATATTATTTCGAATTTTGTCTTAAAAGGGGAGAAAAATCTTTCCAAGTGAGTCAACGTCAAACTCAGGATCGTAAACAACTTGATTAAAGGAATTTTAGCCTGCACAGCCTCCTCCTCGAATAAATGATTCGAGCGTGTCTGTGTGTGTAGGCAACGCATGCAGTCTGTTTTTAGTTCTGCCACTTATGTTTTGCTGCTGTCTCTGCAGGAACGAAACTTGCTCATTACGTGAAAAAACACTCTCTATTTCTAACACTGTCTCACTTGCACCTTCAAGCTCACACACATATGCCTTCTACCTTTCACAGACTTTCCACAAAGATTACAGAGCTTAAAGGCTTACCGTGCGTACATATCAATAAATAATACAGTATGTCTGATTTGTGCAGCTGCAGCAGGATGGGCTGGCCATGCCCCAGTAATGTCTGTAACGCAGGACTTGACTGGGGTTGGAGGAAAGCAAATGATGCATTGCAAGATTTACTAAATGAGGATTTTCAAGTTGTTATTTATTTAGTTAGTGAACATAATTTTTCTTTTTGCATTCTTTCTTATCTGCATCTGTCCTAATCCATCCTGTCTACTTGGGAGGGCTTTGAGCACATGTGCCATGATTGAAACTCCTACTCCTCTTGGACATAATGCCACTCCTCTTGTGGTTAAAGATGAACCAGCCTCTGTCTGTTTGCTGTCTTTGAGGAAGAATCATCAAAGACTTGAGGTGTGGCGCAAAGCCAGACTAAACCAACTGTACCTAACGCCCCATCTCTATCACCTTCATCTCCGTCCAATGAGAAACACTAACCCGTGGTATGATTTCTTCTTGTGTCCTGTCGTCATGTGCTCTGTTTGTTGACAGTGTTCTGTCAGATTGTTAATGGCTTTGTCTGTGACTGTGTGTTTAAATACCAGAATGACACAACAAGGTGGGTATTGTATAACTGATGGCAGCACAACTGGGAGAGTCTTTTAATAGGGAACTGTTTTATATTGTTTGCTCTATGTACTACTGGATAAAGAGAGGGATGGGATGGGTGGGTGTGATGGGGGCCTATATGAAAACATCACTGATATATTGCAGATAAACTGTGCCACCAACGAAATCATTTTCTAAACATTTCTTTAACTGATCCTGATAATCCCATGTATATGTGCCATTTTTTTAGCTACTAAGTTTGGTGCAAATTTAGAAGAATGACAGTACGTTGTGTCCTTTGCTTTGTCAACCAAAAGCCGAGGCAAGAATGACGGGTCCAGAAACAGAAGGAAGAGTGTCAAGACCCAACTTAAATAAATCAGGTCACATCTGAAGCCATCGCTCTGCCCAGCGTATTTTTGGTCAATGTATGTTTACAAGGAAATAGTAGATAAAACTAAAATAGCGTAGATAAGATGTAAATCAGGTTGCCACAAAGAGAAATCATTTTTTATTTTTTTGGAGTAGGGGATTACAATTAGGTGACCAATCATTAGGCCCAGGAAATCTGGTAATTGTGAAAGATAGTGTATATATATATATATATATATATATATATATATATATATATATATATATATATATATATATATATATATATATATATATATATATATATATATATATATTGTATGCAGCAAACAAAGGTTTAAGTTCATGCTCAACATATTTCCTGAAACAGAATTAGTAACTTTAGCAAAAATTACACTTAATCTTCATCTTTAAACTGAAGACCCAGCAGAGGAGAAGGACAGCGGAGCAGATGTGAAAACAATAAAACCGATGGCAGTGACATCGCACCTTCCGACCTTCTAGGTAACTAACTGCAGACTCAGGCGCTAAACATAATTTTCACTGGGAAAGACACGCACATATTTACACAAAGAGGGAATGCTCATTGTATTGGCTGACGAAGTTGCCAGAATACCGCACTTTGTGAAAACAGCTTTACAAATCATTGACAGCAATAATTAACTACAGGTTCACATAATTGAATTTGGTTTCACCCCGTCTACCCTCCTGCTGGTGCTGGAAGAAACAAAGAAATGGGAGCTGCAAAGAGTGAGAATCCTCTAAAAGAAAGGTTACCCGGGCAGACTGTGCAGTCAGTTTAACTATGTGCTTAAGAGGTGACATGAGTGTTAGGCAGACCAGTGCCAACTTTACACAGAGCTGAAGGGCCAAAAAAAAAAAAAAAACAGACTTTATTCCATCTCTATGACTTCTTTTAGACATAAAACAGAATTTTCACTGCTGGCACTGGCAAAGACTCAGATACCACAATAGATGGAAAGGTTAATTAGAGTCTGTTTAATTCGCTTGGAATAAGGTCTTAGGAGTGTTTAGTGAGACAAAGACTCTCACACTGATACACATAAAATAATTAGTCATTTTAGTGTAAGAACACGTCTGTGTATGTGAGTGAGTATGACAGCATGGGTAGAGCTCCTCGTGTTTCCACTTGAAACATTTAGACATTCCGACTAGATAAGCTCCTGAAGCGGGAAGTGTGCGAGCAGGTGTTATGACTGACCCTCTTTCTCCTCTAAAGCCATCATTTACTCCACTCTGCTTGTACCTTTTTCTTTTTCTTTTCTTCATGTAGGAGAGCTAGAGACATTAAAATGGGAGGAAAGACTCACGTGCGTTTGTGTGTATGTGTCACTAAGTGCATGCAAGTGTAGGTATTTGAAATAAAAAAAGAAAGGTCCAGTGCTCCAGGAGTCTGCAGTGGTTGAGGGGGAGAAAATATCCCAAGTCAAGGACAATGAACGATGAGTGTTGAGAGTCTACTAAAGTATATTTTTATTGTGGGCATTTATGCTTATTTCAGTGTTGTGTGAGTAATTGCCAGCGGTCTGTATTCAAGTTTTGATATTTTATTTTACCCTGTAATAGTTTGTAAAAGGTAGGGGTAGCTTTTATCTGAAATACAGAAAAAGTACAGTCCAAATAGGACTCTATTATTAAACATTATTAGAGGTTCCACTTGAATGCTTGAAGGACTTGTCCAATTTGACAAAACTGCCAAAAGTCCTAAGTTGCTCTCAGATCGGTGTGTTTTTCTGCATTAATGATGAAATCAAGTAAGTGTAAATTAGCTTTGCCAAGGGAACTGATCCAATCCCGTACCCTGGCTTTTAGGATTTGAAGATGGTTTTCATTGTCGGTTCGGAGTGCACCGTACCCATTTCATCTGAAATATCACATATAAAACCCATTTTTGCACAGTAAAGGTCAGAGTGGCATTTATAAATAAAAGTCTGTATTACAAAGCCAATGCCAAAAGTTTCATTTTTCTACCTCACTACCAGCCCTAAACTGTCCTATTTAGAGCTTTCGTGAAATAAACTAATTAAAGGACAAACTATGTAATATCTTTAGTTCACTGTCTTTAATGAAATCGAATTCAAAGTAAATATAGTAATCAATGCATTTTTAATTGAAAGTTTCCATACTGGCCCAGTTTTCTTTCTAATTTGGGGTTGTAGGATTAAACTGGTTTTACTGGAACCTGATTTATGCTCTCAAGAAGCATAAGAAGCAAAATGATCATCTGACCATTATTACCAGAATATACAATTTATACCTATCGAATAATATGAAATATTCAAAGTATTTTATATTTTTTTGTGTTCTATTGTAACTTTAATATTGGAAACAAACCAAAAAGTGCTGATTTCAAAATTAGATTTTCCTATATGTGAATAAGCGGTTGAAGTCTTTCCCTCAACTCCATCAAGTCTTATTGCTCAAAAATGATAATCTTGGGTTACATGTCCAAGGAGCTTTCACCTTCTGTTACCACAAAGTTCAGTGACGTAACATATGTTCATACCATGAGGATGCGTCGGTAGCTGTCTCGGTCGATGCCCCACAGTTTAAGATCAGTCTTGGCCTTGACGGTAGCAGCTCGAGGAGTCCCGTAGATCAGGGCCAGTTCTCCAAAACTACCTCCTTCTCCAATATTGGTCACCCACTCACCATTCACATAGACCTGCAGAAACAGCAATGGAAACGGTGATGTGCAGAAGGTTTTACAGAAGGTTCAATGTTTTAAAAGAGTGCTTGCAGGGTGGACTCTGAGGGATTTCACTTTTTTCTGTTGTTTCATCCTCCTCAGTTTCTGGGCTGTTTGAATATGCTTACAAGGCTTGTTCCCAAGCATTTGATCAGGACTAAGCCCTGAGATGAAACCCTCTAAAAGGCCTTCTATCCCTCTTATCTCTCCATCAATCCCCCTTTTTTCTTTTGTCTTCTCATGTTAGAGCCTCCCCTGTGTTTTTTGAGTGGCAGAGGTCATACAACTGTGGTACACACTGTGGGTCTATTCTAACATCCAATAAACACACAAACTCTCTTATGGTTGACCACTTACGTGTACACACATGCACATCTCTACTTAGGTCAGCCACTAGAGTCTTACAGACAATACAACTTCAGAGAGGCTCATGGAAGCCGTCTCTGGGGTCGCTGCGGTTTCACCTGTCAACACACTATCCACTATCTTGTTGACACAATAACACACAGGCAGAGCAGGAAGAAAAAGAGTAGGAGTTAAGGAGGGCTTACTCCTCTGCTTGCAGTTGGGAGCTGCCAGATTTTTTAGAAGTCATTATTCAGATTCAGATTAGACCACAGGGGACTCATCCTTCACTACAGCCTGGAACGGCTTCAAAGAGATGAAGAATGCTGACTGTGGTCCACCTGCATTATGGCTAGAAAAATCAATGATCTGCATGCTGCAAAGTGTCACGCCAGAGCATTTTACTACCGGCCTACAGGTAGCATTGGTCGTTCGCCTGCGTACAAATCCCGTTAGGTTTCAGAAACACTTTCATTCAGCTCCTATATTGGTAGAATTGTTTCAAATGCAAGAGCGACAGTAGAGCAGAAGTTCAAGCTTGTAAAAAGGCTGCTGACTCTACACGGATAAACCGAAAAAAAAAAAAAAAAAAACGTCAAGTTTTGAACAACATTTGATGTCTTGCAGCTGTCAGTGAATTTTCAATATGCAAACATGAATAGTAAGCTGTGTGTAACTGGTATGAATTAAGAAGCAACAAATCAAAAATACTGGAAGGTAGAGGAGCAGGCAGTATACTTGTGCTTGTGGTTAATCAGAATTTGCTTCTCTGGGCAAGTGTGTGTGTGACATGGAGTGTGTGTAAATTTAAATGCCTTGGCCACTCTAAAGAATAATAAAATAAGCTGAGTCTTCCAAAATAGTTGCTTGTTAAGATAAAAGTACTTAAGTGAATTATCTTATGCCTTTTTGTTCATAGATGGCCAGATATATGTCTTTGAACAATAGTCAATGCTTAATTATAAAAAGCATTTTTTTCTGATAAGATCATCCTGCATTTTGGAACGAAAGGTTTCATTTCTTTTATGGGGCACCCATATAAATACAAGTCACTGTTTGTAAGTGAATGGATTTGTGTGCTGGCATGGAGGGGTGTTTACATTAGTGGCAGCTTTCAGAGGAGTTTATGGGATACTGGCAGATTTACACCCCTTTCTAATAAGAGACATCTCCACACTCTAATAACCTCAGCGCTGATTTTGAAGTGCTTTGGTGCCACGGCCACGGTTGGGCGGCAGCCACCGTCTGGAGACGTGGAAGAGCGGATGGTTGGAGGAATTCACAGAAAAGAATGGTGTTTGTCGAAGGGTGAGATTGAAGAAAGACCTCAGATTCGCTGGGGAAAGCCCTGAGCAGAGCACATCTAATTTAACATGCTGGAAGAACAATTAGGAGTGAGCGTGATGCTGCAGGCAAGGGCGCCCCTGCAACTGTGGATCTGAAAGAGAGTGTGTTAGAACAGCCCAGTGGAAAACCTTGAAAAGACAGTGAAAATATAAGGTTGGAAAATGTTTTAAATGCAAACAAGAACATCTACTGAAGGTCTGAAAGCATTACAACAAGAGTCCTCAACACGATCAAGCATTTTCAAATAACTTTCAGATAAGGATTAAAAAAAAAAACAGCTCTGAAAAAAGTAGTAACAACAAAGTAGTACTTCATTCCAAACTTTAATGTGAGAGTATGATTGTCATACAAAACATTTTCATCTCTTTTTTCAGCCAGCTTTTGTCTGAGCTGAAGAATTTAGAAGTGAAGTAAAACTGTTCACACTCAAGTCACGGCCAACTATGGCCTCATTAACCAATGACAGTATATCTTTTGGACTTGACTTGGCTGTGAAAGTTGCCTTGAGGAGGCGACATACGTACTGGAAAAGGAGAGAGTGCTCTAAAGAAATGACGCTCCATTTCTATGAACTTATCTTGACAGCTAGAAGATATATTATCTTATTCTCAGCAGGAGGAACTCTCACACAACGTCTCTAACTAGAAGGAGTCAGGCAGTAACAGCTGGACCAAAATGCTTCGCTGCCTTTCATGTTTTGTTGTTTAATCAATACGCCATAACCGGCGTATCTGGGATATTCACATGCACATTTTTTAACTGCATCCTACTCGGCTGAAATGATTTCTGATCAATGTGGTACATTTCCAGAGAAATGCGTTCATATTTACTCTCCTTTTTGTTTCCTTTACTACATTCCCTATCGGTAATCTGATCAACATATAAGCCTGAGTGCAAAAACTAAATCTCATTTTGTTGAAAAATGATCAGGGCTCACGTCTCTTTCACGAGAATCTAGAAAAAACCTTGCACAGCTTTACTGAACGCATTTGATGAAGGGTTAAGGTCAGCTATTCTGCTGTCTTTCTATCAAGGCACCATCTCACGGCTTCCTTCCTTTTGCTTAGATAGGTCAATGATACAGAGAAGCACAGCAAAGCGCACCAACCTGCTTCTCTCCTCCTACCCACTACTTCGGTGCTCACTGCTGTAAGCCGATAAGGTGACTTCCTGTTTAACTTTCCATCAACTCCCGTTTTATCTCTCCACTTAACTCTATCACTCTGTGTCAGGCTCGCAAAGACAAAAGATCTTCTCAGTTTGGGAGCCTTCAAACACTGCTCGAGTCAGAAGCACCATGTTCTGATTGTCATCAGAGAGGAACCAGAGTTTGAGGAAAACAAAGCAAAACATGAGGGCAACTCTAAAACCTGCCCATTTTTGGGAGAGAAATATTGTCTCAAGATGAGTGACAAAGTCTGGTTTTCCCTACCAAGTCTCAATCTTTTTAGCAGACTGCTGTTTAAAAAAAAAAAAAAAAAGGTGAATGAAAGCTTATACTGGTAAATTGCACACTGGAATCCCCTTTAATGGAATATTTTGGGACAACTGTGGCTCATTAGTTTGGAGTGTGCCATTGGAAAGTTTGTGGTTCAAGCCCTTGCTTTTCCAATCCACATGTCTAATATCCTCGGGAAACAGACTGAGCCTCACGTTGTGTTTGTGTGCGAGTGCGTGTCCCACAGAGAAAAAGCACAGCCTCAAAATCACTTCTTAAAAAACGGTATACTCTTAAGAAATCCTGCATGAATGTGCACATGCACCCTGGTGTTTGGTGTAACGTCCTTTGAGTGCTCAAGCGTTTTACAAATGCAGTCCATTTACAATTTACTCCCTTTACTTTGATTTGTTTGACTTAATCTATGATGTACGACAAAAAGTGACAAAAGCTGTTGTGTATACGCTCATATGAGTCGGCCACTTACATCCACTTCACCTTGGTCAATCACATAGAAGTTGTCTCCTTCATCACCTGGAGTGGAGAAAACGGGAGAAACATGAACATTTGTGAGGAACACATAAAAAAATAACAACAACTTATTTGATGATTTGAGTTGTAATCCACCACAGGTTGCTGCTGTGGTTGCTGCATATTTTTACAGTATCGACAGTGCTCCAAATCATTTTTATAGATCTCAGCGCTCTGAAAAAAAAAGCATTTTGCATTACTGTCTTGCAGACTGTTTTCCTTATAAGAAAAGCAGCAGCTGAATTTCTTGTTCTTAAGAAGTGAAGTTCTTGCCAGCCTCAGGACACACCCAGTTTCAGAGGTGCTTGCGTCTTAATGCATATTTAACTGGGCCTGCCAAAAGTTTTGTGAAATAGGGCTCTCATCGGCAGAAAGCAACAGCAGTCTTCATTAGTGGTGCGTTTGTGGTTTAATAGCGGAAACTTTGAAACAGAGCTGCCTGAGCATGCACAGCTACAACACCTCATGATGATGTAAAAGAATAGGTAGACAGAGAGGAGTGTACGATTACAACCATTCATCCTAGTTGCCCTGTTCTACATGAAATACTGTTATATTTAGATTCGTTATGTTTATTTACTCCCTGGGTTAGCCACTGAGAAAAAGGGTGTTAGTCTTTCCAAATGAATCCATGAAGCGAGTCACGGGATCGGGTTTGCCGATGTCCGTTAAAAGCATTTAGGCTGGAGAGATGCCTAAAAAAATTACAAGCGTGCCTTTAATTATGCTATCCATTACATAGGCTTTAGAGGAAATCATTAGAAAGATTTGACAGTCACATGCATGAGCACTATGGAGCTCTGCCTGCAGCTGCTTCTTACAATTAGACATGATGACAATAAGGAATAAACCCAACTTCAATCAGAAGCACAAGCAGCATTAGTCAAGATGGCACAAGTACGCATGTCTCTGTGTGTTGTAGGTACCAAATTAGGATGCAGTCGTGTGTGTGTGTGTGTGTGTGTGTGTGTGTGTGTGTGTGTGTGTGTGTGTGTGTGTGTGTGTGTGTGTGTGTGTGTCTGGCGTGTATTTTCACCTGAAGAGTTGAAAGGCTGAGAGCACCCTGTGAGTAAAGTTCACAGGAGTTCACACGCCTAATTAATACTGAGAGGAGTGCACTGCTCGTTAATCATACAGCTATTTGTCACACAAAAAAGCTCCTTGTCTACCTAAAGGTCTGTCCCAGCGAAAGACCCCAGAAAGACACACACATACCCGCAACCTGCTGCAACCTGGCCCTCTGCTAATTTCTCTTCTCTCTCTTTCATCTCCTCTATCGCTCTTTCAGTTCCCTCTCACTGTGTCTGTCTTTTCTTCTGCTCTTCCTGTCTTTTATCACTTATGTGTCCAGGCCTTTGTTTTGGGCCTTTAGCTCAAGAGTGCAGGCAAATATTTGGCCAGAACCTGCACACACACACACACACACACACACACACACACAAACACGCGCGCACACACACACACGTGCACACAGACATATTCATGCAGTCCGGTGTGCACCGTGTGGTCTTGTTACTCTTCACTCAGGTTCTATGGCTTTGCTCAAAAGAAAAACATGAGTTACATCCTCAACCTCTAAGATGTTTTTACAAATTTCATCCTCTCTCCAAACTGATTTCGTGATAAAATATTGCCAAATGTTCCGCTATGGAAATTCTGGAGTACTGGAACCTTCTAAAGAAGCAATAACCTATCACCTAATGGTCAAATGAATATCAGAACCAATAGAGGAAATGAACAATAAACAGTAGAGTAAAAACTTCATCTTGCATGTTATGATGCAGTAAATTCCAATGTGTTTAAATATCCCTCGGGTCTCCCAGTGATAACTCCTTGCTGTGTCTAAATATTGTGGGAGTAGCCAGTACCACATTTGGCTTTTTGAAGCTGTACAGTAGTCCAGACATCAGCCATGACATCAGCGCTGTATATATCGCACTCTACGCTGTATATAACAATGGACTGCCTGGGACTGCAGGGCCTCCAAAGTTAGGTAGACTTATTATCACCAAATTAGGACTGATATACTCCTGGATGCTGTCTTAAGAGTGGGTGGGAGAGACCGAGCAAGTGGCTGTCCAAGCACTGAGTTTTTCTTCACCTAGTATCTGTCTGCATGTGTTTGTATGGCATGACCTACAACTATAAACTATGTGATTCTGTGCAGGTGTTAACATAGTATTATCAAGAAGTAGGAATTTGCCTGCAAGAATGCGTTCTCTGTGTTTTAAAAGTGTTTGTGTTTGATAGGAGTTTGAGAGGGGGAGTGCTGGAAAAATACAGTTTCGCCCTGTTGACCTGCGTTTCTTCAAAGTCCAGGGACGATTAGACGGATGGTTTCGATGACTGTTAGGGAGAGGAGAGGAACATGACAGCTGGTCCAAGTCGAACAAATGCGTGAATGGGGCAAAAAGAGGAAAAGGTCCAGTGGAAGCAGTCCATTAGACGCAATCTTTATGACAAAGCCACTAAGGCTAATAAATGAGAATAAGATTTTACAGTTTTTAGGGTTGTTTACTTCCCAAAGCAACTCTAGCATGTATTGTTAGAAATAGGAACGAAATGTATCCTAAATTCATCATACGTGTAACATAGAGCTGACTTCAACTCTGAAAGAATTATTGTAATAAAAATATTTACACAAACCTTGCTGGATAACTGTTTCCCCTGCAATGTGGGTGACTGGGAACATAGCATCAAATATGTCACTGGAGAAGAAAAAGAGGGGGAAAATGTTATACACCACATATTTATTACTTTAATACTTTATCCTTCTTTAATAATTATATACGGCAGAATAATACACAATACATAGTTTTAACTGTTAAGTGTCTGCTGCTTCTGTATGACGTATACATGCGTCTCACGCTGCAGCCACATGCAATATGGAGTTTTAATTTCTTACCCACTTTTCACACTTGAAGTAAACGTCAAGGAAGTGATCCTCAATAAAATACACGGCTACATTATGTGGAAGTCATCAGGCTGACTTCATTCCAGCAACAACACACCAATTCGTAGGCAATATGTCACAAACTTTAAAATATATTTCCCTCTCATGATGATTTTTCAGACCAGTCGCAAAGTTACAACTGTGCAACTTTAATGATTTTACTTTCTAAATAAATCAAAATGGATAATGATAGTTCAGTGGCTGAGCTGTGGCGGCGGCGCAACAGCAAACAGGCGGCTTTAGACTAAGCCTTGTGAACTCTTTTCCGTGAAAGCGCCAAACATAGTTTTCAGGCACTCTGTCTGCATCTTTACATCATACTGGTGCTGTACATGGGCCTAAGCATGACTGCCTCAGCCCATTATCAAAGTCTCTGTCTCGGAGCGCATCTTCCTTCAGAAGTGCAGAAAAAAAACAAACAAAATAATGGCTGCAGCTATAAGCATTAAATTTCAGTTTCAGGAAAAGCGCTTGATGGACTGTTACTAATCGGGCTGTTTAAATGTATGAAGTCTTAGAAGATTAGTGTTCCACTACTAGAATGTGTTGGGACAAGAAAAGCACCTTTTCTCTCCTCCTCTCTGCTTGTCTCTTACCTTCAGGGTGTATTTAGCTATCTAATCAGTTGCATACCACCCGTCTTATAGAGAAATACAGAAAAAAAGAATAAAACAGAGGGTCAGACATAAAAAAAAAAAACTACTGAGTGGATGAGGGGCAAGTCAAAGCCCGCTCTCAGTTATGTTTGTGTGGACGTGTGCCACTGAATACGTATATTTGAGCCAGTATGTCTGCATCTGAGTACATACTGTCTAAGAAAACACACAGGTTTGTACAAAATAATGTGTGGGTGTAGAATAAAAGTGCACTTCTGATAGTGCGCCAGATTAAGCAACCCTGAGCAAGGAAAAGAAATACATCTAGAAGAGACTATCCACATGGATGAATTGCTTCTGAAGAAACTCCTTTGTAAAGAATAATAAAAATAATAATGATAACAAAACAGATGTGAGGAGATCCAACAAAGTTATTGAATGATTTGGAAGTGAGCTGACCTTGCTGGCACTTGTTTATGTGGCATTGAATAAAAGCAGACTTGAGAAGGTGGACTTCAGCCAACAGCACCCACAGGTAGGCCCTGTGCTCTGCAGCTGGTCACTGACTCACAACCACTCGAGAACGCACACGTGCAAAAACACACTGACTCTTTGAAGTGTACAGGCACGACATAAAAGATGTTCATGGCCCTACATATAATGACGTGGTAAAATGCATGCATCCCCTGGATGCAGCTGTCCAGGCCAGCACACTCATGCACAGATTGAAAGTATAACGACATAGTTATGCAGGCATTTTTGATGAAACCGTTCATACTGCCATGACAATATGACACGCAAACACTTTGATGGTGATTCATCTGATCAACATCTGCAAGACTGCCCTCAACTCCACTCACATCTGTGACCTCTTCTGCTTCGCGTGGAGTCAATTTATTCAAGAAGCCTTGGAGCCGTTGCTTTAGGTCACGTACAGGAAAAATGTGTGGTTTATGAAACTAATTGCCTAAATATCAAGTTCAAAAGGGTAGACAAGGTCAGATGCATTTGCCGAGAAAACAAGGGGGGAAAAAACAGCAACTTAAAGTTATAATATTTAAAGTTTACAAGAGTTAGCTGCTTTGTAGCACTATAGGTTACACTGTCATGATGGTAACAGTCACAGTATGCTTAAGAGTGGGCTACATCCTCATAACAAGAGGATCAAATACAACAAGCCTGTGTTTAAGTAATTACACTTGATCACCTCTCTCTTTTCATGCACCACCTCTCTCCCTCCACTCACTGAACGCATCGGTGAGCACAGCAAAGATACTCATGAGGGTAATTACTTCCCCTTCTCCCTACCCATCCCTCTTTCCCTTTCTTTACTCCCCACCCCTCCCCGACTTCCTCCATGGCACTTTTCTATCACTTTTTTCCCCTCTCTTCTCCCCTCCCCTTCTCTCCCACCCATTTCTCCCATCTTTTGGTATATCATCCCCCCTCCATGTGTCCTCGATGGAGTGATTAATCTCGTCCTTTCCGCTACCTGTAGCCCTGCTGACCTTATGAAAAGGCAGAGCAGCCCCACTAACAATGGACGCGCTGTTCTGACAGAGACAGATAGAGACACAGAGGCAATGAAAACCTTTAGCGAATGAGCGGCGAGGAGGCCGCCTTCACAAGGGAACATAAATTAAAAAATAAATAAACATGTATCACATGTATCAGGTGTATAAGATGAACTCAAAGGAGCCACTATTGTTTAAAATTGACACTAGAAGCAAGAAACATTTTTACATAATGCCCTGCACTTAATATGAAACCATTTTTATAAATGAAACTATACAGTCATAATAATAATAATAATAATGCAACAGTAAAATGATACCAACCCATGTTGGTTTTGGATTTATATATTGTGTACACTTGTACATGAATGACTCTTTCAGTCTTTCTCAGATGTTTACCCAAAACAGAGGTGCAACAGCTTATCGTTCTCAAAGGATTGCAGGATTTAAGTCATTGATAAAAAGAAATCAAGCCTGTTTGTTGTGGCTGGATCCCTTGCTGTTCTTGCAGCCTGGCAGTGGCACCCCCACCCACCCACCCGCCTCCTAATGTCTCTTCCAGCAGAGCTGTTTATTTGCTCAGCAGTGAGCATCTTATCTTTACATTACTAAATCAACACACAGCCCTGCTATTACACCATTAACACCAAAGGGCTCTTTAACAGCGCGGCCTGCCGCCATGTCTTTGTGTTTCTTAATGGGCCGCAGAATGCTGAGTTACACAACACTTTAAAGAGGAGCCCATCCAGAATGCACACTCTGTCTCGGTAGAAGAGGTTTTGAAATACACGGGATAATCAACAACTGCACCGCATGCAGGAACTTCCCAGCTCTCCAAGTTCTGTCTCAACTTGGCAGCAACATGCCACTGGTTTGGCTGGCAAAGCGTTCATGCCATAAGGGCTTGAAGGATTAATTTTCTCTGCTGGAGTTGAATTCAGAGTTCTTATTTTGGTGAATCAGAACAATAGTCTTTGTTTGACAGTCTAAACAATTCCTTGATAAAAGTGATGGCCCGAGGACACCGAATGTACGCACAAAATGATCTAATGTACTGCACCTGTGAAAAAAAAATAAAAATAATAACAGTTTCCCGTGTTTTGTAGTGACTAAGTTACAGATGCATGAGTGACTGTGCAGCAGACATGCAGCTGATGTGTTTTCAGGAGGCCTGCTGGCTGCAGCACCACTCAACGATACTTTTTCTTTTAGGACTCTTCACATTTAGCATTCACAAACCTCAAGCGGCATGTTGTCATAATTAACATGTGTACTGAGTTTTTGTTCCCTGCTTTTATTACGCGGCGCAATATTTAAAGCAGTGGGTAAATCACAAATATAAACAAGCAAACAGGAATTAGATTTCCACTGACGAGTAAAAAGAGCTGTTAAGTTTGAGATGATAGTCAGCTGGAAAACAACTTTACGAGGCTGACTAACGGCTGTGAAGCTTTATGTCCAGCGTTTAAAGCTACACAGAACAAGCCAAAGTTACTCACATGGAACAACCGACTCACCTCACTAGGCCGTTTTCTGAAGGCACAATATGTTTGGCTTATTGTCTTTGAAATTGCTTAACGATTCAAGCAACTACATGCACTGGTGTACTCTCATGGAGACAGACATACACAAAAATGACAGCAGGCAACATCATGACAGAGTGAGAGCCAGAGACGAGGGGGGAGAAATAATTATAAAGCAATGAAGCTTTCAGGGAGGATATTTATGACATAAAAGCTCTTGGCACGTGCCCTTCACGCTGGAATAAATAAAACGGTAGGATAATGTGAGGCGGCACAATGGTGTGTTGAGTAACACTTTTGTCTCAAAGTAAGCAGGTTCTCCGTTGAATTTTAGGCTTTTGGTTGTTCTAAACGTTAGGGTTTGAGAGTGTATGTTTGGCCTCCAGCCTTTGAAACCATAAGCAGAATGACTGCGTAAAGAAAATGGATAAGAATGGAAAAGAAATCCACGCCAGCTGCTGCTTATATCTTCATAACGGCCTTCAGTCTCAAAGGCACACTCCTACTTAGGTTTATTTTGTCGTACATGGTCAAAACACACCACAATAACCAAATCCAGCCGGCAGTTGGTTTTAAAAATAATATTGCTTACATTGGATAATAGAAATGTGAAATGCATCAAAACACAACAGCTGCAGGATGACTACACAAGGTGCCAAAAACGGCCCAATTTGTTCTGGATGGCAATGGTGGGAAAAAGATCAAATAACAGCCCAAAGACACTACAAACCAAATCAGTTTCACTTTCACAAAAACAAAAGAAAAGTTGGATATACGCACATGCATAGGAACCGTACACTTAGAGGTGGTCCTCAGAGTTTACAGGTAGAGATTGAGAGTATAACGGTCTAACTATTTGGTCAACAGACGCAAGAGGCTGCTCAAGCCAGGCAAGGACAAAGGCAACCTTCACTTTTCAAAAACTTAAAACTTAACTGCTCTTTTCCCTCTGGTGCCTTTGGATTTGGTCCTCAGGACTCTAAAACCCCAGTCTGATAAACACTATAAGCTCCAAAACCCACTTGGCATTCTTTGGTTTTAACAAACAATGGAGACTTTTTAAAAATTCTTAATAGGATTTAAGAGTGAATTGGATGGATATTTTTGTCTCAAAGATCTAATGAGGGTCACGTTCACATATGCGGAGGTCTCAGGAGGTTCAGTAAGTATGTAATTAAATGTTGGCAGTTGTATTTGAAACTAACAGAAGGCATGGGAGCACACTGTATTGAAGGCACACACCTGGCTCGTGTTGGTTTATAAGGGGTGTAAACCTGGGTGCATCCTGTTGCTTTTAAGTGTAGACGCGTGTCTTAGTATGCGTGCACTGCAGGACTAAACCACCTGAGGGCCTAAGCAGTCATGCAGGTGATCTATGTGACCTATAGACTTTTGCTAAAACCCGGTGAAGGAATCTGTCATTAACACCTCCTGCAATGACCAGAGCACCTGACAGAGGGAGCATGCATGGCAGAATTTAACATTTTTAAATCTTTTAATTCTACTCCTATTGACTTTGAAAATATATGGACACGTTACAAATGATAGATTTTACTGACAGAACAACAGAAAAATCCCATCTAAAATATAGAATACGGAGAAGATGTCAGTAAAGAGCCTATCCCAGCTCTGTTCAGGTGGGAGACAGGGGCACACCCTGGACGGATCATGAGTCCATCACAGAGCCACATATAGACGAACAGCACACAACCACATGTGCTCTTGTTCACTCCAACAGTTAATGATGTTCATGTTTTTGGACTGTGGGAGGAAGCTGCAATACCTGGAAGAAAAAAACCCCACAAGCATGGGGAAATGTGCACATACTGCACAGAGAGACCCTGCTGAGAGTCAAACCAGGCACCTTCTTGCTGTGAGCAAGCAGTGCTAACCACCAAGCCACTGCCTCATAATAATTATGATAATAATGATAATAAAATGAGCATAAAAAGAGAAATTAGACACAAAACAGTTGTTTATGAAAGAGCAACCACCAGAGAACGTATAAATACATACACACATGCCTATTTACATACATGCCTACATACATGCATACATCAGACTTCTGAGCACTCCTGGTAACTACGGTAACGGTGATTTCCGTTGTGAAGGCTGCTTTGAGAACAGAATTGTTGAGAAGCATCCAGCTGATGCAGTGAATACCAGACACAGAGACGAGGACAGACACAGACAAAAGACACACACACACAGGCACAGACACACATTAATGCTTACAAATTCTCTCAGCCAACATTTTTCCAACAGCTATAACAGGGCATTATGAAAAAGGCATGAAGATTACAATCTAATCTCAACTGCTTGAAGAAACTTCAAACTTTTCCTGCACAAACACAAAAGTGTACATATTTATGTTGGCATCAGGAAGGTGAGAGCCAGCACATGGCAAAGGAAGAAAGGAACGCCCTGGGGATGAAGAGTGAGAAACAGGGAGCAGTTTATGGAGGGATGTGAGGAGAAAGGAGGATGTATTACAGGGTAGAAGAACAAACATCTAACTTTAACAGTATTCTCATTGTAAGCCTGTAAGCCTACCTGGAATCTGTCAAGTTACATATTTATACTTTTTTATTACCTTAGAATCACTGTGTAAAGGGCAATTCACACCAAGAATTTTTATTACTGTCATAATTATGTGAGCTGCTTAATAATAATGGGCAAGCAAACTGTATCTCTATCTATGTTGCACAAAAAAAGAAAAAGAAGAGAGAGATAGTAAATTTCCTAATCGATGTGGAGCATTAAAAGGCTACGACCAAGCTGTTTCGAGAAGCTATCATCTCTTGAGAATAAATTTCATTCATATGTTCGTATGAGCCAATATCAGTTTGATACTATCCTGGCAACCGTGAAAGAGGCCGTCAGTCAGCAACAAACTTCAGAGAGCCCAACAGCACCAAAGAGGGCTTGGCAGCGTGTCTCTGCTGAGTCATCACTTTTTTAAGAGTCATTCTCTTCGGATTATCTGAATTGTCTTCATAATTTAATTATTACTCATAGGATTCTTTAAAGAGTGATTGCATGAAGGACTGCCCCACTCCTGCTGTTATAGTTGTAAAAGTCTGTTTCTATGTTTGTCTCCTTATAGTTCTTGGAGTAACCAACGTGTAACTTCACTTTTTTTGTTTTTAAGCAAATGTAAATCTTTTCTCCACACCATTTATTTTCTAAACAAACCTGTTCTCTGATACTTTTTTTCACACGGTGAAACATTCTGACTTACCACCACTGACTTACAAGGACAAAATCTTTTTGACTTCAGTCTGAGCCCATACAAGTGTGACAGCATGGTTCAACAGCCTGACCTGACGGCCCAACACACACCACCTGCTGGTGCAGCCATGATGTCAGCCGAAAAACATCACAAACAGGCCCAACCCTGCCGCCTCTCCCCTTTCCTCTTCTCCCTTTCTCTTCTTCCTTTCTCACATTTTTGCTGTATAGTAATTAGGCTGTTGCACAGTTGCTTAACTTAACAAGTGTTTTTTTTTTTTTTTCCTCTCTCTCCTTCCTTGTTATTTCAACTCATTCTCCTTATGCTGTCAGTTTGGGACACAGTTTTAGTCCTCAAAAATGTTCTCTTCTAATTCCCCTCTCACCATTGTCATTTGCCCCAGGACAGGAAAAACCAAGCTCTTCCTCCACTTGAAGAGGAGAAGAGCCGAGCTGATTCAGGCGCTGACAGCTTTAAGCCTCTACTTCTGTGATGTCTTTACAGCAGATGTGTCACTGCGATGTAGGAAGAGAGAGGGAGGGGGGTCATTTTTCACTCACCCTCCATTACTCATCATATATGAATGAGAAAAAGTAATACCATTAAATGCACATAAATATATGCATTTAGATAAAAGCACCGTGCAAATTGTGTGCAGGTACCAAGAGCTATGCCCCTGTCATTATTTCTCTCACACTTGCCTACTCGTCGCTAAACATCACAAGGAATGCCGCCATCCCGAGGGCATGTTTATCCTCTCCTCCCACACCCACCCAAATACACACACAGACACACGAACACACACACACACACTTCATTCCCACCTCGCAGACGACAAGAACTACAACAAGATAAGCATTTGAGTAGCAGATCAGGACACAAATTGTCCTTTGTTGGGGTTTAAACCTGAGGGGTGTTTACACAACATGCTGCATTACACATGCGTGCTGAAACACATATACACGCTAAAACAAAGAGAGGGAGGAACTTAGAAAAAACCCCAGGGGTAGAGGAGGAGAAAAGGATGTTTAAGTATATGACTGAGAGGAAAGAACTGAAGGAGGTATGCCTTTTGAAGTACTAAAACTTTATGCTGTACCTAATGTATTTAGGGTTTCATACTTTGCGTCTGCAGCTTGGCTTTGTTTATTTAGTAAGTTTATTACTACATTGTAATTGCCACAGAAGCACGCACTGGTTTATGTATGTGTGTGTACATGTGTGTGTTTTAACCCCATCAAACAGCAGTTAGGGTACTGCAGTGGGTGCATGTAGAGGGGAAAAAAAGGCTGACATTCAATGTCTGTCATCTCACTGGCATCAGGCCTTTCCAGCTGTAAGTTCTAAAAACTTCCCATCTAAAGGTCACGGGTGCATTTTATCTATCTAACATTTGAAGGTCTATTCATATTGACTGACCCTTGCTGGAAAACCTACAATAAACTCAGTACAGGGGGGGGCTTCTGGGAGCGAGAGGTTAAAGGTCATTTTACCACCTCAACAAGTTCTGGAAACGTTATCTGAATAGGATGGACCATTTTCTTACTGATAAAGAGTTCTGCCCTCATTCTTCTCACTATTGTGATGAAAAGCGGCAAACACTAGATGATGAGATAAATAGAAAACATGACACTGATTCGTCCTTTCATCATTTTCGGAAGTGTAGTGTTTACTCTGCTATGTGAATCAGCGTCCTCAGTGCACTGTGGGTAACTTTTTAACAGGAACTGTGAAATAACTCTTAAATGAAACCGTGCCCTGAAAAGCCAAGTCATTTAATGATGTTCTACAATCCGCAACGCAAACTCTATGGCGCTAAGAAATGCCCCACACTGATAATCATCAAGCATGGAAATGGGCCGAGTGCCTCTAATCTACATGAAACTCAAACAGAACGACACCGTCAAACCAAGGAGGAGGTCATGGGAGAATTAACACACTATAACAAGACCGTTGTCTGTGCCTGTGCACTGGAACCTATCGCAGTAGCATAGACAAAGCAGACGTGATGTATACAATAGGAGGCCATGGGGCAACCCGGGCGATTCTGTCAGGTGCTAGGCTGCTCCATCCCCAGCTTATGTGGGGTGGTCAGTGTGTGGGTTGTGCTTTTGGCCTGACTGAGCTATAAAGGCACTGAAGGGTTGCAGGAACATCATGTTCTCACAGCACAGGGAAACACTGGCTGGGAAGGTGCTGTCATGTACACGCGCAGATTTATCCTACATTATTCATTCACATGAAATGAAACGTGAGACTGCCCACGATCACAACTGATAAGAGTCACTCCTGACTACTTTATGAGTACACACACACACACACACACACACACATATAGGTGCCACCTGAAACACTGTTTCTGTTTCCTTGCACCCTCCACTTCAACAGTTCAGGTATTTCTAAGGCCCATTATATTCACAGAGACCGAGGTGACCTCTGCACTGTTTTTATTATTATACTGTCTTGCACACCACCTGTGCACCTAAAAGCAAAGCTGCATCTACTCACAAGTACACAAACAGACACAAGTGCACACAAAAACATCCGAGTAACAAATGCACACTCACATTCATACTATCGGCAACAGAAAGGACAGACAAAAATCACACTTCGCTTGAAAAACACACATTTGGAGTTCTTTTAAAAGGAAAGCAGCTGTTTTAAAGGACCCCAGACACCAATGCAGCTACATTTCTCACAACCTTTTATTGATGTGATGGTAAAGGGATGGCGTGTGGGATTGAGAAGGATGGCAAGGGGGCAGAAGAGGCAGAACACAACAGGTTGAAACACAGCAGAGGGTATGAGTGATGATAAACGTTATCTTTGCAGTTACATTTATGTTAGAGTGTGTGCTTCTACATACACGTACGCACTTGCCAACATGCATGTTTAGCTGTGATTATGTGCACTTGCATGCAAAGATGCAGTCTAGCTGATATAGACTTATTAAGATGATATGTTTTGCATCAGTGTGTGCCATGTGGTTTACATGGATGTTTAGGTAATGTTGTCAAACCTGAAGCAGAGAGAGGAGGACTAGTTCTGGTTTGTGTGCACTGTGCTCTGCACTGGTTGGTAGTAGGGATAGTTGAGGTTCAGTCAGGCCTGCAGCTCTCCTGTGGAGAGTGACCTCTTTGCCTGGCCTCTGGCATTGTGGCAGCAGCACAAAGCCATGCAGGGGACAGAGATAGAAGACTAAACACGAATGTGGGGGAGGGACTGCTTGTGAGTGAGGATGTAAATGTGAATGGGTCTGCATGAGAGATAGAGGGCAAAGATGGGAATATAAAGAAGGAAAGATGGAGAAATGTAGTAAATTAAATAAAGGGGGGAAAGAGAGGACCACCAAACTCAAGAAAAACAAGGATGAGAACACACAGAAAGTTAATTCAGTACAGGAAACAGATACGCACATTCAAACAAATAGACTAAACAGCACGCAACACAGACCTGTTAATTTGTTCATCCACACTGTTATTGCACAGCCTGCTATAAAGATAAACAAATCACAGACACTAGTCTTTCAGCTGAACACAGAAGCAGGCCCTCCAGAAAAGGAGGAAAAAACACATAAAATGCCCAAAAGCCAACTGAAATACTACACAGATAATGAAAAAAAAAATAGTTTCTCAATAGACATCCTTGAAAGTAAAAAAATAAAGGTTCTGGGTGTAAGAAGTATCACAGACAAACATCTAATCTGCCATTCAGAGCATCTGCATCCTGTTTACCCTGAAGCGTATGCTGGCTGGAAGGACAGTCTACAAAAGGTCACCTGACTCAAAATATGAGCACAAAAATGTTAAACACCTGTTTCTTCACTCACTCCAATTCATAAAAAGACCTATTTAGAAGGAAGCAATGATGTGATGGTTAATACTTTTTCCAACTTTGTGTAGCGAAACCACCCCCTAGGGGCTGCGGTATGGTAGCAACAAACTAGATGTCACTGGGATGGATGCTTAATCTGGACTCGTCTGCTTCAGTTCTGTTACATGTTACCAAAAAACATGTATATGAGTCTATTTCATATTATGAAACAGTTTGTCTGTGTTTCAGATAGTAACCGTGACCCACCGAAGTACAAAGCATCACGTTAGTGTTGCTGAGTTGTCAGATGTGGAGATGACGGCTGTGTTCATCTGATATGGCTACGCAGTATACTATCTCCCTCGGACCTGCTTTCTTGCTTTGTCTCCCCACAAAGCCTTAAATAAACATCCATTAGAGCACAAGACTGGATAGATCTTTCTCAGGCGGTTCACTGCTTTTACCTTTGCTAATGTTTGCTCCTTTTCTGCCCCAAACGGATTTATTTATTATTATTTCTGGACCTCTTCCTGCACATGCAGCTCTTGGAGTATCAGTACACTTAAGATGTTCCCCGTCCATCGGCAAGGGGCTAGTGCATGAGATGCAGAGGTCAGGGTTTAAAGGTCAGGGGTCAACTAATCAGTCACTTCATCAACTCATTGCTCTGCTTGTTAATTAGAGGATTAAAGCAGGCGGGATGCAATAGAGGATGCACCATCTCTTCACAAGCACTTTTCACCACTCTCAACTATCATTTCTTTTTCTTCTTAAAACATTAGAAGATAGTTTTACTTATGGAGTACTGGCTAGATTTTGTGGATCTAATTTGCAGCATAGAAAAGAAGCATTTATTTACATGTAGGTCCTGACCTGTAGAGATTCAATAACTCCTGTAATCAAACTGTTATGTTATTTTAGACTACTCCAAACTCAGCCAAAACAGCCCTAGAAATTGTATTAACAGTGTTTCCTCATGCATGCCTGCCAGACTATTTATATGCATGTACAGAGTAGGGCTTCTAGTGTTTGCACTGTTCCCCCGGAGAGCATTTTGTGGTATGAGGGCATTCGACTAATGCAGCAGAGAGGGGCAGCCTGCTGAGGATATGTGTCAGTTTGTGATTCTTCTGTTTGTTGCTCTTCATCTCTCTTTTGGTACACATATATATATATTTAAAAAATATATGAGCTCATCTGTCATTTAATCAGGCAAGCAAACGAGCCTACAAAAACAGGCTAATATTAACACACATGCAGCTTTCTGCTATCAGATGTCTCAGTTTATATTATGTACAAAAGGAAGTTAGATAAGAAATACTTTCACAGCAGGATCTATGTGTTTAGACAGCAGATAGTGCCTCCCCTGACCACATTAAAAGACTAACTCTCAATAGGTGTTTAACTGCAGATACGTGATGAAACGATAGGCTGACAAATGAGGGTGCACCTGGACAAACAAACTGTAGCATATATAACCACATGTCAACTTGTGGTTGAGGCCATATTCAAGCAAGGTAGCTTGAGTCCATTATCATCATACTTACTTTTTTCCAGTTGAACCATTAAATTCAAATCATGGATTTGCTTGCTTTTTGGAGGCTTTTTTGGGGAGCAGCATACGGAAGAAGGACAGGATTTTTGTAAATAAACTGGTTTCATTTTATTGCATTTCATTATAGTTATGACATCTTAACTTTTGCCTTGTTTTAATAAAAAACGTCTTTTGTCTTGAATGGGAAATAGCGGATGGAGACTATGTCAGGTGTTAAAGGGCTTGAAGTTGTGGACATATGCACTAGTGAGTGGAGCAGACTCCACACTCCCAGCTGGAGCAAGTACACTGGGAAAACACTCTTGACACGCAGATGTATATATGACCTTGTAATGACCTTGTAACCTGAATGCATTCGTGCATGTGTGTATATACACTGTAATCCTGGTCATTCTTTGTAATGATGCCAGCGTTTGTATGCCCTCTTATGCACTTCACCAAGCATGTTGGTTTCACCCTAGTACCTTGTAAAGTTGTGTAATTTAATGAATAAAGCTTCACTCATTAATGTTAAAGCACTGATCATGCTATTTGCCAAATGGATCAGACATTTTCATCTAAATGTACAGCTTTTTGCACCTAACAAACCTTTTAAGGTAAGAGTGAGTGTGAGGATGTCCAAAAGAAAAGCCAAGTGTAGGTTAGTTAGACGACTCTGCCTCATCGGTCTTGTTTGCCATCTGTTTCTGCTTTTACATGTGTTAAGGTAACATTTTAGAAAGGTTAAATAAACAAAAAAGAGGTAGGCAATGCGATGAAATGTCTTGTCTGTTGAGTTTCACATCAATGAGACCATTGCATTACTGTCAATGAAAGGTAAGGTTGCAAATATTTTTAAAATGGGATATGATCAAAGCACCACCTCAGCCCCCTCACACAGGCCACACACCCCATAATTTTACTTCTGCCTGGCTCATTCCTGTAATTACGCAGTGTTGTCATTGCTCCAACAGAAAACGAATGCCTCAGCTTCACTGCTGTGAAAACACCTGTACTGTAAAATGTTAAATCTAGACGTAAAAGGACTCTTAAAAGTCTAACTCTACATCACTACCCATCAAGCTGTTTTATCAGCATATGGTAACTAAGTAAAGAAGTAAGCTGCCACACATAATCAATACTAAAATAAATTGCAACAAAAAAAAGAAAAACATGCCACACATAGGATGGCACCTGAAGATAATGCTGCTTATGAGGCTGCCGTATCTTCTCTGGATTCCAAGAAAGGCAGACAAGTAAGTTAAGAAGATGAAGATAGATTATGAATGGCATATAGTGAGGCAGGACAAAGAGAATAAACAGGGTCACAGAAAAAAAGAGTGACAGAGAGCACAAAAAGGGCTTCATTGTTTTCAATCTTACTCACTACTGAAGGGGATGATACCATAATATAGTGCTAATGGGGGAACAAATTGTGTGGCGCTCAGCTTACATAACCACTGAGTGACTAATCATGCAGGATATTTCCTTGACACACACAAAGCTGTCAGTCTACGGTTATCTCAGTCTGTGTTACTCTGTAAAACAGAAACTAGACTTGATTTCCATCTGCAGTTTAAAAACAAAAATTCCAAGCAAATGTAAACGTCTGAACTAAATACTCTTATTCACCCCTCTGATGCTGAGAAGTAGTTCGTACATGCACTGATATTTGACATACAAGTTCACGCGCTGAGACCGTAGCTGCAAAAGCATCTGATACCCAAAGAGCCAGCTGTACGCAGACGGAAGGAACAGCGAGAATTAAGGAGTGAGATAAAGAAAGGGGGCTGTTTAGTGAGACTCCATCTGCTGAGCTGCGTCAGCAACGAACGGCGAGGCAGTTCTGGCATGTTTTAGAGAAAGCTGGTGTACTTTGCATGGGAAATTCAGCAACGCCAACAGCAGACGGCATCAAGCTGTAAAAAATAATCTTCACTTTGAATCTGACTTTTGCTTGATTTCCCATTTTCTGTTACCAATAACAGAGATGTGCACATTACGCCAGACCATCAAAACTGTACTATATAAAGAATGAGCAGAAATCCACCTCCTTGCTCAATATGTTATGTCAAACCTCACAAATGAGAACATATAGTTGACTTTAAAGCAACTGGTCCATGTCCACCGGTCTTCCAGTTCCTTTTTTTTGCTGGAAGACCATCTAAGCCCAAATGTGTTGGGCTTAGATCAACACATTTCTGACTGTATGACTGCCAGGCACCACAACCACGATACGACCGCGAAGCGACCAAGGCACCAGCTAGCCAACCAGAAGGTTCCCCAGTATTGTCAGCTGTCAATCAAGACTGAAAAACAACAAATGGCAGGAAGAAACACTGTAAAAGGAACAGAGAGAGTAAAATAAAGATAGGCAGGACAGTCCACTAACTGCTTGTTGTTTTTGGTGTTTAGTGGACATTTGTTAACCTTTACAGATTCAAATGTTAAGTTAACATCAATATTTTTGTTCAAGGAAAACATTTGATAAATGGTGGATTTATCTCACTGATCTACAAGTGGGGATCACACTAAATCCCGCTCTATCTGCTGTATTAATGGGCCAGTCTCAAGAGGTCAAGCACAGTGTAGGATTATTCTGCTTATACATGTATAAGATGCATATAAATGGGTTTGACAGCCCTTTTGACAGACATTTACAGGTCCGTGTACATTTTTAATGATGTGTTACACATTTATTCTCCAGGTTATTTACATATCACGAAGAAAATACTGGTCTATCTACAGCTGAATGATCTGAGCTTAATTCTCATTTGGATACTGTAACGTGATGATGTGTCGGGGGATGTGTTAAACATTTTCCAGCTTTTTAGGCATTTAAAAAAAATACTTACTTTATGTTATGGAATTTTAAATTAAAATATATCAAAACTTAGCCAAGAAAATTCTACTAAATATCAGAGCTAATGCATGGATGTCACAATAAAACAAGACTTGTTTCTCATAGGTTTTTACTAGTTAAGACCCTACTGCACTGACAGATGCATGTTCACCCAAAAGTCCATGAGGAATTCCTACGAGCATAACATCAACGGTCAATGCTCGCTGTGTGTAGTGATAGAGCAAATATGACAGCCAGTTGAATAAATTCTACCTCATGCATGACTTCATGAGCTGATGATAACAACATAACATAGTTTGGCATTTATAGAAGCCTCGACTGCATTAAAACCTGGTGGTTTGTTGCAACATCACATGCAGCACACAACTCAAAGCTCTTGCACAGGCAGTGGCATTCAATCAGAGCCCCCTTGCCTGAGCCAAGAAAGCAATGCAAGACGTCAGCTGACAAAAGAATGGAAAAACTGTGTTTTGGGTTTGGTCCGCGGAGGCTCTAGCCAACAGGAAAGCTCCGGTGTTTTTCTCTCCATGGGACATAATGGATTCTCCCCGCCAATGAAACAGTATTCCGGCTGGCATGCAGGACCACCAGCCACCTGAGAGCCTTTCCCACAAAACCCCATCCCCTGTCAGAGCCAGATTCGGCAATCACTGGAGATCTGGGACAGATGGAAGGATGATGAGAGAGTAGCTGAAGAGAGAAGGAATGTGTAAGAACAATGAATATGAGCAGATGGTGGGATAAAAGGAGAGCGTAAGGGAACTTGGCATGTTTGTCTCTATTAAAGACAATTATGGAGAATAGTTGATTTCTGAGCACTATGAGCACCAACACCCATACCAAAATATGCAACATGATACTACTATAAACAGAGGTTACCATAACAACCACAAACAAAAAAAACAATATAACATACACAGATACATATAGCTGCCTCGTACCCACCCATCAATGCACCCCTTGTTCAAGCCTCTCTCCCAAGATGCAGGCGACACAAATCACTGTCCTGTTTCTGATTTTTCCATCTTACAGTCCCTATGCTCGGCCGAAAGACACATTTTAAGTGTCTGAAAACAGAGGGTGTTGCAGTCTGGCTTTACATCGGCAGAATGGGGTGTGTTTTGTGCGCTATGCTGTGCTGCTGCATTGTGAATGCATGCATGTTATGACTGCAGACCTATCTGTTTTGACACTGCTGCAGCAGTTACTGCCTGCACAACTGTTCTATAAGGTTTTTGTGCTTGTTAATGGCCATAAATGCACATAGTCTGGTGTAATTGTGACATAGTGATACCTACTAAAACCTACTATGGAAGGTGTATTGTTGCTGATGTAGTCCAACGATAATTAGCAGCTGCACTACATCAAAATACGTGTATTTTGAGAAGCGCTTCCTCAACACTTACCTCACAGAAGTAAAATAGGCAACACTCCAACATTATAGACGACATGCAGCTGCAGCGCCGCTCAAGCTGTGGCTGAGATGTGCATGTCAGAAAACCGGTGTGGATGCTCTATTTGGTTAACATGGGAACCAAAATGAAAACCCTCATGTTCCACACGTGCAGCGCACACACCATCCTGCTGCTGGTGTTGGCGTAAGAGTTTAAGGCACGACTTTGTCTAAGCTGAAAAAAGGTCTAGAAAGTGCAGAAAAAATGTATGTAAAACATGAAAATAATAACAAAACTTAATACATTATAAAAATAAAGTTGTAACACTGCATGAGATTTAGGAACCACAATAGAAATTAATTAAGAACTCCCGATTCACATAAAATTCAAATTTCTCCACATCACAGCGGGTATTTAAAACATTTAACAATATCATTGATTTCACATAGATTTTTCTCTCTTTTTTTTTTTTTGTTTGGTTTTACCTTCGTTCATTGTCATCCAGGTGAGCAAATAGCACATTCTTAGAGATGGCCTTGGCCAAGGCAGTCATGGTCTTGTAGTCTTTTGGAATCACCTGTGTAGACAAAGGTAATTACAGAATAATAAATCACAGCAACAAAGTGCAGGTGGACTTATTAAACAAACCAGCACAAACACATAATACAACAAACATCAAAAGCAGACTAAGTTGAGTAATTAAAGAGCAGTGCACTGGCAAACACTAAAAGGAATATCCCGCAAGTGTGTCTATATTTTTGGGAAAGCCCATCTGTTCATGGATTACACTCAAAATGTTGCAAAGACCTAAAAAAAAAAAAAAAAAAATTCACAAAAGCCCTGAACTCATTCATAAAACATGCATTTTCATGTCCCAGATTTTGCGGTGTGCATTCATGGAAAGGGAATGGTAACATCTGAAGCCACAGCAAAGCAGCTGAAGGCAGACGTCTGTTTTTTATGGCAACCAAGAAGAAATTTAAGCTGATTTAAATACAGCATAAACATGAACACTAATGGATAAGATAGCAAAAGAAGCAGATTTAATTAAAAAAAAAAGATTCTCTAGAATAGGGGCAGGAGTGCAGTGTGTGTCGGTGTGCGTTTTGCCACTCGTTGTGGGAGAGAGGAATGGTTAGGGTGTAATTAAGTTAAGGCAACAGATGTCTCCACATGAAGGCAACCACAATGTGCAGTGCACAATATGCACACACAACCACATCACATGCATAATAAGAAGTACTAGAATTTATCTGTCTGTTGAACTACAGGCCTGGCAACTCAGTGGGCAGAAAGAAAAATAGGTTGGTCAGGTCTGGAAATTGAATCGGTGGAAAACACAGATTTTAGGTCAGCCTCCTACTAATCTTCTGTAAGATCCAGCTCCAACACTGTCACCCATGAGATTATTAAATGTCAGGGCTTTCAGCTTGTTACCGGCTTGCAAAAGACATTTGCTTTCCAAGCTAGGATTCCTGTGAGATGAATCCTAGTGAAAGGATGCCAGTCAAAGTATGTGTCATCAGGTGTAAATTAAGAAAACCAAAAAGGGAAGTTAAACCAGTTTCGTAATCGTATTTGCGCTTTTCATTTTTCATCATAACCAGCAGCATTTTAAACAATATGATGTTAGCTGAGACGCTCAGGATTTTATAATAAATCCCTTTTAATCAAATGGACATGGTTAGGTTAATTGAATGTGTTCTGCGAAATCAGTCGTTTATTTTCACAGTGGGATTTTTCATCAAAGCGATGAAGAAGATGTCAGCACACATAAAGGCGCGTGTACGTTCGCATGTTAACCTCATCAAAGCTATGACGACACATACAGTAGTGCTTTCTCACACCAGAGAAATAATGTGCTTTCATGTTCTAATTCAATTTTGATTAGGTTTTCTCTGATGGGCTTGTTGTGGATGTTAACCACTCGCAGTAATTTTTTTATCACATGCTACTGATGTGGCTGCGTGTATAGTTACAGTACATGTGCGTTGATTATCTATGTGAAGGCAAGGGTAGAGAAGAAAAATATAGCTTTAGTTGAAAACAGGCTTTTAGTTACCACACATGTTGGTAGAAATGCATACACACACACACACACACACACACGCACACACACACACACACACGCGCACACACACACACACACACACACACACACACACACACACACACACACACACACAGCAAACATTGACTGGCGACTTTTGCTTCTTGAAGGTCATAGCTGATGGTTTGACACTGGCAACCTGCCTTTCGTGAAGGTGGTCACACATGCTGTTGATCAATTTATGCATCGATCTACACATAAACGTGCATTTGATTAGCAGCACCTGGCTGCTACTTACTAGGGCTGAGAGACTAATTGACTTTTTTCATGGTAAATGAATTTTAACTTAGACTGGCAACCTGTCCAGGGTGGACCCCCTGCCTTTCGCCTACTATGCGTCGGGATAGGCTCCGACAGACCCCCGTGACCCGGAAACGGATAAAGCGGGAATAGCTAATGGATGGATGGATGGATGAATTTTAACTAATGCAATTAGCAAATCAGATAGGTCTCAATTATTTATGCAGCTCAAAAAGGTTTTTTTTGGAGTATTTTGCTACTTGTTAAAGAATCACAATGCACATGCGCCAACATCTGTAAAAGTACCACAGGCAATGAATATGCAGCAGAAAAGTCCTACAGAAGTGTGATGTTACACACAGCATTGATCATTTCGATTGCTTGTATCTAATCCCACTGTCACGCATTGCAAGAGATTGTATTTTTAAAATGTTAGTTTCTGAGTATGCTTACCTTGCGCACATAGCTGACAGCATCCTCCTCGGTATACACTTCTGCACTGACTCCTCCCCTTCGGCGCCGGGCCTTGACAACAGGATTAGGTGGTGGAGGAGAAACTTCGTCGTCATGTGAATCTGACTGGCTGTTAGACTTCTGGCGTGCCATAATCTGCTTGCATTCTTCCTGTAGAAACAAAGACAGAGGCAGATATGAATCTGTTAACTGTTATCTGACAAGTATTGAGAAGTTTTGTCCTCTCAACTAATGAACAAGGAACAAAGATACACTATCTAAAGCGCTAACCCTTCTGTAGGTGATAAAGTACGTATTACAAACCATTATTAAAGAATTACAAGTACACTTTTAAAGCACTGAAGGCCTGACAATATGACATTCACACAAAATCAATATGTAGTTCTTCAAAGGAAAGGCCAGGAGATCATTGTTGCCATTATCCACTTTTTACGCTGACTGTTTTTGGTGTACTTCTGTATATGCCTAAGTTGTACTACTATACTTTTTTTGAATGTCTAAAGCTTGGACTCTCATGAGACCAGATTTACTATGTTTCAGAGTTATGTGAGCATCGGGGCAAGAAAAGCAACACATAAGGTGATGCTTCTATCTCATCTAGTGCCTACTGTCTACGCCTGTAACAGTAGTGTCATGATCTGGAGTTACTGCAGTTGCTCAGTCATTAAGCACCTAAAATAATGAAGTCAGCTGACTGCATGAATATACTTAATGACCAGATTCCTACATAAATAGATATTTTTCTTCACTCATGGGACAACTTTCAACTTGAAAATTCCAGGATTCATCTGACTCAAAGTGTGAAAGAGTGGGTCAGGGAGAATTTGCATACATGCTTTAATGCCACTAAGAATACTTAATATGCTTTAAAAAAAAAAAAAAAAGAAACACTTTTTGCACTCTCCCATCATCAAAATAAGACCTTGAGGAAATTTTTTTTTTTTTTACTCTGGTTGGAAATAAATGTTGTGACAGTGCATAAACTCATCAAAATGATGGCACAGCAAATGTGATGCGATTAAAAATAAAAGAAATCAAACAGTACATTAGAGCATCTTCTGTTACGTCATGTCACGTCACGTCGCGTCGCGTCGCGTCACGTCACGTCACGTCACGTCACGTCACGTCACGTCATGTCACGTTTTGGGTTTTTTTGGCCAGACTGGGTTGACATTTACAAATAATAAAATTAAATAATACACTATTCTAACTACTTTACAAGAGACAAAAACAAAAACAAAACTTTACAAAAACAAATAAAAAAAAAACTCAAAAAGACACACTTTGCACCTAGATTTAGTCCACCATAATGAGCATCATGTTCTTAGCACTTCTGAATCATTCATGCAACAGCTGGGACACTCATATAGCAGCAGTTGGAAGTGAGAATTTGTTACTGGAGGCCTTGAGCTGAAACCAGAAACTGATGCTTCCTCAGTCTGAGCACACAATTACTGAAGGACAGAAAGAAACAAAGAGAAGAAGACAACCCATGTTAGAATGACTGAAAATGTGACAGGATCAGATGAAGCCAGACGGAGAGAGAGAGAGTGAGAAAGAGAGAGAGATGAAAAGAATAGATGTAGGGGAGGAGACGGAGACAGAACAAATGTAACTGTCAAATCCAGACCTCATGTCTCAGCACTTCTCTGCCCATTCTTTCTTAACTGTCTGTTTAAGTGAATGTGATGAAGATGAAAACAGTAATATATCTCTGCTATAACGATACAAATCAATATCAACCTAAAACGTCTGCAAAGAATTCATTAGCTTGCAATTTGACTCCCTTTTAAATGGTATCATCTCACCTAACGATTTCTTTTTCTCCCTGCGTCTTTTACTTTCACCTCTTCCTCTTTTGCCTGACATTGTATTTCTCCTGCTCATTACAATCAAAGGCAATTAATAATGCAGATCGCACAGACACACTCGAGTCAGGCAAGCAAGCAAACATACTTCAGGACGTACACGTGTTTCTCGCTTACGCATAGTCACTGCCTGAGGGAACACAGCCAGCAGGAAAAGAAAAAAAGGACAGCAGACCCAAAGAGCAGCATCAATGCAAACGACTCACACACTTTATTACACGCAACCCCAGGACCACATGCACAAGCAGACTGCAGGGGGAGATGAAACCTCACACACTTGGTTAGATAAAGGCGGCAAGGTCTGCAGTCAGGTAACACACTGCATCCTCAACAAAGCAAAAAGTAAGCACGGTACAAACAGCAAGTTGGAGTATCCAACTAGTAAACATTCCTAACATTTGCACAAAATTGTATTCCACTTACTCTAGCAATCAAGAGATTACACAGGTTTGCTCCAACTAACTAAGTCCACATTAAGTGTTTAATAAGAGGTATTTACCATGGCATGGAGGGCCACTGGCCTGGCCTGCTGTGTTTTACTCCACCTGTCAGAGGCACCAGGCATCAAGTCAAACTATGTCCGTCTGAGTGATGGCGGGAACGTGCACACATGGATTCCCATCTCATATACACCTGACACACGTGTCACAGTGCATCAGCATCTTTCCATTCTAGCACAGACTGTTGGCAGATAATCCAAATTGGTGTGTGAGACAAAGCGAGGACGTGCAAGCAAAGCGAGGAAGTGCAAGCAAAGCGAGGAGGTGCAACCAAAGCTCACGAAACAGGATCTGAGGAACAAATCTACTGATGAAAACACTGATCACAGCAAAAAGCCTGCCTCTCCATTGCTCCTGCGCAACTCTGTGTCGCTGCTTTCTACCCTCTCGCTGGCTCTCTCCCTCACACTCACAATCAGGTGGCGCAATGAGCAAGCTCCTCTTGCTACCCTCTGTCACTATGACAACTGGGCACTGTAAGCATCCTGAATAGTTGGTGGTGAGACTGATCAGGAAGCAACAGCACCTCAGACACCTACATTTGTACACAACAGTTCTGACGCCTGTTAACAGACTGTCTGTCCTGCTCTCTCTCTCTCTCTCCCTCTCCCCCCCCCCCCCCCCTCTCTCTCTCTCTCTCTCAAGTCTTAGTGAATAATTTCACAGAAGGGAAAACGTCACTCTTCACAGCATGGGGTTCTGTTCTGACCAAATGGTGTGCCTGTATGTTTTCCACAAATTAATGGATTTAAACATTCCCACAGGAATTCATCACCATGCGTTCCTTATAGGCACCAGACACTCTTCTTCCTTGATCTTTACTGATCTCTAGCCCGCTCAGATGCTCTGCTCTGAGGTCAGAGGGTCACTAATTAAGTGAGGACTTTGTGTCTGACTCCAACAAATCTTCTTATTGTTGTGCATTCCAGTGAAAATGCAGAACGCAGGACACAAACGAGATATGCAAGATGAGTTTTGATGTCAGACAAGTGTTAAAGTGTCCACGCAGGGCGGTTCTTTAGCTCAAGCTGAGACAAGAGCAGCTACTATTAAGCATTTCTGTACTAAGACAGAGGCTACATTGTTTTAGCAGACAACATTCAGTATTTCAAGGGCTCAGTAGCTTAACAAAATGATTGCAGCTGTTTTTGCAAAAGCAAGGCATTCCTCACTTAACACTGCCTGCAATTCTGTGCTGTTTCTGCTCTAGAACGAGTGCTATTGCTCTGTATTACACTCTTTCTCTCCTTCTCTCCCCTGCGTCATCAGCAGCAGCTGTGTTGCCAGAAAGAAAGGATAGGCGAGGAGAAAGATGAGGCGAGACAGAGGACACAAGCGTGATCAGCAGGACAAAAAATATCATTTTAAAAAGTGTCTTTTCCATTTGCAACTGTATGAAAGAGACAAAAGAAGACACAAATCCAATCCCGTATAAAGTCACAATTATAATTTCCACTTTAACCTTCCACTTAACAAGATTATTAAAATGACTCTGTCCTGTTTCATACATCAATGGAATAATTTTGCACCATGCAGATTTGAAAAAGAAAGTTATTAACCCTCATTCAACTTGGCTGTGACCAACCAATATCACCCAGCACGACGACGCATCAGGCTCACAAGCACAAAAGCATTAAACGCCATCACGGATCACCCGATTCTCTGCAACAATACGTGAGAATATCTATTTCTTAGTAAGAGAAAAGCATATATCCAAACGTGGTTACCTTACGCAGCCCTTGTCCAGTGACATTGACAGCTTCCCGGCACAATACTGTGGCTGAACGCATGCGAACAAACCAAAAACAACAAGGTACCAAACACACGCACACACACACACAAAATCACACACAGGTAATGAAGCATGCAGTGCTAATCCACCAGTGGAGCTAACAGTCTACTCATCACTCTGTTCCACACCATTACAGCTCTACAATGGCCAGAACATTCACTGCTGTATTAGTTCTGACAGCGCTGATGATGTTCATTCTAGTTGCTGCTGCAAAACCCATACAAGCTTGTCCTCCTCTTCAAATGGAGTCCCTCCGTTAGGTATATTTACTCTCCAATCTTTATCTTCAGAACTACCTACATTTGCTGGGGACCAGTATTGTGTGAACCCTGTAAACTCAAGTGACTGATTTATACTGTTTCTGGAATAACAGCGACTGACAAAGAATCCGTCTGCTACACTTATAAGCATGTTCTGTGGTTGTATCTGGTTTCTCACGCATCTCAGATGGATAGAGGAAAGTGCGGAGCTGCAACAGCCAGTTGAGAGAGGACAAAAAAAAGACCACCATGAAGACGAGAGGCTGGGGGTCTGATTTACCTGCAGAAACCCATGTTAAGCAAGAGAGGAGGACATTTAGGTCTGGGTCACTGCGCGTAACCCAGGGTAATTTGACAAATTGCACCACTCCCAGCATGGTGGTGACTAGTGAGTGCAGAGGATAAAGACACTAATTTTGCTTGGAGCTTTGTGCATGGGAAATATTGCTTGCCATCATGACCTGAACTGATATTTCTTCTTCTAAGGCGGCAGTCCAGTCAAAAATCCTAATTATTTTCCTTTTTAAGCAAGGCAAGGCAAGGCAAGGCAAGGCAAGGCAAGGCAAGGCAAGGCAAGGCAAGGCAAGGCAAGGCAAGGCAAGGCAAGGCAGGGCAAGGCAAGGCAAGGCAAGGCAAGTTTATTTGTATAGCATAATTCAACAACAAGGTGATTCAAAGTGCTTTACAGAGACCTTAAAACATCACATAAATAAAAAGCATGATTTAAAATGTAAAAAAAAGAAAAAGAACAGTAGATCAAATCCGTGGTTTAAATGTAATCAAGTTTTGAAACTTAAGCTTAAAAGTAGAACAGTGTGAATTTGGAGCTTTATTTAAATGCAGCTGAGAACAGGCGAGTCTTTAACCTGGATTTAAAAAAAACTGAGTGTTTCAGCTGATCTGAGGTTTTCTGGGAGGAGCAGAGAAGCTCATATAAGCTTCTCCATGTCTGGTTCTGACTCTGGGAACTGATAATAAACCGGATCCAGATGACCTGAGGGGTCTGGTAAAGTTCCTACTGGGTCAGGAGGTCACTGATGTTTTTTGGTCCTAAACCATTCAGAGCTTTATGGACCAGCATCCGAACTTTAAAGTCTGTCCTCTGATGGAGCAGCACCCAGTAAGACTTCAGACCTGGACTGATGTGGTCCACTTTTTTGGTCTTAGTGAGGACTCGAGCAGCAGAGTTCTGAATGAGCTGCAGGTGTCTAACAGATGTTTGAGGTGGACCTGTTAAGATGCTGTTACAATAATCAAACCTACTGAAGATAAATACATGGACTAGTTTTTCCAGGTCCTGCTGAGACATCAGATCTTTTAATCTTGACATATTCTTGAGGTGACAGTAGGCTGACTTTGTTAATGCCTTTATGTGTTTTTCCAAATTTAGGTCTAAGTCCATCACTACACCCAGATTTCTGGCCTGGTTGTTGGTTTTTAGGTGATTCAATTGAGGCTCTGTGGGGACATGTGATTGTTTCTCTTTCGTTCCAAAGACAATTACCTCAGTTTTTTTTTGTTTAGCTGGAGAAAATTGTGGCACATCCAGTCATTAATCTCGTCAGTGGATTTACCTGTACAGGGCCTCGGTCTCCTAGTGACATTGTAATATATATCTCTGTGTCATCTGCATAGCTGTGGTAGTTTATTTTGTTGTTCTTTATAATCTGTGCCAATGGGAGCATGTAGATGTTAAACAGAAGAGTTCCCAGGATGGAACCTTGGGGAACTCCACATGTGATTCTTGTCTGCTCAGATGAAAAGTTACCTATTGACACAAAGTATTTCCTGTTCTGAACCAATTTAGTACAATTCCGTAAAGACCTTCCCACTTCTCCAGTCGTTTAAGTAATATATTGTGGTCAACGGGATCAAATCCAACACTGAGATCCAGCAAAACTAAAGATTGACATTTTTCCACTGTCTGTATTCAAGCATATGTCATTAAACACTTTGGACAGAGCAGTTTCGGTGCTTTGGTGGAGTCTAAAACCTGACAGGAAGACATCATAGCAGTAACTTTGTGTTCCAAAGTAATTGAGCTGTTGAAAAACTGCTTTTTCCATTATCTTACTTAAAAATGGGAGGTTTGAGATCGGTCTGTAGTTGTCCATTTGTGTCTTGTCAAGCTTGTCCTTTTTCAGCAGATGTTTAATTAAAGCTGTTTTTAGTGGTTCTGGAAACACCTGACATTATAGACAAGTTCACAATCTGGAACAGGTCTGACTCCAAAATCTTTAAGACCTTTTAGAAAAAACCTGTTGGCAGGATGTCTAAACAGCAAAAGGAGGAGTTCAGTTGATGTAAGATATTCTCCAGGTCTTTGAAACTGGGTCATGGTGGTGGACAGAGTACTGATGCATATGCTTTAATGCAAAGAATAAGTCTAGTTCCTCTAAACTTTGATTTCCAGGGGGCAGCATCAAGGGGCAGAAAAAGCAGTGAATGCCTGTTGCCGGTTTTGCAGTAAAACGTTTTGGCACTATTAGTAATTCTGCAGCCACCTTGGTTGTTTTGAATAGAAGCTTTTGGACGCTTCTTTAAGAGTCATCACATTGGTTCAGTATGTTCTGTACTACTGGAAATGACTGCGAATTGGAGGAGTACAAGAGCTATTTCACAAGATAAACATGTTGTGAAGGGAATGAGTTTGGCCAGCCAGGCTGGCTAAAATGATGTACAGTATCCATTCACTGACAGAAAGACTTATTTTAACCCAAAAAGAGGGAAGACAAGAACAAAGTAAAAAGAAGCTGGATAAAAAAGAGAGGTGGATAATCTAAAGTATAATTTACACCTAAATACTCTCAGCAGACTCAACAAACAAAAACCTTTAAACAAATTGCAAATCAAAGGCCCTTGAAGGGACTGGTAGATTTGTAATGATGACAGGCCTTGTGACAGCTGAAGAACTGGAAGCACAGAGAGCCTTCTCATTTAACAGGGCAGGGGGGGACGAGACCGGAATGACTGACACTGACACACAAATGCAACATGACAGACAATCACAAGCTCAGCTGATGCAGTAGGGTTTACATTAGTTTTACTTGACATGCTTTATGATGCTGTTTAGCCATACATAATCGAAAAGTCATTACAGTTTGTGCCTTCACAGAAAAGTACGTACACACTGAGATAAAACCACATCATTTCTGTGCCCCGAACCTGTAACGTACATTCAAGAGGCAATACAGAGGTTTCTGTTTTTGGCTGCTATGTTGGCTGAAGGTGTGTCTATCTTAGGTTGTCACGATCACTAGAATCCCCTGCGTTCTTAATGAGGGGGACTATATAAAGGTGATCATATCTCGTCTTTGGAGTTGTACAGTTTTTCATACTTTACCCTTTCCCCAATTGTTTTACCACCACTTTCCTATCATGGTGGCATGTTATGCAAAGTTCATAGTCCAGTCCAACAGCAAAGAGACAGCATAAAGAGCAGAAAAGCATCTTGATATATGTCTTTGTGGATAATTGCACTACAATGTTACTAGAATGTTATCTTCATTTTTGCAGAGCTCAAATAAGAATCCAAAACAAACTTAACAAGTAATCACTTATATGTATATAACCATGTCACAAAGGATTTTAGATTTCAAAATGCATTATTAATCACTGTTTGATAATAACTTTAATGTTAAATACTATTTTCACTACAAGTTTCTTTAATTTAAAAAAAAAAAAGAAACAAAATACAATGTTAATGCCTTATAACAAATGTTCTTTTGTTAACTGAAGACAAAGCAAAGCAACAAATGGAATAACTCAGCTACAGCTATGTGAAAAAGCTGGTTTGTGTTTTTACTCTGAACAATTGAGAGTCAAAATTTAAGGATCAGTCTCTGCAATTAAACACTGAGCTGACAGAGATGGGGATGAGAAAACTCATTCAAAGCTACTATTGTGCAGATCAAAGGCATCATTACCGTGCATAAATGAGCATGATGAAAAGATGCAAGATGACTGTTATTTTCACTTTTGCAATTTTAGGCTGAAGGTATGTTAAATCAAAACAGAAGTTAAAAACAAGCTTTTCAAACTGATCACTTATGTGGAGGAAGAACAAGCGAAAGCATGAAAAGAAAAACATGACAATAACAAGACTGCAGGAATGGAAAAAGGGAAACAAAGACAAAGTAAAATGATGTTGCAGATAAAACTCAAGGTTGTATAAAATGGATCGAGTCCAGATCAAGGGACAACAGTCCAATTTCCAGGTTGAAGCCGACATAAAAAGTAAGAAAGGTTGCAGTTACTCAACTGACCACAGGGGGCTGGCTTCAAAACGGGTCCTTTTTCACTGACTACCATGCTTTAATGTCATACTTTGCTGCAGAAGTAAAAAATATCTACAGCCTTTGTTTGAAAAACAGTTTTGGCTTCTATAGCAAGATTACCGTGGATGAAGATTACCCAAGATCAGCTTGGATAGCTTGTTCTAACACAGCAGTAGTTAAACACAGTGATCTTTGAATTTCCCTTCAGGGATTAATAAAGTATTTGGAACTGAACTGAATTTCGATGTCACCTTTGAAAACATATCTGAAACAAGAGGTCCTATTGCAAATGTTTGCCAGCAGCTCTGCAGCTGCCACACAGTGGATCATGTGAGGGAGCCAGGAGGTCATTATAGGACCCTTCTACCAGAAATTTGCAGGTCCCCACGGTCGCTCGGCTCACTATACCATAAAGGTTGCCTGACGCCTACCGGTTGAGTTCAGGTGCTTATTTGCAACATGGCACCACGGTACAACAACAACAACAAAAAGAAAGGCTTCACAAGCACTTTTCAGAAAACCTGTGGGTGATGGCACAGGGGGTAAAGTCCAGTTCTTCTTACACAGTCTATGGCCCAGATATGAAATGAGAGTAGGTCTGTCAGAAGAGGAGGAAGAAAACTTCCCTCAATGCTTTCCACTAATCACATGGAAAAACCTGAATGGATGAGAGTACAGAGGGAATAAACTTTGTGGATATAGGGGTTCAGTGAACGCAGGATGGACCACAATCTATCTATCCTTTACTGTTGCCTAGGCTACAGCCTGTCGTGGGCAACGAGTGCTGACGAGCATATTTATAATAGACAGAAAAAAAAATAAACACGATGGGTAAAATATAAGGACAAATGACGTCATATAAAACATTATTTCTCGAAATTGACAGCATCAGCTGATCTGACCTGATCTGAAATACTGCTGAATTTAGTCAAAATCTGACACATCAGAATTAAATAAAGATGGGATGTTTGTTTTGATTTTAAAATGTTAGTTGTAATAAATGTTAAAAATGGAACATTAAGATTATCATTTTGAGCCAAATACAAAATACAGATTAAATAGCCATGGACAGTTTGGTGAAAATTCACCCGCAAAGTTACCCTGTGCAGTAGGAAAGGAACACAGTAAGCCTCTTAAATAAGTGGGACACCACAAAAGCATGCATGGCCTGTTTCAGCTCCACGAATGACTGACCTAACATTATAACCACAGATTTGGACTGGTTGAGCAGCATAGTGCTGGGCTCCTGTTGACAACAGAGGGCTGGAACACTGCGGTCCTTACATCAACAGGTCGTCCACAGTAATGTCACTGACCACTTGATGATTGAAAACGCCTTGACTATTCAAGTCTTGTAACAAGGAATATTATGCTTTTTTTTCTTGACATAATCTAAGTAGTCTTATTTTAGATTCACTTTATGACAATGTCTTACTGTAGTTGCAGCGGTTCATCTACACAGAGGGCACTGAGAAGTTATACGTTCATGCAAGACGCCAATAATTACAGCTTACAGGGAGGGGATTTATTGCTTTGTGTTACTGGCAGTCTTGACAACTTTGAGATGCATTTGAAGGACTAAGCTGAGTGTGATAGCTTAAATACATGAATTTATTGCTATGATTATGATGAATATGTAGGGCAGAGAGAAGAATAACTATCTAGCCATCCATCCATCAGGGTCCCTGGCAGGCTGGTGTTGATCCAAGCTGTCGAGACTGAAGGTCACGTATTTTGTTCAGAAGTAATAAATATTTGAGGTTCGTGTTTTATCGAGATGACTGTCATACAGCACGTCATCTTGTGGAGTGAAACATTCAATCCTTTTTTTCTGCTGAGTTTTATCATATTATTAGTATTCACGCTTCAATGCAGCATTTCGGTCCACAAAAACAGCAGCAGTATCCCTACTTTCAACCAGTAAATGTTCATGAACAGCAAAGAAGCGCTACTGTTCTAGCTTGACTATACCATTTAATAGGAACTACTGTCCTTGTCCCAGTACACAAACATGAGAGGGAAATCAGTTTATTGACTGAAGTTCGTCTGATGTCACTCCACATGGCCATATGTTCCCTTTCAGCTTGTCAGTATTGGGCTTTTTTCCGGATGACCTCTCAATGTCAAACGCCACAACAACCGGCGAACAATTTACCTTGCAGCACATTGGTGACAAATTGAGCGGGAAACTACACAACTTTACAGTTTGGTACATTTTTTTTATCTACTTCCTGTTTCACTATTTACAAATGTGATTTCTAATCCCTTGTAGATATTTTTTCTTCTGTTTAGCAACTTTTTTTGTTACTTCTAGGTCAAAAAAATAGGACACAGTTGGTCTAACCCAGTTTTGGTCTGACTGACTGTATCTGCACAGGACCAATTGGACTTCCAACCACATGATCTGAGTGTCTGACTTTTATTCAGTACATTTGCAGTCATAAAAAACATGCTGATATATTTCAAAAGTCTGTCTTTAGTTGGGCTTTAACTTATTTGTATGTACTGGCTGTGCATTTTGACAGTAAATCTCACTGACCAATCTGCAGGACATGCAAACACATGCAATAAAAACCTTGGCCATGCCTGCTCTGTACATTCAGTCCTTAATCGTAGGCTTAAACTTAGACTGCAGTTAAGCATAATAATAGATATATGTCGTTGATTTGAAAATGCATTTTATTTTTTACCAGTAAAAAATTATATACAAATATTTTAAAAACTGCTCAAATCAGATGACTTTCCCATGACAGCACACACACTGCTCCAAGTATAATTATATCCTTAAGCCCCCCCCCAAACCCCTCCAGACATTAGAATAGTGAATTTCCATTCTTCTACATCTGATCGCTCTTCACAATCACTTCTTTTGTTGGTGATTTCTTTCCTAGGCTAAACTTTGCTCCGCGGCACTGCCAACATCCTGCAGCATCAACTCATACACCTTGATGACCTATTTGTACCAGCCGTGAAAAGTAGAGCCCATTGTTTGAAGGAACAAATCTCATGATCCCCTCATGAGCAGCCTAGCCAACTGGGTCTCTGCTTGATCAAAGCCAAACTGTTTTAAAAAATTCTTCCTTGGAAGACCTTGAGACCACTTTTTTTGGGTAATACATATTTGTATATCCTCTAATGCTTTATAGGTGCATGCTACTGATGGGTCCTCTTAATTTTTTCAACTTAAATGTGTGTAAATGTCCTGATAAGTGTAAACTGGATTATATAAATTAATTGGCACTCTATAGAAACAAGAAGACATAAAGTAACAACTTTTTAACCAGCCTGTTATTTTTGTGGTACCAACATGAGCCAATATACCAACTGAAAAAAAAACAACACATAAACAGAAACTTGAACACTAAGTACCTAAATCTTCCCTGGGTTACTATTCTTTATTTTCCATTTTTTAGTTGTTTTTTTCCCCCCTGCTCTTCCTGTTCAAAAAAACATCTTTCACATATAATTGTCATTTTTAATGACCGAATCCTTGTCTTTGAGTCTCTACAAGAACCACTGACAGAAGAGCAGATACAAAAAGGCTGCTCTCTTCAGTCAGCAAGCAGAACACTGGCCTTTTATTGGTGTTCTTCTCAAATTCCTTAATGGACCTTTCCTATTGTATGATGGAGAATGAAAGTTCTATTATAATAGGGTGAGATTTTTTTCTCACACGGTGGTTGGCTGGGGTGTTCTTTGTTTATAAAACAGTAAAGCAAACCTCAGTCGAAATGGGGCAATGTAATAAACAAATAATGTTGCTTTCCATGCAATATAGTTACTCTCAGATGAGTATTAAAATGCAAAAAGATAACTATTACTGTGATAAATAGTTCCTTCTTGTAATTGAAAAACTATTATTTATACAGCAGAAACACTACTTGGTATGGCAAACACTGCAATGAAAATGTACATCACAAATCCTGTTCAAGTTAAAAAGCACATGGTAATTAACAACTTACACTTACAATATGCAAAATAAATCTACAGAAAGCCCCACATTGCAAACAGAGGCTCAAAGTGAACTTTATTACCACCAACCTTCTCCAGCTTTTCAAAATGCTCCCGCAGGAACTTCATAGGACGCTCAGGCTTAGCGATGCAGAGGTTCACAATGCACTCTTTGAGGATCTGCTGAATGTTGTGCTTCTGCACAAAAATTTCGCAGCTCTTTAAACTCTCATCTTCTTCCAAAGTGGAGGAGGTGGCCATCTTATCTTTTATCTCTGTGGCAATGAGAGAAAAGAGGCAGGACCATGAGTGGAGGGGAGGGAAAGCTAAACAGAAATGGGAGTAAAAATGGAGTAGTTGAGGAAGGACGGTCAAGGAGAACAGAAACAGTGATGGTAGGTGCAAAATGGTAAGCTTACAAAGCATGATCAAATGAAGATATGATATAAAAAAGGAAGGATGGATGGGAAAGAAGTAATAGTATTTCACAAACTGTTTATGATTATTCTAAAAAAAACCTGTTTAGGTGAGCTGCTGTCCATAGGCAACATCCCGTTAATAATCCCTTACGATTATAGAAACTGTTGTAGATGTGTGTCTGACAACTAGTAGACATTACTACTCACGATGTGTTAGGCAAGAAAACAACAGAGCCTGTGACACACACCTAATGTCTGGTGAAATTTATGTTCACACATAAACTAATGTACTGAAACCTTAACATGAACTTTTATGTACATATAAACAATTATATGAACAATAGAAGTACATGTCTTATGCTAAAAGAATGTTGCCACAGCAAAACAACATATGTCAACATATGACAATATGACAACATATGAAAACATATGTCAACATATGTCAAAATATGTTAACTTATGACAACATATGTCAACATATGACAACATATGTCAACATGTGACAACATATGTCAACATATGTCAACAGGTGACAACAGATGTCAACATATGACAACATATGACAACATATGACAACATATGACAACATATGACAACATATGACAACACATGTCAACATATGACAATATATGTTAACATATGTCAACACATGTCAACATATGACAACATATGTTAACATATGTCAACACATGTCAACATATGACAATATATGTTAACATATGTCAACATATGACAACATATGACAACAGATGTCAACATATGTCAACATATGACAACACATGACAATATATGTTAACATATGTCAACATATGACAACATATGTTAACATATGTCAACATATGACAACATATGACAACATATGTTAACATATGTCAACATATGACAACATATGACAACATATGTCAACATGTGACAACATATGTCAACATATGTCAACATATGTCAACATATGACAACATATGACAACATATGACAACATATGTTAACATATGTCAACATATGTCAACATATGACAACATATGTCAACATATGTCAACATATGTCAACATATGTCAACATATGACAACATATGACAACATATGTTAACATATGTCAACATATGACAACATATGACAACATATGTCAACATGTGACAACATATGTCAACATATGTCAACATATGACAACATATGTCAACATATGTCAACATATGACAACATATGTCAACATGTGACAACATGACAACATATGACAACATATGTCAACATATGACAACATATGACAACATGACAACATATGACAACATATATCCTCCATGCAATGTTTGTTTCGTTGTTGTTGTTTTTTTCATTTTGCTCTTCCTTTAGATAACTAAACATAAACATATTTACAGATGGGACTTTTATTTGATAAACAAATTATTCAGCAGATGGATACAAATGACATTCTTTCCCAGTGTGTGCAAACGTATAAACAGCTCTCAGATAGGCCAGATAACATGTAACAATGTTTTTGTTACGGCAGGAAGCGGCACAGTTGACAACTTTGATTCACTTCCTCAAAGAGAAAATCACGTTTACAATATGGTTATTACTGCATTATAAATCAAAGGCAAATGTGTTTTGGGGAATGAAGTGCACCCACTGTAATCTTTACACAGCCATACTGCAGCGGTTTCCACCCGTGACAGTTTCGGTGAAAAGAACCGAGTGCGTCTATAATAAAAGCGGACACCTGTCCAAGTGTGTTCAAAACGCAGCTAACGCGGCTAGCTGCTGCTAACCTCACAACGACAACCAAACCACAACGAATCGGTCATTACGGCGACTGTCGCGGTCATTAACGCCTCGGGGAGCCGGACTAAACGGCTCCTTTGTGAGCGCGGTTTAGTCGCTGCTCGCGCCGGTTTCCCTACCGTTATTTGCGGAGGATGCTCAGAGGGAAAACACCTCGCTGCTGGAGGGAGAAGGATGAGTCCGTGCTGGTTAGCTGGATGCTGCCGCCGCTGCTGCTGCTGCGCTCCCTCTCTCTGCGTCAGTCCCGATGACGTCAGTCTGCCGGTCTCTCCGCCGCAGCGCGGCTCGCTCGAGGCCAGCGGCCGCGCACGCGGCAACCTATCTGCGAGTTCAAAATAAACAAATAAAAAGATACTTAAATGCAAAACCCACCAACTTAAAAACATGTATACATAAAATAAAAGTAAAACGCAAAGGGAACGGTGTGATGTAATCATGGTAATCCTATTAGAAATGGTTAGACTTCGGCCAATAATAGATAACACAATATCTAAAATTAGATTATAAGCATCACCAAAATAAAACAATTATACGTTATAAATGTTACCTCTACGATTGCACGATATTGCAAACGTTTTATAAAAATACATAAGACGGTAAATTCATGTCAGTATGCTTTGTGTAACACAACAGCAGCAAAAGCTTCCAGTGAATAAAGCAAAAAAAACCCGGGATCTTGTAGAATATGCATGATAAGGTATTTGCAGTTAGCAGTATTTGTTTCATTTAATGTGTTATCTAACTTAAAATTTTGAACATGCATTATTTATTGTAAGTGCACAATAAGTTTTTTTTAAATAAAATTGTGTCACTTCACATCTTAAATGATAATTTATCAATAACTTTTTTAGAATTTTTTTTTATTTATCTTGTTTTCTAAAGCAAATGTTTGAGTCACTAAGTCAAAATCTGATATAATTTTGATTAAATTTTGATATAATTTGATATAATTTTGATTAAGATATCTTGATATATATATATATATATATATATATATATATATATATACTATATATATATATATATATCTATATATATATATATATATATATATATATATATCATATATATTATAATATCCTCTCTAGATATATATATCTCTAGATATATATATCTATATCTATATATATATCTACTATATCTCTATATATCTATCTATCTATACTATATATATATATATATCCTCTATCTAATCATATATCTATCTAGTATATAATAGGTCTGTTTTGTTATAATATAAGTCTGGTTTTGTTTTGTAACTGTAAATGTGAATAAAGTTTGATATTTTGAATCCAGGCTATCGTAAAGCAGCCTTTTGTTTTGTCGTTCAACTCCTGGTTACCATAACGACCGTCAAGATGGCAGAGAGCGCAGCCGGAGAGGACCATGCTGCCTCTGACGTTTTGAGAGGACTTTCCAGGCATTTAAATTGTTTAAACGAGGACAACAAGGCGACGAGAAAGAGGGCGCTTGACACGATAAAGAAAGAGACGGTGGATAAAGGACTTTCCGGCGGCGTCCTTCAGAAGGTCTTCTCTGCCCTGCTCAAGCCTCTCCTCAAATGTCTGTCAGATCCGGTGGAAAGATGCAGGGAGACCACGATTGCGATTATAACAGAGTTTATTCGATGCGTCCCCACCCCGGAGGAGTCGCTGCCTTATCTGATGCCCTGTCTAGCTCGGCGCTTCGGGGGGAAGGAGACGTTAGAGTCGGCGGAGGAGCTTCGGCTGTCGGCGGTGCAGATGCTGACTCTCACGGTGGAGGTGTCCGGGAAGCATTTAGCGCCATATCTGAGCGAGATGGTCAGCATACTTCAGAGAACTCTCGTCGACCCGTTCCCGGATGTCAAAAGAGAAAGTTGCAAATGCACTGTGAACTTTGCGACGGCTGTGCCAGGTCGGTAGAAGATCATTTGTTGGGCTAGTCTGTTACCATGGTTTCCAGGCTCAAGCTGACTTTCCTGAACAGCGGTTGCTATGCCAACAGGTCTCTTCATTTCAAACGTTTTTTTTTGGATAAGTAATGAGGAAGAATGCAAAAGGCTAAAGATCCGACACTCATCATTATCATTATTGAAATAAATAAACAGAGTATTACAACTATTATGTTATAACTAATAGAAATGCTTGACATTAAAAGGATTACTGTTTTTTTTTTTATTCAAATGAGGTAAATGAATTAAAACCAGATCGATTAGAATTTAAAGTCTAATATCCACGTTATAATTAAAAAGCATTTTTAATTTCTGTCTCAGAACACTTTCACATGCAGGCCGAGAGCCTCGTCCAACCTCTGATGCTGACAATAGCTCATCAACACTCCAGGGTTCGAGTGTCCGTCATCGAAGCCACCGGAGCAGTCATTCAGCACGGCAGTGGGAAAAATGTGGATGATGTACTTTCACATCTGGCACAAAGACTATTCGATGACTCGCCACAGGTTCACTTTGCATAATCAATCTTTTTCTGCCACATTAATATTTTAGCTCTGGACTTAATTGCAAATGATAGATTTTGTTTTTGTTTTTTTTCATCATTTACCTGTTTGTGATAGGTGAGGAAAGCCGTAACTGTAGTTGTTGGTGACTGGCTGTTGCACTTGAGAGACCGATACTCATATTTCCACAAACTCATTCCACTCCTGCTGAGCAACGTCAGTGATGAGATCCCAGAAATAAGGTTAACGTGCAAATTTCAGTTGCATTCCATATAAAATACTCTATTCGCCTAATACTTACAAATATTTTATATCATAGTGGAGTTTAATGTTAAAATGAAACATCTACTGTATCTCTTTCATCTATATTGGGGATACAGTGTATTGATAATATATGTTTTGCTTCCCTGCAGACTTCTAGCAGCTGATTTATGGAAGCAGGCAGGAAAGCAGTGGGAGATGGAGAATGAGGATGACATCAAGGACAAGATGGACTTTCTTCTCACCCCACCCCAGCACTACCCTCCAGGAGGTCAGTCGCTGGAAAAGATGGTTCCTCCCACTTTTTTACATTTTAACTAAAAGTTACATCCATTCATTTTCATCCGCTTACCCGGGACCGGGTCACGGGGGCAGCAGTCTGAGCAGAGATGCCCAGACTTCCCTCACTTTCTTCAGCACCTCCTTCCCCCATCCGGGGGGAACTTCGAGGTGTTCCCAAGCCAGCCGAGAGATATAGTCTCTCCAGTGTGTCCTAGGTCTTTCCCGGGTCCTCCTTCCGGTGGGACATGCCTGGAACAAAGAGCTGCAGCTCTACCCCGAGCTCCTCCCGAGTAACTGAGCTTCTCACCAATCTCTAAGGGAGCGCCCAGCCACCCTGCAGAGGAAAATCATTTCATCCACTTGTATCCATGATCTTGTCATTTCAGTCATTACCCAATGTCCATAGGTGAGGGTGGGAGTGCAGATTGCCTTTCGACTCAGCTCCTTCTTTACCACGACGGTCCGGTACACTGACCGCATGACAGCGGACGCTGCACCAATCGGTCTGTCAATCTCACGTTTCATCTTTCCCTCACTCGTGAACAAGACCCCGAGATACTTAAACTCCTCCACTTGAGGCAGGACATCTCCAAAGCCCCAGCACATGCTGAAGGTCCTGGCTCGATGAAGCCAACAAGACAACATCATCTGCAAAAAGCAGAGATGAAATCTGTGGAGCTTACGGTGACTCAGTGTCACCTCAGTGACTCAGTGTCCCCAGCTTCTGCTTCCTCAGTGGAAGGCATGGCAGTGGGATTGAGGAGACAATGTCCCCAGTTGAGGTCAGCAGCCCCCCACCTGCACTGTAAACAGTGTTGGCAGAGTGTTGTTTAAAAATGTCTCAACTCCACTGTTATAACTGGTGTTATAATGGAAACGCTTCTCTTAATTCAGCTCTTCAGCACTGATGCTCTTCTCACCCGCAAGAATAATACTTATGCCTTCTTCATTTGTTTCAACCCTTTCCTACTGAGCATTTCCTTATGCAGTGGTAGAGGCTCTTAAACCCTCTTTTTTTCAACTAAAACTAGCCTACTGCACAGTGAGAATGTAGAGTCCAAGACATGCTTCCCCTAAATTCAGTCCTTAGTCACGACAATGATGTCATGATGATGTCCATGAAACTACAACCCACCAGAAGTCAATTTTTATGTTCCGGAGCGTTCAGACTTGTGTTACACAATGTCCAGGGGGAAAGACATTTGCAGGCAATCCACAGTCTGCGAGGGTTCAAGGTCACATCCAAATAGTTTGGAAACCATAATTTTACAGTGCAGAAAACATTAAAGACAGCTGCCAATGATAATCTGGAACAAACATCTCAGAAGGTTTCACCCAGCTCAAGATCAGATCATGATGAGGAACATTAGGTTGAGTTTTTAATAGATAAATAATAACACTGTAACATTTTATTTGCTGTTGTTTTTCTGAAGTTGTATTTAATGGATTTTAAGACCCAGCAAAGACCAGAGGGTTTTGTTTCTTATTAAGCTCTGATACTTGCACCAAATTCCACCACTTTACACCAAATATTATCTCTTTATTACAGTTGTCCTTGGGTATAATACACAATACATAAATGATGTCCATGACAGCTTCATTGTCAGTACAGATACTCATTTGAAAAGATAAGCCTTTGTCTAAGGGCCAGGAATGACTATAAACACGAACGTGGTCACCACAGTTTACCTTAAGGGCCAGGATGAGTGGAGTTTGCTTCCTGATGGTTCTGCTTCTGATTAATACTCCTTTTAAAAATTTCACGGCTATATATGTCACCTCATGGACAAAAACGAGGTCTGTCTTCAGACGGGCGAGAAGTGGAAAAGGATCAGGAGGAAGGGGTCTCTTTTCTCTCTCTCTCTCTCTCTCTCTCTCTCACTGTTTTGCGCCATCATAAATCTACCAGCCCTCCCAGTGTGAGGAGGTAACTACAAGACAGTGAAAGTTGACCAGAAATGGTCTTGTTTGGGCCTGTCGTGGCTGCTTGTTGATTTATCTCTTCTGTCCTTGCTTCCGTTCTCATCATTGTGTTTCTAGGAGAAGCGGAATATGCTGGTAGCAGAGAGAGAGAGAGAAAAAAGAGAAAGGATGATTGAGAACAAGATGGATGGAAAAATCAAATGTCCAAACTGTTTAAGACTCTGTTTTACAAAGTCAACCATAAAAGGTTTTGTGCAGCACATGTGATAAACTCGAGCCCATGCAGTTTCTATTAGATTATGTGAGTTGTAGAGGTATTTATTGTTCTAGTACATTTTATTAAAGCTTTCAGAAACTTAATCACAATTAAGGTTTATGTCCATAAGATATTTTGCCTGCACAGATTTTGCAATTTGAGCTGCCGTGACCCTTTTAAAAAGGATTTCTGTGCTCCAGTTGAGCGTCCGGGGCTGGGCTGCAGAGAGTTGGTAGTGAGAAACCTGGGGAGGCTGATTCCAGCGATCAGCCACGATGTGACGGACTGGCTGGTGCAGACGCGGGTCAGGGCCTCCCAGCTTCTCTCTGTACTGCTGCTACATGCCGAGGACCACAGCACGCAGCACCTGCAGCCTCTGCTGGCCACCCTCTACCGGGCCTGTACCGACACAGAGAAGGACGTGGTCAGTAACGTAAGTCCCTCTCGTAAAACTGGCCATCAGATGAGCCAGATATTCTTCTTCACTTTATAGTTTCTTTTTTATGAATCATATCTACCACTTATGCTTCTCTCCACTTCTGCTCCGGCACAGTAGAATAAATCTGTTTTGTGATATTAAGGTTAGATGAAGTCATATCAGGACACATCTGTTTTGTCATTCTCTTCCCGTTTCAGCGTAAGTCTATCATCTGTCCTCAGTTTAGTCTGGACCCTCCTGTCTCAAGGACATGGGATGCACCTGTTTACAGTGGAGGATTGATCTGTGATGTGTGGCAAATTTATTGAAGGCTTCCTGTCCTCATTGTCCTTTACACTCACTCATACGTCTGTTTTTTTTTTTTTTTCTCCTCTCTTTCTTCCTGTCTGCACCCACCACCAGTGTCTGGCAGCTGCTAAACTGATAGGGACGTTTGTACCTCCACCTGTCTTCCTGAAGCTCCAGCTGGAACATGTGACGAGCCCGTACTCTTCCTCTCAGCCCCGGGCGCCCTTAATGGTTCTGGCCGCGGCGCTGGGAGGCTGCTCCAAACCGCTACTAAAACCACATCTTTGGCAAATTGCCAATACTCTAGTCCAGCCAAGTGTCTTCCAGGAATATCAGCAGGTAAGCGGAGAAAGCTTGGGTTTGTATGTGATTGAGTTGTTTTGAAACCATGTTCCTGAGAAATGCCGTCCTCCCAGTAGGTTCGTTTAACTCGGTCACACCAATGACAAACACATCCTCCTACTGCTGACGGCTGTTTCTCTTTAGGTGTTTTTTAGGTGATCTTGGCTGTCTCATGAACATAGAAAGTCATTTCTACTCTGTGCATCTTGACTGCCAGTATTAGTACAACAGCCACCCTGTAAATGTCCTCCCCAATTTTTCCTTTATAGAAATATGTTTCACGATGAGATGCCTCATATCTTAAAAGGGCTTTAGCCTAGAGCCTCTTCAATAGTACTACTGTACACGGTGAGTTCAGTGGGTTCGCAGTTGAGTAATTCTCCAAAATGCCAACTCTGCTTAAATGGCAGTCCACACGGTGTTTTTCTAATCTAATATTTCAAGCCTTTGGTCAAACCATTTTTGCTTGTACACAACTTCAAAATGTGCTTCTGTGCTGTTGCACATCTCTCTCTCTCTCTTTCTTTCTTTTTTTTTTTTTTTTTTTAATATAGCAGACAGAATTATAAAAATGCCTTTTACAGTTTCTCTGTAAATAAAAGTCTGCCAGTGGAAAAATCCCATCAAGCCCGGAGCAGACTCTTCCGTGCATTTCCTTCACTGCTGCACCAAATCTGTTTTCCTTGTTGTCGTCTGTCAGAGAGCTATTTTCTGAACGAGCTGAAACAGCGGCTCACCTATACACATGACCCCATCCCGCCCCCTGTCAGACTAGCTGGCAAGAATTTCCTCCCTGAGATAATAATAACAAAAATCCACTGATTTCAGGTGACCTCTGCATGGCCGCTTTGACCCCCCCCCCCCCCCCCCCCCCCCCTGCAGAATAGACGAGGGAACATTTGGGCTTTTTTTTTTTTTTTTTTTTGTTTTTCATACCCATGTGTAAGGGTCTTAGCACCAGACTCCAGTGAGTCAAGCCATTAAACAAATCCACAAAATTTCAAAGGCTGCCCGGTCAAGGCTGGTGATAATTGAGAAGGGGAAACTGACCTCCTTCTGTCCTCCCTCGTCGTTGGCCGGCAGGGTCAAACAGACGGACAATTAACAGGACGGCGCAGTCAAATGCTGTCACGCAGATGCAGGCAGACCTCTGTTTCCTCTTCGTCTGTTTCTCCATCTGTCTTCCTCTGTCATTCCTGCTTTGCTGTTTTGGAGGGTAAAGTGGAGAGCATTGTCACGAAGCGCTCACTCAGACAAAACACCTGCAACATTCTTTGACAACAGGCATAATTCATAACGTGGAGTAGGACACGATCATCATCGGTCTATAAATAAGACCACAGGAGACCCGTAACATGCCATCTGGCCAAATGTTTGACCCAGATTAGTCACATTCAAATAGTGTTTTGTTGTTTATTATGTATAGTTGTTTTCTTGGAACACAATGATAGCAAAGTTGCAGAAGACTGAGTATCTTTGTTTTGTTTTATCAAACTTCTTATGACTGTGTCAGAGATACCTCCTTGGTTGTCCTGGGACACATCTTCGATGTTCCTGAGTCCATCAGGGATTTCGGGTCTTCAAGCGTCATACACCCTTACTCTGGTGACCCAGTCAGTGTTGACCAGACCAGGCTCAAGGACGTCTGTCCTCGCAGCACTGGCTGAGGGTTCACTCCTCTTCAGCCACAGCCACCTGGAGACCCTTTCATATTGTACCTCCAGCTTGTAGATCCTAGTCAGCAATGCCTCTGCATCCCACTTCCATGGGGTTGCAGCATGTCTTCCAGTCGTCCCGCTTCTGTTCTCTCACCTCTTTGATGCAGTCCTCCCAGGAAACCGTGAGCTCTATCAGGAGCATCTGCTTTGCAGCGACCGATGCCAGCACCACGTCTGGCCTCAAGGTAGTTATCATAACATGGTTTGGGAACTTGAGCCGGCTCCCCATCTGACGCCAAGGTAAACGGCCCAGCTGACAGTTATTTGGCTGGAGGCTACAGCCCCGCCCTGATAAAAGTGACGGTCCTCTGATGGCAGGCATGCTTGTTGTTGGCCATAGCACCTGGATTCTCTGCAGTTCTGCTTGCCAGATCGTAGCCCAAGAGATCTCCCTGTCTGTTGAATCCTCCCACCCCATCCACGCTCCTTGCTGCTCTACACCTACCATCCTGCTGAGACTTCCTTCTTTAACACCGGACTGCACTTCTTCCAGTATGAACTGGTGCTCTCCGGTAGACCTTTTCATCGGAGGGGTTCAACAGCCGATCCTAATCCCACCTTTATGATGTCTGCTGTTCCAACCAAAGCCCTGTGCCTCAAACAGGACTCAGCCATCCACAGGTCGTCTTAGGCGCTCCGCTTCCTGCCCGTTCATGCTTAGACATCTTTCAAACTTAATAAAAAAGAAACGTTTTGATCTAACTCGATAGGATTCTGTTCAAACCTAACTTCAAACAACAGATAAAGAGAAAGAATAGGTCGTATTTGACTTGGACAAAATGAATACATCGGAAAGATATTTAATATAAATAATGTTTAAAGTAAACAAGGGTAGTGGGATCCTGCAAAGTTTAGCAGGAAGCTCATAGACTAGTAGATGACATATAACGTTTGTCCATGATGTAACCTATCAGGATCTTTCAACTCTGTTTTCTTTCCTGTATTTCATTTAAAGGAAAGAATCAGCTTGCAAAAAAAAAAAAAAAAAAGACTGATGCTCAGCAAGAATTAAAAATATTGGTAGTAAATTATAGATGAGGTCAAAAGCCTCTCGGGGGGGGGAGGAAAAAAAAAGAAAGGAAAAAAACCAGCTCGTGGTTTAAGAGGCCGCGATGCTCTAAGGTGTCTTGTGTGTAATTTATGTTGGGTGTTTTCTCAGGAATCAGGCTTTCCTTCCAAAGGAGTAATCCACAGAGGAGTAACAAGTAACCATCATTACAGGCTGTCCTTACTGTGTTTAAGTTTGACATGTGGACGGAGAGATCCCGAAAACTGAAACGCTGGAGCAAATTTAGGAAAGGTTGTGAATTAATAAGTGCATTCAAAAGCAGGTCTGTTAATGGTGAATTTGCTCTGTTGGGAAAAACGGTGTAAAAAAACGGCCTCAGTAGCCATGGGGAACCCGTCAAATGTAATGAACAGCAGAACTTTACCGGACTGCAAAGAGCTCGGTGTCACTCTCACACCAACACACACACACACACACACACACACACACACACACACACACACACACACACACACACACACACACACACACACACACACACACACACACACACACACACACGTGTTGGTCCACGAGATATCCCAGTATTTGTTTTCTGGTTACCATAGCAACATCAGTGGCTGTATGAGGTGAGCTCCCCACTGGTTTGAATCCGTCGCCTGGTAGGAGTCTTTAAAGAGGAGTTGGGTGGGTGTAATTCATGGATCCAGTGGTGGACAGATGCACATGCACGCTGTGTAATGAGGCCCCTAGAGCGTGCCTGCTCCAATAAAACCAGGTGTATCTCGCCTGGCTCCAGGTGTCCACCTAGTCATTAAACCACACCACTTTTCCGCTCGCCTTCTTACGTACCGTAGTCCAGCTCCAAAGGTATTTTCCTCTTCATGTGTTGTACGTTTTTGTGTGTGTGTCTGCCGTTGCCATTTTCTTTCAACCTTTGCTTTTATGTGCAAGTGAACGTCTCAGTCATTTTCATTTTAGTCCCAGACTGCATACATACATGCTTTAGAAGCCATCTCCTTGATTTTTGCCATGCTCTAAAATTCTGAGTACCTTCTTTTACTTCTGTATTATAACCAACGTGTGCATTACAAAAGACACTCCAAATTTGGGAAAAGGTCACCTCCTAGAGCCATACTATTTGACAGCCCTGCTAAGTGAGGAGCCACAAGTTTGTAATGAGGGTCTAATGATTTATGTATAAGTGACTTGCATAGCCCTCATGGCCCAAATACTCACTATCAGACCAAAGCAAACATCTGGAGGCGGCTCTGCCTCTCAGCCCCTTGCACAGAAATGCACACTCTCTCTCTCTCAAACACACTTGCTCGGAGCCTCCTTCGCCTCTTTGCCACTCCTCCCAACCCCCCCTCCTATGAACGCCTAATGACAGGCCGCATGAAAACAGGAAAAGAGGTCTTGATACCCATGATGGCATGGAAATTAGCCTGAGCTGCAAGTCTTTGTCTACACATGACCTCATCACAACACTGGCTGACAAGTGACAGCAATCAGACACTCTCATGCTTGGAGATGGAAAGAAAGACGGCACTTGGTCACAGTTACTGCGTCTTGCTGATCACTTGTAAAGTCTATGTTGTTCCAGTGATTTGGAAGTTGTATTTCAGAGCTAAAGTTCCAACGAAGCTGCAACAGCGTTCATGTATGATTGCTCTCACAGGACTGGCATCTGTATGATCAAACATTTGTTTAAAAAAAAAAATCTATTTACTGCCTTCCTCTTCCTCAGGTTACGTACTTGGAGCAGTTGTTGGCGTGCGTGGATGTCCTGCTGTGTCAGTGTGAGTCAGACTGTGGCGCAATCAGTCTGCAGCTGCTGCAGGTGCTGGTCACCGTCCAGAGCCTCTCCGCTGAGCCTGAGCTCAGCGCAAAGGTGAGAAAATTCAAGGGTGGGAAGATAAAATTACAGATTCATTCCTTCCTGCAGCTCTGCCATCACATCAGTCCAGATAGACGAAACCCGCGAGTCGCCACACCTGTTTAATGCTTCCATTCGTCTCCTTCCGTCTCACGTATTTTATTTTTTCCATTCTTTCTTTTTTACAAGAAAGGTAAGCGGGTTTTATGAAGAAAAGGCTATTCGAGGAATGTAAAAATTTGTACTGTTTCAAAGTGGGCATGTAATTACTCACTTAGCCAAGGGAGCTAAAATTGCACCTTTGGAGTGTAACTTGGGTGAAAGTAGGCGGGTGAAAGATGGAGGAAGAAGGAAGACAGAAATAGACAAAAACAGATGGGGAGAGTTGCGTGCTCTCACTTCACAGGTTTGCATCGTCTGTAAATCTCAGTGTGCTTCCATAAAGCCTCTTCAGGTTACATTACCTAATTGCACCCACATAAAGACCTTTTGTCATGTGGTCAGCCTCCAAATCCAAGGAGCAAACGGGAACAGAGACGAGCGAAGCCACTGGTATCCGAGGTCGCCATGTCATCTAACCTCTTGTCGCCGTTGTAGGTTAATGACAGGGAGAGGAGCGGGAAGGAACTGGCACAGATGCTGCACAGAAACCACACCGGCCACCAGTGTGACAGTGTGTTTATGTCTGTCTGCATCAGCGTGTATGTTCACACGGGGAGCAATGCGAGAGGGGAAATGGGAAGGAATGGATTAAGAAAGAGCGGGAGGGTGAGAACAGCCTTGGGCATTGCTGGACCCAGAGGAAAAGTAGAACTTGTTTTCCCAGAAAAGGGGCATGTCTTTCCCATCAAGAGACAGATCAGGGATGTCGGGCTTTCTTCAAAAAAGGGGCCACACTGCGACTCAAAACGGCGTCTCTGTCCCTGTCCATCCCTAAGGGACTCTGAAGGGAATTATGATTTACCCTAAAGGTCCGTTTCCCTGCCCTCAAAAGCCAACTAATTATTTACTATTCTGTCTCTCATCTGTGACCTTTTCCTCTTAGCTCTGCTTCATTGATGTGCTTGTCTGCCTTTGTGTTTCTGTATGTGATCCTCACAGTTCCTGTGTCTTTGTGACTTCCTGTGGAGATTCAACATGCCAAACTTTGTCATGTGTTCCATTTTCCGTGGTTTCATCTGTTATGTGGTTCACATGTACGAATTCACTGAATAATCTTTCAAATACGAATAAAACAAAAACTGCTCAACGTCAGCAGAAAATGTAATGTTACATCATGTGTTTCTGCTTAATTGTTTCAGTAAAGCCTCGCATATTTGAGATATATTTTAACAGGATTTTGTTCCGCCTTTCCCTCGGTTCTTCAGGCTTTGGAGAGGCTACACTTTTTGAGTAAGGCGCAGGGCTTGGACTCGGTGATGGAGCTCTACAGACGCCATATGGGACAGCTGCTGGACTGGTTGTCGGCCTCTGTTAACTCGTGGACTAGTTACTCCCCACAGAGACTCCAACTCCATATCATAGTCATGCAATCAGGTGAGACTCACCGAAATGTGCGGTGTCGGTGTCGAGACTCTTGCGATGAAGCAATGTTGTTTTAAGCCCTGCAGGATGGATTTGTTATTCTCTTGCTGAAACGAGCAAGACATTCCCTTTACAAAGTTGTTTTGTGGATGGCAGAATATATTGCTTAAAAATCTGTATGAATCATTCAGCTTAAATAAGACATTTTAGACCACAGAGAGACAATCTGGCTCTGTTTTTAATGATTTGACTTGCCCCTTTACACCATGCAAATGTCACTTTGCATACAAATTAAACTAAATAAGTATATTATCACTGTATGAGAAGATGTATGCAGTTTCTGAGGACTCTGATTTACATGACTGGTAATTTTATTCTCAAATACTTAACATTTCCCTCATCTATTGATTTGGCCCAAGTTTTTAAAACACAACACCACAGATTGGTGACTATCACCCAGCTGTATAAAATTACGTTGCAATTCCCTCCGTTGGTTATTGGTTATATAACGTCTGTCATTCGTTGTCGGTTCATTCATCGGTAGTTTAAGTTAAGAACATCGGAAGAAGTATTGGTGGATCAGTACTAACTTATTTCTTAAGTGAATTTAAAAAACATTTCAAGAGTTTCAGCTTCCCTCTTTTAATATAGAGGAAGTGCAGCATGACTTGTTGAAGTTAGGTGGAGACAAAGATGGAGAGGTTAAATATTTCTACTCTGAGCGGGCTGGTGACGTGTCATTTTCCTGAAAATCTGAACATTTACCAACTGAGATATTTTCAAACCTAAGTGGCCTCAAAACAAGTGACAGTGTTGTGTTTTTGTTTTGTTTTGTTTTGGGGTTTTTCCCTCTGGAGGTTTTTAGTTTGTAGTGACTCAAATAAGAGCTCTCGAGCACATCTGCGATGTCTATCACTGATACTAACACACACACACACACACACACACACACACACACACACACACACACACGACTAACCGACCACTCCATCAGTCCATTATAAGGCCACTGGGTGATCCCCATACGGGTGACAACATCAAAGAGCCAAAACAGCAAAGCCGTCTGCTCTTGACCTTCTCCTTTGAAGCTAAATGTGTATCTGTGTGTGTTCAGTATGTGTATCTGTGTGTGTTCAGTATGTGTATCTGTGTGTGTTCAGTATGTGTATCTGTGTGTGTTCAGTATGTGTATCTGTGTGTGTTCAGTATGTGTATCTGTGTGTGTTCAGTATGTGTATCTGTGCGTGTTCAGCATGTGCACGTGCATCAGAGAGAATCTTCTGTGTGTGTGTGCTGTTTATTTATCCGTATTAAATGCCGCTCTAATCCTCCTTTTAGGTTTCATACTTGCGCATGTGATCTTTAGTCTCTGAACACACACCAGGGGGGGTTCAGAGTGTGTGTGGCCATTGTGTTTGCACACGACTCGGGGAAATCGGCCCTCATCGGAACAATTGGCGGTAGTTAATAAGACAGCTGAGAAAAGTTAATGTTGCCTGCTCGTCAGCTCTTTACGCACTCCGTGTTTGTTTGACACAGGAAGAATTATTGCTCCCTCACGTCCTCCTCAAAGTGTTGTGTTCTTCAGGTTATTGCAGAACGTCAGCTTGGATGCAGCCCTGCACGATTACCCCCCCCTCTCTCTGAACCCACAAGTAGGTGCTTGGTCAAAACACAAGCTGACAGACTCACTAGTCTGCTCTGAGAAGCCGTAATGAGAAGTGTTTTGTTGATTATCCCTGCTTTATGTCCAGTTACTCATACAAATGTCTCCTCGAACGCCTCTGATTGAATGACGCAGCCTTTGATTCACTCATTCCTGTGGATGACAAAAGTGCCATATTCTGTCTCCTTTTTTTTTTTTCCTCTCTTTTCCCATATCATTTTATGAAGCTGGCTCACATCCTCAGGCGGTGTCAGGATTTCCTCTGTCTCCTTTCATGTTGGTCACAATTCAGTCCAAACAGGGCATGGACACTTATCATTGATTATACACACACAGGTCTCTATATATAGCTGTGTAAACATGCAGGCAGACGGGTGTCGGATAAGTGTGTGGGCATGAATGGGACTGGGAATAGTTTCACTTGGGGTTTCTGACTTTCCTGGAAAAGGCTCAGTCACACTTCGTCCTACTTCCTCTGCACTTTGCGTCATTGTCTCTCTCACCTTTCCATTGAGGTTCCTGTAATTATGTCTTAAGAGTCCTTTGGTTAGTTAGAAAATGACAATCGATCCTGATCGTTGATCCTGACAAAAAAACATTTGGAAAAAAATTGCCACTAAAAGAAACGTTTTGCTGTTACAGCTGTTTTCAAGACTGGTTTAGTATTTTCTCAGTTAGTAACTGTGATGGATGGATGGATGGATGGATGGATGGATGGATGGATGGATGGATGGATGGATGGATGGATGGATGGATGGATGGATGGATGGATGGATGGATGGATGGATGGATGGATGGATGGATGGATGGATGGATGGATGGATGGACCGATAAGCTTTAAGCTTTATTAATGTTTTATTACCTAGAGAACAAATCGTAAACCACACATGTGTATTCAGATAATGTTTCTCTGCACCTCTCACAATATGACTTCATGGCTTCCTTCCATTTGTTTTTGTCACAGCTGTTTCGGAGACAGGAGACGTGATCTCATGTTACTGGCTAAGAGTTGATTTATTATCCACCTCACACTCTAACTCAACTTCAACCAGCCCTTTTGCATGTTCCTGCACTTGGAGAAACTTTCTTTTGCAGTTGCAAAAGACAAAAAAAAAAAAGATGCAAACTGCCAAAAAAGAAAGTCTTTTGAAACTCCAAAATATCTGTTTCCATGTTTGTGCTGCAGGTCCAGTTATCGGGGAGTTTTTAAACCAGCTGATGCCCCTGCTTCATTCTTGCCTCCAGCCCAACAGAGACACAGAAATGAGGATGAGCATTTTCACAATGCTGGCCAAGTTGCTACTGGATTCAAAGAGCACACTGGACTCCCAGGGGTGAGAGAGACACATCGCACACGCCGACTATAAAATGTGAGGTGAAACGGGTTCCGCTTGATGTCACAATGAGTTCAGTTTCCACTCAGTTGGGTTTTGTTTTGGAAATGCACATTTTTATCTTTATTTTTTTGTCAAATCATCTTGCCGATTATCTCCTGGATCTTGATTTAGGCGGGCTTGGCCGCCATTGATGAACACGGACCTATTTGAGTTAAACTGATCTCCGAGGGAGTATCGTGTAGACTGATGCTGATTAATCACTTCCTAGCGTGCCTTTAGAGGATGACAGCCTTCTCGACAGAAAGTATTGACTGATTAAGGAGCTAGGGTTGCAAGAATGTCTGACACCCAGAAAGGAGCCCCACAAACCAACACCCCTCCTCACGCCACCACCCCCAAGCTGTCAGCTGTGCAGCCGCTGGCTCGGCTCTGAGCTCCAGCCTGAAAGAATGCTTTAAACCTGAGGTCCCTGCTATCACCGCAGCTGCTCCTGTCGATCACTAAAATAATTTCCATCTGTGAGGTTGCCATGGAGACAACTATACGGTGTGTAACTAACCCTAAAGCTGCTGCCAATAAGGCCTGTTTGGGTTAGAAGGTGTTTCCACTGGTTAATTTGAGGAACAATACAGTAATCGTTGTGTGGGGGCTCAATTATCACATCTTTGGGTTTATTTGGCAGTAGTATAAAGAAGATGAGATGATATACTATCCCCGTCAATAAAGGCGCATAAAGAACACAGGAAGAGGTCTGAAGCCAGAATATTCTGCAGCCTTTTGCCAAAAGTATGTAAGCTGGAAATCAGCTTTCATCAGATTTTTTTTTTTTTTTTTTTAAATCCTCCTTTCATAAAAGTTCACATTAGACAAAAGAAACCTCTGTCTCTCAGTGGCTTCCAACGAGGCCACCTGCCCCGCTAAATGCCTCTCTCATTCCTGAGATACGTCTCTGATCATCACAGAACCACGAGCAGACAGAAGCCATGTTACACCTTCAAAAGATTTCAAGAACTGCTGAACCTACAGCACGTAGAGCTGTGTGGTCTGCCGTAACACTTCCACCCATACTCAAACCTCCATTCGTGATTTATGGCTTGATCTTTGTTCAGCAGATTGCAGGCCACACATGCATCATATGTCACCGAGAGGACAATGATAATCAAAGAGAAAGCTTCTTTTCTTTGTTGTGCATCCAAAATGATATAATGACACCTCCGCTATAAAAAAAAAAAAAACCCGCTGAAAGGGAAAAGGTACGTGTAAGGTGCTCCCTCTTTTTCTTCATGTGGATTTATTGTGCAGTGATTAAAAAGCAAGGTATGAAATCTAAGTGGAAGAAATGAACGTTTATACCTTTTTCTTTAGATGTCACGGAGCGCAATTATGCGCCACTATGCTTTTCAAAGATGCACGAGCCTGCAAAAGACAAGTTTCTTTCTTTTTAATTTTAAGATTTTCCACAAGAAAGCAATGCCGTCGCGAGTACATGAAACGAGACCAAGTGAAGTAGATGCAACTGTGCATTTATCCATACCAACCCCGTAATCTGTGACATATTTGAGCACATTCCTGAAACCCCAGTTTGTTTGCAGTTTCTGTAAAACTGAAACAGAAGAATAGAGCGATCGAAATATTGGAAATTGATTCAGTAACGTATCAAACAATGTGACGATGAAGTGTTTTAGATTTGGCGAAGACTTTATGAAGCTATGAACGTGTGAATGACCCAAGATAATGTGAACCTTTTATGGATAAATACCTTCCTCCCTTGCTGGATCACACTGCAGCTCAACTTGGCAAAAGAGCATTATAAGAAAAACATATGAAAAAGTTGAAACTGCTTTTTTTGAACAGGTGGGGACCAAGTTTGCTAAACTCGTGTGGAGGGAGGGAGAGGAGGGAGAGGTAAACAAGCCAGGATGACCACAATGAGGTCTTGGTCCTTACAGTGAAGCAGGGATGGGAGTGCAGAAGGTGTTGAGGGGATGACCTTCGTAGGCACCAAGCATGATTGTGCGTGAAGATATCAAAATAGTGTCTGACAAGAGGACTTCCAGCATCCAGAAGCCTGGCTGAAGTGGAATATTCCAAGTATTTCATCGTGCAGTGCCAGATTCACACAAGAGTTTCCAAAGAAAGAAAACAGAGGGGGGGGGGGGGGGGGGCTTGGACAAGTGAGTTGTATGATTTAAATGAAGTAGAACAACTTTGGGGTATTTTCCTGTGAGCAGTAGAGCAGCACAAGCGTCACAAGAAAGAACAGCTGGACAAAGTGTCTGAATACTGGAACCCCTCACCCTGGATTTACGCAACACTGGTGTTAAGTATAGAAAAAATACAGCGTTGAATCTACCGACTGATGGATTTAAGGTCTGACTGTGGGTTCTGTACTTTAAAGATCATGAATCTAAACATTTGGTTTTTAAGCTTTCCTACTGTTCAAACTTGTAGATAATCCAATTATTAAAGGGTAACACCAGACGGATTCACTGGGGATTTATAATATATTATTCCATGTCCTCATGAGAAGCACCTGTTTTTTGAGTGCATGTATGCGTTTTTATTTAATTTTATTGTTTTAAATAAAATCACTGACATTGCTGCGACAACAGGTCCAAAACAGAATTCCTGGAATCTATCACCCTTAAAAGATGAAAACATGTCTTTCCATCCTTCAGGATGCATCCTGACAACGTTTTGACTGAACAAACTGAGCTGACACGTTTTTAAAGTTGTGGCTCTATTGGTGGCACACTGTCTCCCCCTACTGGCGCTCAAACGCCATAAAACGCTACATCAAAGACAAAACATGACAGTTTTATGGTCAGTCCAGCTGAGCAACTAAAGCCAAGAGGCACTGAGTTGCTGATCAGGACAAAAGGCCGGTCCAGAAACTGGTAGTTGGATGTCAGAGGACCTAAACCAGCATGGAAAAGGGATAAAGAAGGAAAAGGAGGACGGTACCCAGATGTTTTTGCCTCCTGCTTTTCTTCACTTCCCCCACCCTTTTGTCTTACAAAGAGTGTGGGAAAGTGGCCGTATGGTAACAGTTGTGTTTTTACAACAGTATTCATTCTAAAAAGCAGTATAGGTGCTTTCCGATTGCTGTAAATATAAATCAAACAATACCGAGCTCTCTGTCTGTCTGTCTCTCATTTGTTCCTTATACATCCTTCCAGGCATTTTCAAGACGAGGCTGAGAAGTTTCTATGCAACATCCTGCTTCCTAACCTGGTGTGGCACGCAGGCCGCACGGCTGCCGCCGTCCGCACCGCGGCCCTCAGCTGTCTGTTAGCCCTGCTCCACGGGGGCGCCATTGCACCTGGACAGGTACAAAGACACACAGGAGCACACGCTAAATCTCCAGAGACTGCATCTGCTTTCCTCTCCCACCTGTGCAAAGCTCTCGAACGAGCAGACAGCACACAGAAGAGCAGTACGAGCTCTCTCAAGTAGAATGTCCTTTTGATCTCCAGTCTACATAAACACTTTTTTTATTGAGCTGTAAAGGAAAAACGTGGCGGCGCATTCATGTAATCCATCAGGGGTTGACGTTTACATGAGATTCTCTGTTTTGTCCATTTCTCATCCACATAGAAGGTCCCCCTTGGCCATTTAGGAAAATAGATTTTCCGCCGTCATTTCTCTTTCTCTCTTGGCTGAAAGAGTTGGCCACAGCAGGTAGCAGGTGTACTGGGGGGGGGGGGGGGGGGGAATCGGGGATCGGGTTCACATGCCTTTTCTCCCAAAGGAACAATGCCGCCACTGTTCTGGGCTCTTGTTGAATGTATGAACCGTCACCGGAACACGCCGAGTTACCGTATGTGCACCCGGACGACCGCGTGCTCACCTGACCTCTACGGCCTTCTGTACGCGCGCCGACCAAATTGAAGCAGCTCACGCGTCTCTTCTAATCACACGTCTTTTAAACCGGGTGCAAACATCTGGGGAAAATGTGAGCGAGGGTGTGTGGGTGTAGGTGTGCGTGATCAAACCCCTGCTATCTAATGGCACCCAAATGGAGTGAGGTGACCCCCCCAAAAAAAGAAAATTTGCTTTGGAATTGGTTTACACTTAAGATGAGATGAATGACATGTCCTGGGGGATGTTATCGTGCACTGGCAAATCAAACAGCCTTTCATTGAGAGGGACATCGTTTCCTCTCGAGTCCCTGCGAAAACAATTTGCAGCTTCACTTTCACTTGGCAGCCTCGGATTGTCACTGATGCAATGATGGATTACTCGTCTGCCAGGTTTTCCTCCTTTTTTTTTTGTCTGCTTCCCTCCCTTTTCCTCTCGCTCTGCTTTTTATCATTCGCCTGTATGTCCCCCTGTGTGGTTGCTGTGGAAGCCAGAGGTTTAAGATATCACCTCACTGGACTCGGCCTCACCTTGTTTGTCCATTAGGTCTGTTTCTTGTCCATGATGTGACTAAAACATCTGTCCACACTGTAGTTCTGAGTTTGGACTCCATGTTTATGCTTGCATAAGACAGATAAAACCTTAACACTGGGATGAAGGGATGCTGAGTAACTGTGAAACAGTTCCATAATCTTACCATGAAACATGATAAACTTCACTAAACACTGAACATTTCTTCCTCAGTGGTCTTAAATTACTGCTCGTATATCTCGACTCTGCTTTTTCTTCATGCAGCTGCTGTGTCTGGAGGAAAAGCTGAGCCCTCAGGTGTTGTCTGCACTGGAGGAAGACTCTCGGATGAGTCGGCTGATGGCTTGTCGCTCTATTTCTACCATTCTCGGGCTCATAGGAGCCAGTTTGCACCACGAGGCTCTTAACAAGATTTACCCCGGTAGGTTATAACGCTGAAATCTCAATTTTTTTCCCTCTTTATGCTCCTGCCCTTCAGTCTGCATGATGCCGTATAGGATAAGGTGTATCGAGTATCCTAATGATACTTAGAAAACAATGCATGTTGCCCTTTCAGCACTATACAAAATAGACACTTGTTTTTTTTTTTTTCTCCACAGAGCTGCTGAAGCGTCTGGATGACAGCAGCACAGAGGTGCGTGGCGTTGCGCTGCAGGCCCTAGGGCTTTGGTTCTCCAGCCTGACCAAAGACTACAATCCTGAGCTGTGCTCTCCTCATCTGCAGCTCCTCTTCCAGCAGCTCCTCCTGCACCTGGACGACCCCGACAGCTCGGTGCAGGACCAAGTGCTCGGTAAGACTGGGTGAGGTGCAGTGTTGTGTTGTGTGATGATACGCGACGTTGGCTGGATACGCGTCTTCGTTTAACTTTGTTGAAGATTCAAAGTTCCACATTTTTGTTTAAAGAGTAGCTAAAATGTGTGCATTTGAATTGTATGCAGTTCTCACTATAAGTATCGCTATTTATTATTTTCTATTGTATTTTTTGGCCTTAAACTTGTTTTGATTGCTCTTATTTTGATAGTCCTTTAGACCACTGACTGTTACAACCTTACAAAATATGTATGATTACAAATCCTTATGTTAGATTGAGGTTTGGATCATGATTTTTTGAAAACCATAATTAGTTTTTAAATACCGTGATGAATGTGAACTGTGAGGAAAACTGGGTTTTAGTGTAAAACTCTGCAATCTTCTGCATCCAACACTCACTTAGGGGAACTTCGGGTGTCCACTATCAAATGTCAGATTATTCTGCTGGCATGCTGCCAACAGAGCCGCTACTCTCTTATTTCAAAAGCTCTCCCTTATCCTTCTTTTCCACTCAATTTATCACCAACAGTACTCTGAACAATTTTCCATGCCCAAATACTTTAAGTCCGTCAAAGGCTGGGGCTGGTGGTGGGTTTCTGGAGTGGAGCACAAAATCCTGAAACGGATAGGCGCCCACCTGAGAGAGTCGTTTCATATGCGATCCCAGACATCTGCATGACTAAATCCTTGCTTTGCGTACAAACTCGTGGTGTAGATAGATTGAGCTGTGTGGCCAGTCGCTGCCTCTCCGCTCAGGTTCTCCGTCCGCAACTGTCCCGCATTACAATAATCACGCGAGAACCCCTCACTTCCCATAACTACAGTTCTGCATCTGTCCTCTGGCTCATCCCACTTAATCCCTCCATCTTTTATCCGAGAGCCTGTCTTCCTCCTGTTTTCTGCATCGGTCTGCAGCTTCACGGCTGTGTTTTATTGCCAAATCAGTGGAAAGTCTGAGTGGCTTTTTCCTGAAGTGTGTAACTGAGGCGCAGCTCCTCCGGACTTTCACTCTCTCCCACTCACCATGGATGTCAGCTATCATTGCTTCTGACAGGACGCAGGTGAGTGATGATGGCAAAGACAAAGATGAGAGTCCGCGCTATAGGATCCCTCATCCTCAGACCGTAGGAACAGCAAAAAAAAAAAGCCCAACACTAGTATTTTCACAACTTCCAGAAGCAATAAGCATTCTTACCAACGATGTTGGTTTCAAACTGTCTATTATCTCGATTGCTGATTGCAAAATTAACAATTCAGCTTAGTAAACTGCCAGATTTTATATTTTTCTTCAGTTGAGTACATTTGTGTTCTCTTTAAAGAATTCCTTTAAAATAAGAATCAGAAAAATTTATTAGAAAGTGGTATTTCAAAACATCTTAAGTGGTAAAACGATGCAATTGGACAAGCCAAAATCCCTTTAAGATGTTTGTTGTGATTTTAAAGATGTAAAAAGTGACTAAAATCTCTCCAGTGGTGATAACATGTTCTAGTGAAGCCTTTTGGAAGAGAGAACAAAATGTCACATATGTATATGTATATATGTATGTATATGTGTGGCATTGTTGAAAAACAAAAAAAAGAACCCTCACCTAACCCTAAATCTGACGCTCCATCAGTTTGAAGATACCTGTGGAAAGAGTTTGGACATCGGTTCAGAGAACAGTAGCAGGAGAGACTAATTTTAACACAGCTGTAGTAGATCATTAGTTAGTTTTCTCCTTCTGTTCAACAGTAGCATGCGGGACCCAAAACAAACAAAAGTCTGTGTGGACTCTTCCCCTGTGAAAGGACTCAGGTTTTCATGCTATAGTCATGTATGATGAATGTCAAACGCACCATACCAACACAAGTGTCCGTTTTTTAAATATGATGCACCACAGATGTTGACAGACCTAAGTTGCTTGCGAGTTTGCAGTGATGAATATTTTAGGCTGACGTGTAAATTTAAACACCTTTTCTTTTGTCTGTAAGTTTGTTTGCATGTCGCCCTCATCCACTTGCAGACGTGTGTGAGCAGCCCAGTACTCCTAAAGATTCCGACGACTCCAACGTGGAAGCGTTCCTCCCTCCCGTTTACTGCCCTCTTTGAAGCTCCCCGTTTTCACTCCTTTCTCTTTCGCCTTCTTTGTGTCTCTCTACTTGTTTCTTTTAATAGCTGATCCCATTCTTACGCTTCTTGTATTTCAAACGCATAACTGTGAAACACCCTGATGTCTACGGCATGTTCTGACAGAATGATGGACAACACTGCTCAACCCCCACCCACCCCTTCTCCCTGCTTGTCTCATTGTCAGCACGGGTGTAAACCACCGGCTTTCATTGTTCTCTTTTGATTCAAAGCCTCACCCCCTACATCCATCCCAGCAAAGTGGAGTTTACACAAACTCTAAAAATCCCCTCAATCTCCCCGAAGAACAAAGGCAAGTATCATATAATGAGTTTACATTGGCCAACTCATCCAGAGCAATGGCATGTCAACACTGAAACAACACTGTAAGGAATTCAGTTCAGCAAATGCCGAAGGAACAAAAGGAGAAACAGACTTGAGCAGCGAATGATCACCTCCCAGTGGAAGCAAAGGGAATCCGGGTAACAGCGGTCCGCACAAAGCTGTGTCACTGCCATCTACTGGCGAGCAGATGGATTTTTACTTCACTGAGGAGCTCATCTACAGCTGCTATTGGCGTGCAAGCTTTCAGCAGATGTCATTTTACCTTTCTCTTTGTAAATAAGCAGGCGAAGGTGTTTGAACCAGCAGACGTAGCTGCTGCGAGAGGTGGAAGCTGATGAGCAAGAGGCAGAACAGCTGGCATCCCCTGGTTCACTCCGATCAGCAGCTTCCAACCAGGGGTGGCGATCCCGATGATGCTGCTGTGCTTCAGTCCAGAACCCGTCCAAGCTAACCTAGAACGGGTCAAAGCGCTCTCCTAGTGCAGTCAGCAGGACAACAAGCCGTATTATACTTAAAATAAGACTGACGCGCTCTGTTAGGTCTGTATTCACAGATCAGTAGTCAAGTTCATCGACGGTGCTGCTGGCCCTATGACAGAACAGACTTGATGTCAATCAAAAGACCACACCCCTAAAAACGCATACATTCGTGATTTTGAATGATTTACCTGGATTTGATTTCATGTTATTACATGTTACATCCTGAGGAGACGGCTGATCATTTGTGTAGTTACATACTCCCCTTACTTCTGTTTAACTGTGTTGTTCATGGAAAATCTGTTATTAACACACACGCACAAAAAAACAAAAACATTTTCTGGTGACTGTCTGTGTGTCCAGAAATCCTGAAGAAAGCCAGCTCTGTCCATCCAGCACTTCTCAAGACGGAGACCGAGGCGGTGAAAGACAAACACCGGCGTCCCGATTACTGCGACCGGCTGCTGCAGCACATCGGCTCACTGGAGTGAAACGACATAAAGCTCGCTCGCCGTTTGTGCCTTTAGTGAAGGGATATCCATTCTTTATCCATCAAAGGTCATTTTATCGTAATTAGATGTGAATTTCAAGAGAAAATGGAAGGTTTTGTTTAAACTTTTAAAGATGTTCAGTGTTCAAGACCAGTTCTCTGCATTCGCTGCTCTTATTTAGTTTTCATGAAACATTTTTGGATTTTTACTCGGGACTGTCGCTCTACTTTCATAATTCTGTTGTGCCTTCAGTTGCCTCTTTTTATTCCAAATAAATTCATAATAAAAAAAATGCTTCTTATTGGGTAAAACTGTTTAAATGCAATTGATGAAAAGCAATAAACGAATAAAAATAAATATTGTAAATGTGACACAAGACCAAAAAAAGTACACTTCACCACTACAACGCGTAGTAAAATGATTGTTGCTACATCGTCTACTCCAAATAATCTGAATGAATGTTAGATTATTTATAATTTTTTAATCACGGTCACTTGACCTGGCAGCTGCTTCATCTTCATTCATACCAAACGACAGTAAACTAATGCGCCAGACTCTGGACTCGCCAGCTTTTGCTAAATAAAACAAGAAAGGAAGCAGATCTGTTACTTATCTTACAGTTGGCTGCACTTTGCACCTTCGTGTTGTAGCTTTGATGATGATTTTTCAGGTCAACGGAAAATACTGAAGCAGCGATGAACCAGCTGGCGTCTCTCAAAACTGTTTTTACCCTGCAAAAGCTTTTCACCACTTCTTATTCAATGAGATGTTATTTAGTATCACAGTTAAATTAATTATTGGCACGGATGTTTTAAGATGCAGCTTAAGTTGCTTCTCTTGTGTTTGAGGTAAACGGATACGAACCAGAACCTGTTTTTTTCTCACAGTTTTGTGTAACTGAACCCGGGTTTACAGCCAGCCAGTGAGCCGGTCATCTCACAAAATGAGTTGTACAAGTTTCCTTTATCCCATTCGGTTTGTAAATCTCTCTTAGTTTTGTGCATGCGTGAACTTTCCATGCCAGTGGCTAAAGGGAGTGTTTTTGTTACTAGTTAATGATTAAAACTGACAAAGAATGACAATGAATACAGGAGTTGATAAGTTCTAATTATTGATTAACAAATGTTGTACATAAATAAATCAGTTATCATTATAAGGATTCAGTTAGTTGTAGATGCACCTTCAGCAGCACTGACCTGGACCAGTCATGGTCCTCGGTGACTTTATCAACCTCTCCCATCACAATGAAGGACTTTTGTTTGCTTCACTGAGGTTTTAGGACATTCACATATTCCCATCTCAAGCTCCAACGAGAACATTTCAGTCGGGCGGAGCTGCAGACACTGACCCGGTTTTCAACCAAGGTTCAGCCATCGTGTTCCTCTGAAACACCTTGAGACCCAGATTTGTGCGCCTGAGCTCACCTGTGCGCGTGTCTGTTGTAAACAGAGACCGTTGGCACGTGACAGCGATTCGTTTAACTTTATGTTGTGCTTAAGGGAAACCGCAACAACCCATAACACTGCACACTGCGTAAGCCTATATGTCAGTTTATGTCAACAACGTTAAAGGATGGTGTCGTTTTTTTTTTGTTTTTTTTTTTTTTGTTACCGACGTTTGGACGCTGTGTCTTTAAATCTCGGAGGGAGGCGTGCGGGGACGTCGACAAGCGATACGTTCACGACCGCCGTTGTTCCCACGTTGTGTGACATTGTGACGGAGCAGGACACCTGAGCACCAAAGTGACTCGGGATATACGGGATCGCGGCAGGGAAGGACGCCGGCGTGGATGCGTCACGACTGCCGGATCCGAACCGCGGCGCCCGGTGTAGTTTCGCGACGTTACGAAACGGTTCGGCCACTCTTATGTCAGCCGAGCCTGCACCCTCCGAGTGAAAGCAAATCAGCTGACGCGCATCTTCCTCCGACGCCGACAGATTTTGGGTGCCTGAATGCGTTTGCTTAAACGGGTCTTAACAAGTTCTCCAAAGTGCCAAACTTGTTCCGACGGATTTCCCAGCGCATGATGTACACAATCACCAAAGGTCCGAGCAAACTGGTAACGCAGCGACGGACAGGTGAGTCCTTCAGGCCACCCGTAAACCACGTGTGCATCCGTAAACACTCTTCCTGATGCCGCCGGACAATTTGTGATTATTTTGTTGTTGTTGTTATTTTTTTATTATTTGTCTTGCAGGTCCCACTCAACAGCTGGACAGTAAAATAAATGACTTTAAGCACAAACAGACGTCCTGGAATATGCCTGAGTAAGTGTGCATCCTCTGCAGAAGACGGGGCTCCATCATGCAAGTGTGTGTGAAGCGCGTCTTCTGTGTTTTTATGTGCGTTTGGTCCCATTTCTGCCACTTTTAAAGTGCGTGCAAGCGGGTCTGTCGGCAGGTGGACATCGCGGGCTTGGAGGACGGTAAAGTCAGTAACTCAGACCCAGCGTTGCACCGAGTTTCCTAGTGGCTCCTGCTGTTTTTGTGACTTTGAAGCAGCCAGGCCTTGAGTGTGCGTGTGCGTGTGTGTGACCTTGCTGGCACATGGTCCTTCATGCAGCTGTTGTAATCTCTGACTCCTCCTTTAAAAAAAAAAAAAAAAAAAAAGATTTGCAATCAGCCTGACAAGTTTCAGAAAATGATCATAGTTCAAACATGTTTTCTTTTTTGTTTTGTTATTGTTGGCAGAAATCACTAAATACTTTTTTTTTTTTTCCCTTTCAGCCTTCCTGCACCCAGATCGTTTTTAACCGCCTAAATGGAAAGAGTATCATCACCCTGCTCCGACTCCCCCCTCCGACGGTCCACATGAGGAGAGTTTCTCTCCAGCACATGAGAAAACGTTGAAGTTGTCTCGGAGGGTAAGCTCTTCCGATAAAAACAAAACACTTGTTAATTGTGTCATTTCTTCCAGACGGCCGTCCCTCATCGTTTGGTTTTGTGAATTGGCATTGTTTCACTACCAGTGTTTTTTAGGAGCCTCTAAGAGCCTCCTCCCCCTCCCTCCCAGGCCATCACCCACACAGCTGCTCTGACACTGATAGCCACGATAGGAACCGAGCAGACAAACGCTCCGGTGCCTGCAGGTCACACCCTCATGACCCACGCTGGCACACGTGCCGAGTGAAACGGCAGAATTCGGCGTGTTTTGAGCCCCTTCAGGGGAGGAGAGACTCACAATCCGCGTTACAGAGAGCTTGTGATGCCGTAAAGGGTTTTGTTGGGTCTATGCAGCGAGCCGCAGTCCGCTTTAACACTGCCGGGATCTCTTTGTCTCCAGACTTCACTTGGCTCAGCTGTTCTTACTTTCTGTGCGCTCCTGGTTGTTGGCATTGAGGCTCAGCCACAACAGCTCATAAACAATTTCAGTAACCTTGTGCTTGACTGGACAAGGACGCAAACTAGGCCAAACCCCTCCCCATTAAAAGATTTCTGTTCTCTCCAAGCAAGACCAGTCCAGGTCAGCTTTATGAAGGTAAAACCCGCAAGCTGCTATCAGGTGTTGAATCTGGTGCGTGTGACTGTTCAGCGTTATTTGAAATATAAACATTTTGTCAAGGTGGCAGGGGTGTGAAGTCCTTGGTGTCTGGACTTCACTTTTTTTTTCCCCAAACTTGGACAGATAAGGATCTTTGGTGTTAAGTTGGATGCACTGACTGAGTTGTGTTTTCAGCCTGGCAGGAGGTGATTGAGCCGGAGGGAAGGGACGGCTCGAGGACCGGAGGAGTCCCAGAGAGCAGTTTACTACAAAGACGCCACTCCCGCACAACGTGTGGACGGTGAGTGGAGCTGCATCATCCACATGTGAATCTGCAAGACTGTGTTGGGCAGGAACAGAAATGAAGTCTACAATAACTGTTGTAGCAGGAAAGTGTTTCTGAAACTCGCCAGATCCATCCGAATGACGGCATCGGAAGCTGTTTGTCACACCATCGCATTTATATACATTTTATTCTTTTCATTGTTTTACATAGACCACAGCTGATATACATTTTAAGTCCTAATTAAAAATAAGAATGTGTCAATGCACCCTTTTGTAGAGAAAATTGACTGTTTGCGCTTTTATATAATGCTGGGTTAATACAAACGGGGGGTTACGTCGCTAAGTAACGTAGCAACGTGACGTTTAAGGACGAGAAAGCAATAACTGCCAGCCATTGGCTGAGCCGACTATAAGTCAATCATATTAAAATTCAATGTAATGCTTTATATAAATTCTTCTGGCGTGGTACAAACTCCTTCAGAGCCGTCATGGATGTGAAATCAAATGATTGAGACCAAAATGGTTTATTTGAACCAGGCTGTAAATGTTAATTTCTGCTCTAAATTTGAGTCAATGGAGATTGACTCACTTTTGGAGTCAGCCTCTAGCGGCCAGTTGAGGAACTGCAACGCACCTGAGTCCCACATGCGCCTCAAAGGAAGGAAGATGGTTCGAAATAGTGTTTTATTTTGAAGGCGTTGAACGGGAGTAGTCCTATAAATTGACAGGGTTGCAGTTCTCTTTGTGTACATTTATTTTTCCATTGCAACAGTTTCCGAGAGTATAAAGAAGAGCAGCATGTGTTGTGCAGACTCGACACCTGAAACCCGTTCTGCCTCCTCAGGTTTTGTACCCCTAGATCTGGATGAATGGTGGGCCCAGCGCTTCCTAGCCAACATAGACAACCTCTCCTGACATGCTGAAGGGGATTTGCTGCTCTTGGCCAGTCATGAGGTGAAACATGAAGTAGGATGGCTCAAAGAAAGAAAGAAGCAGCCCCAGCACCGAGCGCGACGGCTCCACGTACCCTGATGTGGCTTAAATAGACTGATGGCGCTGGGACGCTGACTGCAGAAGCTCGCTAGAATCACTTCACTTGAACTCTTGCCTTAAAACTGCACTTCGATCGAGTCTGAACACCCAGACGGAGACAGACTGCATGCAGGATGACGACTTGAAGCTGAGGTTTCTCATGTTTTGACCCTCATTGAAGAAATGTTACTTTGACATGCAGTAAAATGTATTTTAAACAAGCTTAGTTCACCTCTTTATTCAACTGACACGAGGATGAATCCATGTCTTTTCACTTAAATAACGTGTATTTACCATTACTGGTATGCAGGGTTGGGTATTGACAGCTGTACACCACATATTCTTTCAACGTTTCTGGTTTTTATGTCCAAAAGAAGGAAAAAAAAAAAAAAAAAAAAAGGTCAAGGGGCAAACTACAGTTTAGTTTTAGCAGTTTTAACGGTAACAGTTTGTTACACAACAATGTGGCTGATCATAACATCCAGGCATTACTGACATGTGAGACACTAAAATAATCAAGGCCTCTTTGTTGGTTTGTGGAGACATCTCTTCTAATTACCAAAACAAAAACTTCCAAAAGTGTACCAACAAGCACTGGGCTGTTAACGGAGAAGCTTCCAGCAGTTCGTTTTCTCCCCGTCACTTCCTCCATCTGTCCTGCATCATCAGGAACGAAGCACTCCAGAGGAGAGGTGATTCTTTTTTTTTTTTTTTTAAATGGCTTCAGATGATTGAGGGCCTGCAGTGTTCTTCAGGAATAACATCAGTCTCTGCTGGCCTGTCAGCGGCTTCAGGCTGCAGGCCGCTCTTGTCGAAAGTGAATCCGTCTGAACTTCACTGTCAGTGCTTCTCCAAAGCTTTAGTCAAGAGGTCATTGAGGCGAGAAATCATCGGCCGTGGATCATCATTCAAGCCTGCAGCGATCATGGCATTGTCGTAGATCTGAAAAGTATAAAGACATTTAAATGTAGACATCTACACTCGTGCAGCGAGGTGCAAATAGATGAACTGGTGTTGAAAAGGCAGAACAGATGCGAGCAGACACCCGTCAGACAGAAATGAAGCAACTTCGTGACAAGCCGCTCCTCTTTAACCCACAATACCTGCTCCAGTAACAACCCTGCCAGCTCAGAGTCTGCGTCCTTGAGTGCGTGCAACTTCTTGATCAGAGTGTGTCTGAGAGGTGATGGAAAAAGTACAGCTGTTAACGTGAACACGGATCCACAAGTTCAGCTCAAAATGCGTGGCGCACACAGCTCTCTCACCCCACGTTGATCTCCAGCGTCGGCTGCAGGATCTGGGCTCTCTCCTCAGCAGTCTTGGCCAGCTGCTGGGTGCGGAGGAAGTGGCGGGCGGCGCCCATTTCCAGCACCGTGATCATGGCAGGGTGGGTGTCCAGACGAGGAGTCAGCTGTCGGTCAGAGGAGATCATTTATCGTCTAACACGTGTGTGACCAGTCACATTTATAACACTTTTGTAGGACTTGTAGCTTCGCCGCAGAAGGATTCAATTACAGCCCAGTTAAATGCTGCAGTTGCTCCATTACTTTTATGTTGGTGACTCTGGGACCCAAAGCATTCTTCATCCAGGCCATCAGGTCGTCGGCCTGCTCCTGTGTCAGACGCTCGGATGCTGTAGAGGAGAAAGAAGTTGGAGTCGAGACACCCAGACGTGTCCTGCTGAAAGTGAGTAAAGCGGAAGCAGACCTGGCGTGCTGTCTTCAAACTTCTCCTCTTTGTAGTGATCCACCACGATGTCGGTCTCGACTGAGATCAGCTTCTTCTTGTCAAACTCCCTGAGGTGCAGCAAGGTCAGCTCATCGAACTGCTCGTAGCAGAACAGCACCTGTTCACACATTGACGACAGGTTTTAGCCAAAAGTTCATCTGGCACAAACTTTTATAAACAGTCACTGACTGACTTGGATGTTAATTGATCCGCCCGAATCCCGCGTCTTACCTCCATGTCCTTCTTCTTCATGGCCTCGTAGTACGGCGAGTGCTCTGCCAGATGTCGGTTGGGGGCGCACAGGTAGTTGATGTTGCGTGTGCCGGCTTTCATGCGGGACGCGTACTCCATCAGATTGGTCTGCTGGCCGGCGGGCAAAGCTGATGACTCGAACCTCAACAGCTTTGCAATGTCCTCCTACGGGGAGATGACACGGAGGGCGACAGCCGCGGTGAACAGAACTCAACACGTTTCTGGTGCAAACTTGGGAAGAGTTGCTTCCATCTAAATATCTTTTAAAAATCCACAAAGGGTACCTTGACATCTTGCTCTTGGGTGGTGACAATTCCCTCCCTCATGAAAAGCCCGTAGTCCTCAAAGAACTTGTTGTACTTCTCCGGCTCCTTCTTGCTCTGGTCCAGCAGGAAGCGGATCACCCTCTGCTGCAAGACATCCCGAAGCTTCCTGCAGGGATGTGACGGTAGAAAAGCAGTGTGAATGTGTACAGACGGTAAAGGGAGGTGGCAGAAAGAGCAAGCTTCACGGTCGGTGGTGCGGTACTCCTGCGGTACCTGATGAGGGCGCTCTCCTGCAGCAGCTCTCTGCTCAGGTTCAGAGGGATGTCCTCACTGTCCACCACACCTGCATGCAAACACAAAAATAAAGACTTTAGTATGCAAAAAAGTGGCTAAATCTACATTTATTTCCGTCTAAATCTTTCATGTAAAGCAGAAAAAAAATAAATAAGCAGCAGCAGGTGAGAACTTTTGGGATGGTGCAAACCTCGAAGGAAGCGCAGCCACTTGGGCAGGATGTCGGCGGCTTTGGTCTGGATCAGGACCTTCCGGCTGTACAGAGCCACGCTGGAGCCCATTTCCCTGCTCACGTCAAACATGCTCGGCTTCTGTTAACGCACAAATATTATGTCTTCACTCGGAGTTTGATGAAACATACCGACTTTAAGACCTTAAAACACACACATTCCTTTATTACCACAAATGACTTAAACCATCTTGTTTTATTATTTGAAAACTAAAGTTCTGCTTTCACGCTGAAATTAAGTTTGCACTGTCGTCAGCAGCTCTCACGCAATCCTCACCGCCTCGGGGACATAAAAGATACTCCGGATGTTGAGCGGGGCGTCGGCGCGGTAGTGCAGGGTGTAGCGGGGCTTGTCGTAGGCCTGAGCGACGTAGCGGTAGAACTCCTCGTGCTGCCAGTCACTGATCTCCTTTGGCTCCATCATCCACAAGGCCTGAAGTACCGGAGGTCAAACATCAAACGTCTTTTAAAAAAACGTATGGACTTTTGTTTATTTTACGTCTTCAATGTCATGACATCATGTTCAGGAAGGAAAACGAATGACAGCACCAGACTGACCTGTAGTGTGTTGAGCCTCCGTCCATTCAGGAAGATGGGGAAGCTCACAAAGTTGCTGTACTTTGTCACCACATCTGAAAAGAAGCGTCACATTATTACCCTACAGAAGAATGCACTCATGCCATTCCTTTAAGACCTAATCTACAAATATACCTTTAACCCTGTCTTCAGAGGAAAACTCTTTGCAGTCGTCTTTGAGGTGCAGCACGATTTTTGTTCCTTGGTGAACACCGCTCGCTTCAGCAATCTCAAAAACTCCAGAGCTGAGGGAGGCAGCGTGAGTAAGTGTGAGAATCACCGCTGTCATTATACACAAGCCTACACTAAGGCATTTGAACCCGGTACCGTCTCCAGGGCACTCACCCATCTGAGGACCACTTGTATCCGGGTGCACCGGGCTCTGCAGAGCGGGAGAACACATCCACTTTGTCGGCCACCATGAAAGCAGAGTAGAAACCCACTCCAAACTGACCAATGATAGTGCTGCTGGCCTCCGCCTGGTTCTGCAGAGCATCCAAGAAAGCCTGTGCGGAGAAGGTGGAGGGTGATCAGCAGGATATTGACACATGAATTGAGCAAACCTCAATTTTACAGGAGACGCTAACCAAGAGTGTTCACTTCTAAAGCAAGGCTAATGCAGCATCGTCGTTCTTATAAAACTGATGTTTTAACTGCAGTGTTTCTTTGGCCATGTTCCAACTCTACCAAGTTTTAACCTTACTAACAAACAGCAATTATCAAACACAAGACAAGACCCAAGGCAGAGGTACTTAAATAAGAGCAAATGATATATGGAAAGAAAAGCATACATTTGTTAAAAAGAACAGGTTTATTTTTCCTTTTGGATGCATAATCGTTCTCACCTTGGAACCCGAGCGGGCGATGGTACCCAGGTTGGCCACCAGCTCGTCTCTGCTCATTCCGACTCCCGTATCCTGTTAAAGTACAGCGAATGGGATCAACTCCGGGAGAAATTATTTAGTGCATGCTGTACCAGATTCCTCCAGCAGGTGGCAGCCAATGTTGTGTCTTACAACATTACAACCACTTGCACAAGAATGCAGTTCTTTAAATGCTGTTTGATTTTACTAAGTAAAAAAAAACGGGTAAGATAGAAGATTTAATAGCTTAGCCTTTTGGGTTTGAAAAAGACGGTGGAAAGTGGAATTAAACATGTGCAACTATGGCACATTAGATCAAATAGAGAAAAATAAAATCACTCAGTCATAAACCAAAAACAGAATTATCTGCAAAAGTGCATATATGCATTTTAGTCCAGTCATAGGAGAGGCCTTGCAGACTTTAATAGACCCTTAAATCTGGCTGACTGAGTGGAAACATGGTCCCACCACGAAAGTTGTCACTTTAAACAAAGAAAAAGATGACAAAACTCTTTCACGAAGGTAGTTCAACATGAAATGTGTCACAATAGACGAACATCTGTAACCAGAAAATCAGAAGTCAAGACAGAAAAGTCAAAATAATCTGTCTCAAAAGGTAAGTGCGACAGAAACAAGTCAAATTAAATACATTGATTTTCTGAATTTACATATGTATAAGTCAAACACAAATAATCAATAACATCTTAACTTAAAAAAAAAAAAAAGAGATTTGCAGGTCCTATAAAACATTGAAAATGAACGATGTATCTCACTGCACACCAAAGACTGTTAAGACACTGCTCAGAAAAGACATGAACAAAGAGATGCTGCAAGCCGACGATGCAGGCCTCACTCTCGCTACAGACGTACGGTAGTAATTAAAAGCTGCAAGGTTGATCTGTTCAACTGCTATACGATACAGCTGGAATCGGATTTACGATTAATTTTTTTCTTTCTTCATAAAACTTCATAACTCAAAACAATTTAAGTAGCGTTTTGGTTTGTTTTGACCCTAATTACCAAACATCTGTATGTGTATTTTCACAAATGATTATGCAGTTATGTGCATTTAAGTAAAGTGTGTGTGGACACCTGTGTGTGTCTATCTTAAGGCACATGTATATGCGTGTATGAGTGCATGCACAGATATGGGTGTGTATTTATTTACTACGTTTGTCTTATGTTGCATGTCAGGCCCTCGTAATGACCCTCCACACATGGACCGTTCCACCAACAACCCCCATGTGGCGCACACGCCGCACCCGTACTGTCTTTTGTGTTTCACATCGCTGATTTTAGTCCTCTCTGACACAACCAGGGTTTCATCTGTCAACTGATTTATTTTTGTAAACTAAAATCACCTAAACAAACTGTCCAAGAGTGGCGACTCCATCTTTTTTGTCAGGGATTTTAAAAGTCTTTTTCGAAGCACACTGCTACACTAAATATCACATAGTTGTAATGAAGTGTGTTAAATGGCTAGATGTTGCCGGTGGTTGTACCTGGATGGTAAAGGTTCCCTTGGCAGCATCAGTCTGCAGGTGGACCTCCATCGGAGCCGTTTCCCCTCCTGCTGTGATCAGCTTGTGCCGCAGCTTCTCCAGAGCGTCGCTGCCGTTGGAGATCAGCTCCCTGATGAACACCTGATCAGTCACAGAGAAATCAGTCCCATCTCAAACACTGAGCTGGAAGTAAATGTCTCCTCCACGTCGCTCAGCGTCTTACCTCCTTCTCAGAATACAAGGATCTGGCAACAATGTCAAGGAGTTTTTTTGTTTCCGCCTGGAATTCATGTTTGGAGAAACTGCCTGGAAAGATCAGAGAAACGTTAGTGGTCAGATTGCCACAGAACTGATGATAAGCTATGTGCCTCGACATTCAGTTACTTCAAGAACCTTGGACTGATTCGGTATCACTGATGATGTTGTGCAGAGGCTCCTCCTCGGGCTCCTTCTCGACCTCCTGTGTGCTGTAGTAAGACTGTTGGCTGAAGCCAAGGCGAGACAGCTGCGACCTCGCCACCCCATGTCGACTGCTCCACCGCTGCTGCTGTGCAATCTGCAAGTCTGAAAAGAAGGCGGTGGTGTCTTTTTAGATCCCCGAAAAAACCCAGATATGCTATTATACACATCTCTGACTTTTATAAACAGCAATCCTTTTTTTAGACGACCTCCTAAGTAATCACGTAATATGAAGGACACCTTTTAGAGCGACACGAGTTCAAACCAAACTTGTGTTTTTTTACATTTGCAGCAGAAACTTCACATTCGAAAATTAATGCTGAACTTTACACAAAACAACCACTCGGTGTTCATTAACTCAGGAAAGATCTTTTTTTTTTATGTAATGGCACTTTGTCTTGATTCAGGTACCACTCACGTAATCAGACAGAACAAGACTATGTCACACCGAGACTCTCATTCGAGACTGTCATTCAGTGAATCACAGTAGAATTCCACCTAACTTCATATCTTGTTGCATTCCTGCGTGGAGCTGTGATAGGAGGCCACCTGTGCAACAAATCTAGTTGTGAAACTTCATCGTTCCTAAATATTCCAGTCAACTTTCAGCTGTGTTATAAGAACATATCAGTGTTTGTAAACAACAGCAACTTAGCCACAAAGTGGACGGCCACGTAAACTGATGGAGCGGGGTCAGTGGGTGCTGAGGCGCATAGTGGAAAGAGGTCGCCATCTTCCTAAAGAGTCAATCGCTACAGACCTCCAACCTTCATGTGACCTTCAGATTAGATCAAGAACAGTGGTCAGAGATCTTCATGAATGGGTTTCCATGGCCGAGCAGCTGCATCCAAGTCACACATCACCAAGTGCAATGCAAAGTGTCAGATGCAGTGGTGTAAAGCACGCCGCCACTGGACTCTAGAGCAGTGGACACGCGTTCTCTGGAGTGACAAATCATGGTTCTCCATCTGGTAAGCTGATGGACGAGTCTGGGTTTGATGGTTGCCAAGACAACAGTACTTGTCTGACTGCATTGTACAAAGTGTAAAGTTTGGTGGAGGGGGGATTATGGTGTGGGGTTGTTTTTCAGGAGCTGGGCTTAGGCCCCTTAGTTCCAGTGACAGGAACTCTGAATGCTCAGACCATCATGTTCAAGAAACCAGACATGACTCAAGCTTTGGAACACGGAGCATTATCCTGCTGGACGGAACCATCAGAAGATGTAACTGTGGTTACAAAGAGATGGACACGGTCAGCAGCATTACTCCGGTAGACGGTGGTACCTAGGGGCCCAAACGGTGCTAAGAACATACATGCCGGACCCTTACACCCCCACCAGCAGCCGGAACCGTCGGTACCAGCCTGGACGGGTCCACGTTTTCATGTTGTCGTGTTTAACATCAAGGTCTGACCTTTACTAACAGTTTTGTAACTTAATTACTTCCTCGTATGTAATTGCCGGGCTGCTATTCTGGAGACGGCAAAAAAGGCCAAGTAAATAATTTGTGTGTATATACAGACAAATATCGGCAAACGGCGCAGTTCTGGTCCAGAGTTTCAGCTGCCGGCGAGGCTAACGCGGCTAACCGGACGCGACTTACCGCAAGGGAGTGCGCGCGAGACGGCGCGGCCGCTCGCTCCACGTGCATGTGACGTTAGCCTCGAAGTTGCCCGGTGGGAGGACGCGAGCACGAGTCGAGCCAGGGCGAGACAACGGGACATGCTGGCGGACCTCCGAGGAGCAGATTCAGACAAAACCCGCAAACATCAGGTCAAAGTGACGCCGACGACCACGCACAGGACCACGACTCGGCTTCAACGCGACGTCACGAGGCTGTCCAAGCTATGCCTGAGGAAAAATGGAAATAAAATGGGATAAACGCGCGTCTTAAACGCTGTCAATCTTCCTGGTCCACATCTATTCTGTCCCCACTCGTTTTTGTTATAAACGTGTTAAACCTTTCAGTGTTTGATTACACTCTTTCCTTCAAGGTCAATTATGGGTCATTTAAATTTTAAACTGTAAAAACAAAGTGTCAAATTTAAGCCACTTACAGCAGAAACGGTTTCAATTTTATTTTTATGTCAACTTTCAAGAAAATCAGCAAACATTTAAGTTTTTCAGCTTCTCAAAAATTAGACAGAGTCTGTGGCACACAGGTTTATTTAACAATATGATATATAAGTACGAAATGAGCCATTTGAACCAGTTTATACAGTGATTTCATTCTTATTTTTCTGCATATTTACAGTACTGTCTAGCTGCATGATTTACATTAGAGAATAGTTCCTCATCAATTCAAGTTTAATGCAAGAGAAAATGATGCACAAAACCCTCTGAACACAAATCAGCAGTCAAACAATGAAATTTCCCACCACAGGCAAAATAGGTTCAGTACTTAAAGACAATTTCTTTATAATGAAGGAGAGACAAAGCAATTTCTTTTTATCCTTTTTTTTTTTTTTTTTTTTTTTTTGAAAATCTGCAAGACAAACACTGGGTCCAGGCCAGTAAAAAACATTCCGGCACATGTGAACATTAACAAGCTTTAATGCAGCTTTCTCCTTTACCAGCAAGTTGTGTTTGTGTGCGCGCGATAGGAATCCTAGGTCTATACAAATACGCTAATCTTGTTAAGTTTCTGCAAACAGGAAAGAAATTAAGGCTTTCCTAAAGGCAGTCCTTTTGAAAAATGGCATATTAGAATAAATTAGCCAGGAACAGGAAAACAGAGCAACAGGTGAAACCTGGCGAAACAATTCCAACAAATTACTTTACATACTTCTCAACACAATTACAATATTCATCTGCAAAGGTACAAAATAAAAAGAATGAAACAAAAAAAATTTTTTTTTGAGAAGTTAAAAAAAGTCAATAGCAGGTCATGAATGAAAAACAAATCTTAACATAACCAGGGCGAATTCTTGCAAGGCTGTTCTGAACCAAAAAAGATTTTTTTTGTCTTTGTTGTTTTTTTCTTTAACAGCAATTATTAAATCACTCTGTCTTGTAAGAAAAAGTCGTCCATAGTTTAAGGAAAGTTCACAGTCTGTAGGCCTTGAAAGACTCATCTGTATTTCTTCTAGTTCTTTTTACATCAGTAAGTACAAATAATTCTCAGCTGAAAACAGAACAAGGCCTTCCTTCCATCTTAAAATGCTACAATCTTTCTACAAACTTCTCCAGCGTGTCTCCCGTCGTGTCACCAACCAAACTCATGTCATTACTTAACCCTCCTCGATTTGGTGTGTTAAGCTGAGGAAGCATGGCGCTTTGTTCAGGTGTTCCCATGTGTCCTTGATCTATGGAGCCTGACATGGGGCCGAGGCTGGGGTGTGGGGAGCTAGAGTGGAGGGCACCGTGCTGAGGTGATGGTTGAGGTTGTATCCGTGGGGAGGAACTGGAATGAGGGGCCTGCTGCGATGGTGGGCGGGGTGATTGCACTGGGGAGCGCACTTGGTTTCCCAGACTGTTTGGCATTGTCTGGCCCGGTAAGTGAGCTCCACCCTGGCCTTGGCCTTGGAGCATGTGAGGTTGCGGACTCATCGAATTAGCCTGTGCTGGAGAGCCCATCTGCTGCTTCATCATCTGCTGCGGCTGAAGCATGCGCTGCTGCATGAGGTTCTGAGGCCCGTCCATGCCCATGCCAGGTTGCCCCATTTGTGATGTGGGAGGGAGCTGTCCCATGGGTCCCCCACCTCCTTGCATAGCCATCTGCTGCTGCATTCGGAGCTGGGAGAAGTTTGGTGGCCCTGGCTGCTGTGGAGGGAACTGACCATGCCCCTGAGGCAAGCCTCCCTGCTGCTGCAGTTGCTGCATCCTTAGCAGCTGCTGTCTGTGGTACAGCTGGGGATTGCCATTCTGAGCAGCATTCATCATCTGGCTTTGAGGACCCATGGGCACCATACCTTGGGGCCCCACCTGCTGAGAAGGCTGCTGCTGAGGGGCCATTGCTGGCCTTTGGACCTGGTTTGCCATAGCTGCCATAGCCTGCATTCCTGTCTGGGGACCCAACATGGCTTGTGGGTTCTGCTGCTGGGGCTGCTGCTGCTGTTGCGGTGGCTGGTTAGCTTTGTACTGGGCTGTCCTCTGTTTAATGAAAGCAGCCATAAGATGGGGATTGGACTTTAGGATGCTCAGGACCTGCTGCTGTTGCTGTGGGGAGCTGGGTGATTTCAGGGTGCGCAGTAACTCCTGCAAGGCATTTTGAGTAATAACACCAGGCATTCCCCGGGGCATGTTTTGTTGCTGTGGGGTCATTCCCTGTTGTGTAGGCCCCGGGTGAGGCATGACCATTTGCTGTTGTGGCATCAGGGGCCTCTGCATGAGCTGCCCCTGCTGAGGCAATGGAGTTCCCTGAGCCTGCTGAGATGCCATGGGGCCTTGCTGAGGAGGGACCTGTGTCTGATGACCCTGAGGATTCTGCATCCCTGGACCCCACTGGTTCTGCTGCATAGCCTGCATCACCTGGGGACCCCTTGGCCCTTGCATCATCTGCATCTGGTTCTGCATGGACCCCATCATGCGTGGGTGGTTCATGGGCATCCCGTTCATAGCATAATTCGGCTGTTGCTGCCTCGCCTTGGCAACCATCTGAATCTCCTGTGCCACTTTGAGGGCTGCTAGCAGTTGTTGTTGCTGCGGTTGCTGCTGTTGTGGTGGCTGAGGCTGTTGCTGATGTGACATGTTAGGCATAGGTGACATCTGCTGATGGAGTGGGGATGACTGAGGTCCTGGCATACCCTGTGGTACTGGTGTTGTGGGCTGACTGCTGCGACCATTGCTGGGGAATCCTTGGGAAATATTGGCCGGGTTTGGCGTTTGCTGCTGTTGTGGCTGATTGGGCATAGGCTGGGGAGTCTGGGGCGTATTAGGCTGCTGCACAGAATTTGGGGTGTCAGGTGCAGCTGAGGTAGGTGGCGATGGCAGGGGCATACCTCTTCCAGCCATGGTCGCCATTCTCCGGCGCATCATCTGAGCCTGCTGTAGCCTGTGCTGCAGCTGCTGCTGACGAAGCTTCTGCTTGATGTTGATACAGAAAGGAACGGGACACTTGTTCTCTTGACAGTGCTTGGCGTGATAACAACACAGAGCAATAAGCTGCTTGCACACAGGACAGCCACCATTGGTCTTGCGCTTGCAGCCCTTGGTGTGCTGAACTACCCTCTTCATCTTCTGGCATGATGGCAGTGAGCAATTGGCATTGCGGCATTGACAGGCATGGACCAGCGACTGGATGCAACGCTGGATGCTGAGACGTCGACTCTCCTGAGGGCTCTTGGAGGCCTCTCCATTCTGACTGTTGCTGTCATCATCAATACCCAGACCCCATTTAACCATTGTGTGCTCATGGCCCTTAGTGTTGTAGCAGCTAATGCATAGGTCGTAGTCCTGAAAAAGATTAAGAAGACCAAGTTAAGATTTTGTCAAAAAGGTACACATTACAATAATTCTGAGCTTATGCAGATGTGCGTCCCAAAACATACCAACAGTGACACCAATTCTTACCTCACAAACAGTGCAGTGCCATCGAGTCTCCACATGGTGCTTGCACTCATTGCAAGTGTACACAAAGCGGTCCTGGCCCTGATTGTGCAGCTCCACCAACATGCACATTGTGCTCCACTTACATCTCCTAAGTGAGCTGAACTCCCAGTGCTTGTCCCTGGCCAAAGTCAGAAAGGCATCACGGCCATCCATGAGGTCACAGGTTAGCATAGGATCGGGGTCTATGATGGGTGGCAAGGTGTTAATGACCGGCCCAGCATGGAGGTGGATGACAAAAAACACCTGGCCGCAGAAAAACAGAGGAAACAAATATGTTAGTCATAAGGATGGCCAAAACGCACAGAACAACCCCCCCACCTCACTTCTCTGAAGATCAGAGGTCCAGTTTGGACTTCTGTAAAATACATGTCAACCTTTCTAACATGATATTTGAAATGCATAAGTAAGAAATATTGCATGCGTGGGATTTTAGTCATAGTGGAACGGTGTGTTGTGGTGAGATTTCGCACCTCCTTATGTTTCTCCATTGTAGCGTAAAGTTTCTGGGACAGGTCGTTGGCTACATTTGGCATCCCAGGCTTTTTTTTATTGGCTCGGCTGATGCTGCTCTTGTTCTTGTTTGTTTTCTTGTTGTTCTTCTTTTTAGCGTTCTTGCTGTCAACCTGGGTTCCCTTATAATAGAAAAAACATGAACATTTATAGAAGCAGTTTGCACAATAAGCAAAATTAGATGATGTAATCAAACTAAGCCTATATACTGCCTGAGTGACTGCTAAAAGCTTTTATATCAAGAAAAAAAACTAACTTGAGTGAGACAAAGCCGTTATTACTGAACTCAGGAATCTAGCACTACAAAAACTCTAAAGAGCTTCATAATGATCCAACATACCTCTGTGGTTTCAGAGGAGGCCGTGCTCTCCTCCTTCTTCCTTTCCTCCTCCTCTTGTTCCAGCTCTTTAATGCTCTCCTCCAGCACATTAGGCCAAAAGTCACCTTCAAAGTATGGCAGCTCATAGGCACTGGTCAACCTGTCTTCTGTTGCCTGCTTGAAAATATCCTGAAGACAGAAACACATGACTCAAGTGGCAATAGAGCAACACACAACTTGACAAGAAAACACAGCAAGTCGTAAGCAGTAAGTACATTGATACACAAGTCACTTCTAAGTAAATGATCCTCGTGCGTTACATCGACAGCCGGGAAAAAAGTACAGTATGTACCAAACAAAAGAAGTCCTCCCTGAGAAGGTCTTAGAAAAAGAACAGTCCGTGGCGGTCACACATACATAATACTGATGTAGTGTTCTGACCTTGTAATCATGTATGATCCTCTCAGCAAAAGCCTTGTCCAGCATCTTTCGGTACCACTCTTGAAGCCTTTTGGGTTTGGGAATCTTCTGATCAGGAGGGTGGCAGTGGAAGATATAGTCATCTCCTTCACTGGGTGGGCAAGCCCAGATGTGGCCCGTCACATACCTGGCCAGGAGGGAAAAAAAAAAACAAACAAACAAACTGTGAGCCGCTTGTAATAGCAAGAAATAAAAAAATGTTTCCAAATATGAATATTTTTTTTCCTCACCCGAGTTTCTTTACATACTCCAAGTAGCCTATTAAGATCTCGTGGTACACTGCAGTCCTTAACAAGCGCGGCCTGAAGAAGTGAATACTGTCGAGGTACGATATGTAAACCCGTCTGAAACACAAATATGGAAAACAGTCTTGAGTCTTGAAGCTCATCATTTTCATGACAAATATTTACGCAGAGAAGACAATTTAGAGCAAGCTGTCTTCTTTGATGTGGCCTTGTAAACACCACAGAAGACAAAATCTTAAAAAAGGACAAAGCAATCATGTTTGTCATTTAATATATAAACAATACTGTTTATGACATCTGATGCCTCTGTCACAGCACTTTGGCCTGGTCCAAAAGCTGACGTGTATGATTTAATATTGGGGGTTCTGACAGAAATGTTTGGGCTTGTTTACCAGATTCTCTAGTGTTTTGACTCAACAAAAGTTCATTGAAAATTTTTTGCTCATTAGAAAAACCCTCTTCCTGCGGTAATGTGAATAAAGGATGTCTGTCTTTCTTAGGTCAGAGAGTGGAGTTAAGGCTGTCAACTTGCATGTAACAGAGAGGTAACTAAGCACTAGTAACGTTACAGAAAGCAACAACTTTGACTCCAACTGATCAGCCTCAGAGGCTTCTGGGTAAATGGCAAAGAGAGGATCAAACGCTTCAAGAGAGCTTAAGTGTTGGTTTTTGTTTTCTCCAAAACCAACATTTACTGCTAACGATTTAAAAACTTGGCTTTGATACTGAGAAAACAACAGAGAATGTCTCCTCATAAGCATGATGGCACCCTCTCCTTTATCAAACAGACTTCATTTGCAGGGCTGTAATGGATCAGTTTATGATCCGCAGCATGTCACAAAAGCTGCAGATTGATTTTTTATGGCCAAAAAAAAAAAAAAAAAGTTTGGTGAAGCAGTGTGGATTGAGTGTGCTTAGACAGCGAGCAGTAATGGAAAACATGCAGAGCAGGAAGAAATTGAAACGCCTCCCCCAACGTTTGAGTCACCAGTATGGGAGCACTTTGGCTTCCCTGCTGAGATGTTCTGGATCAAACCAAAGCATAGTTGAACAGTTATACTGAGGAGCAGGGTACAGCAGGGGTGACAGCGTTGGGAGCCATACGTCATCGGTTCAATAGAGAAGCATAGATCACTATACATTTAATTACAGATTAAAATGCATATATATATATATATATATATATATATATATATATATATATATAAAACTTTTGGGTCCTACCAACTTGGTATCAACCATTAATATATGTGCAAACAAGGGCTAAAAAAAAAAAAAAAAAAAAAAAAAAAAAAAAAACAAACTATACATCTAATTCATGCTTTTTCATGCTGAAAAAACAAAAAATTATCCCACTGCTCCAGAGTTGGCAAGTAAAAAACAAAAGAAATTACATTTACTGACACAGGCATCCAGCCCCTGGGGATAAATATAGTTTGTTTTAAATGAACTAAATCTTCACTGGATTTCTATTTCATTTTCTGACACTGTTTTGATTAGACTATTTCTGCTTTTTCCAATGCTTCGATGTGAAAGCTTTCAAATTTAAACACGTATCATCCCTGATGCCTTTTTTGCACTTTTAAAATAGCATTGTTTTAAGATTATTTAATTACTTGAATTAATTGCTTTTACCAATATTTGAAAAATGGAAAACCAAACATTTGACTCCGCTTTTTATTTTTTTAACTTTAACTGATCTATTACAGCCATATTTCTTTGTATAGCGGTTTTCATACAAATTGTGCAGCAAAAAGTGTGGAAAGAAATAAACAAAAACAAAAAAAAAAAAAAAGAATAAAGAAGCAGTAGATACCCCTCCAGTCTTCATCAATAAAACAATAAAGAAATAAAGACACAACATGTACATACTTGTAGTTAGATAGTCACAGTGGAAAATACATTTCTTTGGACAAATACCTGAATTTGAACTCTTCCTCTAAGCCATTTTTCTGAAATAAAAAGGTGAGGTTTGGTGTTTGGCTACCATTTCATTTTATACTTTATAGTCTTACCTGGTGTTTGGAACGGCGCAATCTGATCCATACTCCTGGACGTGCATACCAAAGAAACACACATCCACCCCGTCTATTTCCTCAAATGCAAAAAGTGCTTTGGTTCTGTAAGGGAAACTCTCCATCATCTCGCCCGAGTCTACAAACCTGCGTGTAGAAACACAAAATGTAAGCTTTAGCGGCAACGCGGCATGACAGGTTTCATCAACAGACTGGTTTGTAGGATGGCACAGCAAATGCACAATAAGCTCATCATCTTAAATAAAAAGGTTTCCTGGTTTTTCCTGATGAACAAAAGTTCTGAAGTGTCTCAAGTCGGCAAATGACAGAAGCGGCTGTGTTACTCAATAACAAAAAACTATGAGAGCTGACGTGTAGGCGGCCGCAGCTTGGTTGGTAGAGTGGTTGTTTTCCAGTCAAAATATTGGTGCTTCAATCCCCCCCATTCTACCACATGCTGAAGTGTCTTTGGGTAAGATGTTGAACCCTAAATTCCTTTCAAAAGGTTCATTGGTGCGTGATTGCAGAGACAGAAGAGATGCTTACTGTGTATATAGTGCATGGATATAATTAGACATAATGAAAGCTCTGTATGAGTGTGTGTGGCTCAATAAAAGACACTAAAGTGCAAGGTTAGGTGCTGAATACTCACCTAGACTTCATGCCTGGCTTAACATCAACTGTTTTATCAGAGCTGGCAACCACTCTCACAAACACTTCACCAGCTTCTGGGTGGTTCTGCCTTTTCAAGTACTTGTTCACTCTTTCCTCAATGTAAGACCCCAGCTTTGTAGTCTGCAACCCTTTATTTAAAGAGAAACCAAACATATTCAAGTTCAATTCCAGTTTTTTAAAATTCAGGTCTTTATATGATTTGATAAAACAATTCGAAATGGTTGTTGTAACACAATTAAAAGTAACTCACTTCTGGCAGAGAATTTGTTTTCCTTTCGTGCTTTGCCAGACTTCTTTAGACAGTTGTCACAGATAAAGCTGGAAAAAGAAACTTTTTAGGTTTAGTGTCAAACTGCAGTAACTTCGGCAAATACAATTTTCAACAGAAAGAACTTTGTTGAAGTCCACCGTGTATTCTTGGTAGGGCAGCTATTCAAGGACCATAAAATTAAAACTAAATAAATAAATAAAACTCACCCTGATGGCCAAATTACATCGTAGTGCAGCACACATATCTGATGCATTTTTCGTCCACAATCTTTACATTCAACAAACCTACGATGAAAGAAACGTTAGAAAAAGAACGACAGATGAATCGCTGCCGTCACAAACATACAGGTCAAAGTGTATCCACTGTTCAGATGGTACTCACGGTTCAGGGTCCAACATGTCATTTTTCTTCTTTTCAAACTGATCTTTTGATATAACACTGTCCAAATAAGAGATAAAGAGAGAAGTGCGTTTATGTTGGCTGGTGTGACTATGACTCTGATCCACAGATTGAAGTCCAAAACAGAATCTCTGCGACGGTTTCAAAGATGACCACCAGCGAGCGTTCAGACGCCGAGGCCTGATGAACTTACGTTTGCGGTTGTGCCGGGTCGTCCCCCAGGGTTACACTGTTGCCCTGTATCTCATTGAAGCACTTCTCACAGAAGTGATACCTGTCGGCAATAAGGCCATATTTGGGTGAACTGCAGCCAGCACACACAGTAGCAGCACAGGCAAACCGGCGCACAGGTGGTAGAATGCAGAGTGAACGGCGCACGCGGCAACAACCCAGGACCGGGCATGGGCAGACAGACGGCGGGACACACGCGCACACACACAAACACACACATGCAGAGGTACAGGTTAGTAACAACTGAAATGGTCATGATTCAGCCACTCGTTCAAATTGGAACAACGATGAAGGAAACATCCTATAAGTCCATGTACAAGAGAGAAAATTAAATTTAACAACAACACGTGAATGTCTGACACCATCTAACAGCATGCTGAAAAAAACAAAATAACTAAAAATCAATCATTTGTAATGTAAGCAACATGCATAATGGTTAAAGCTGATGAATGGATGATAGGGTCATCTCAAAAATCAGGAGTGATCACGTAAAAACAAAATCACAGGTCTTTTAGTGGAAACTAACATGATTGAACACATTTTTTACGCCAGCATTTTAGATCAAGTCTAGACAGCATTTCTCCAAAAAGACAACCAAAATCATATTTATACATGTTTAATCCTGTTTCAGAAGACCCACAACTACAAAGAAGCAGATGGAGCTGCTGCTACTCAAAAAACAGTCAAAAAACACTTTATTTATCAAGATAAATGACAAGCATTCTATTATTATTTATAAAATGTCTTTTGTTCAGCTGGTAAAACTCATTGCATTTGGTATTTAGTAGGAACTGTAGCTGGGCCGTGTTGAACTGGAGCGATATTGATGTGTAATAGCACATTCGGCACAGAAGGGGGTGCTTTGTTGCTAGATTACTGAAAACAGTAATCCTGGGAGGACACTACGGGGACGGATCACGGAAGGTCTGTAAAATCCATGCAATACCTATAGTGTCTGCAATACGCAAAGAAACCATCTTCATCTACATCTTTGATCTTTGTGGACTAGTGCATGTGAAGAGGCCTCTTTAGCTAGGCTCCGTTGTATGGCTTCCTCTTCACCTATTTAACTCTTACCCTGAGCGGAGTTGGCATGTACTTTTACCTGTTCTGGTAGCTGTAGTAGGTGCCATCCCTGGAGATGGTACACAACTGTTTGCCATAGCAACACAGCGTCTGAGGTGAGAACTCATACTGTGGAGGAAAATAAAAAAAGCATTAATGCGAGCCATGTCACTCTTATTGATCTTATTTATAGTCAACGGGCACGTAAATGTGAACAGACAGGATAAATTTCACTTTGAACAGGCCTGTAAAACAAACTTCTGTTTTGTTGAACTTCCCGTCTTGTTTTGTCTCACCTTTCTGCCACAGCAATAGCCGAGACCCTGCATCACGGGATCGATCTCCGCTTCAAACACCTCTGCCAGCTTGGTGCAGTACTTATAAACTCGGGATGTTTTACGGTTGTACAGCCAGGCATTGTTGAACATGAGCCACACATCGTCCACATACTGCCACGGCTCCTGGTATTGACCCGTATCCAGTTTGCGCTTGATGGTGGACAAGTCGATAGGATTCTTCACTATGTCAAAGTAGTCCTGCGGGAACAGAAGTTAGTTAGAAACATTTCCAAGAAATAACAAAAAACCATGAAATCCTATTGGAATGAATGTGTGTATGTAGTTAGCTGTGGACACTCACCGGGATACCCAGCAGCATGGGGTCTACAGGTTGTCTGAAGGGCAGGGACTCTGGATCCTGTCTGTACAGGGCTTCAAGTGTTGGCATTAGGGCTTGCCTCAGTTCCTCTGGCTTGAAAACTGGACGAGCAAAAAATTATTTAAGAAATTATAAACAAACAGCATATCCATTCAGTTCAAATTAAAACCAGAAATACTTTTTTTATCCCCTAAGGGACATGAACTCAATCAAATATATCCACAAATATAATATCTGTAGTACTCAATGATGAATTACCATCATTAATAAAACTAAGGTTACAAATAAAAAATAAATTAATTAATTTCAGCAGAAAACTGTAAAACACCTCGTTAAGAAAGCAATATCAGAGATGAGTAATTGCTTAAAGCACCTGATTGATTATCATCAAGCAGTTAATGTTTACTCAAATGCCCAAAAATCCATCATTATTATTAGTTTTAAAAAGGACAAATGTTCTATTAATGGATTTTTGGGACCCTTGAAGTGGTATAACACTAATGTCTTTAAGCGCTCTTTCAGGTTTGATCGATGTTTCAATCCTTCAATCGCTAATAAAAATCAATAATTTCCTGTGCTGATTTTTGCTTACTTTTTTTGCGATTCTGCGCAGCCGAAGTAGCTGATGTACCGTTGGTCCCACCATCGTCCTCTTCTTTGGGTTGCGTCTTCACTTCTGGCTTCTTCTCCTCAGTTTCCATTGGTTCCTGCTTTGGTTCTGCTGCATCTGGCTCCTCCTTCTTTACCAGAGGGCATTTGGTTTCATCATCCTGCTATATGAACATAGCCACTGTTATTAAAACTACCCAATATTAGTGAGCCAAGAAACTTTTAAAAATACAGCATGACAATTTACATTATAGTATAGGGGAAAAAAAAGGTAATATTAAGATTGACTTTTATAAAATGCAGGCAAATCTAATTGGGAGACAAACTGAAAATGGTTCCAATCAACTGTTTTATTGTATTGATTATGAGGTTATCCTGTAAAACCGCACACATACCTCAATTTTTACATTAATTTGCTTTTTCCCAGATTTGTTGTCATCATCTTCATCTTTTACTTCAGACACGACTTCAGTGCTGCTCATATCAGGTAGGGCCTGCTGGGAAGTAAGCTCAGCCACAGAGCCTGGCGTAGGCACTCTGTTATCTACACTTGCTGCTGCCTGGGACAACTAAAAAGGGTGAGAGAGACACGCACATCACAATGCTGCTTATCTATCTTCATAAAGCCAAATAAAAACCATCTTAAAAATTGGTTGAAAGAACATGCAGGTGTCTTGATGCGAGCCAACTGAGGCATCCACAGATTTTAAGCTTTCAGGAAGAACTGGGATCTCACCGGCGTACTGGGGCGCTGTGCCTGCACTGAGGTGGGCTGCTGCATCTGGCTGGGGGGTTCAGGTTGGGGCTGCGCGGGGGTAAGTGGCTGGGAGCGCTCAGGTGGGGTGCCCATGGCTGAGGGGGGACGAGAAAGACTACTGGGTATGGGAGTTGGGGTGGAAGAGGGCCCAATTGTGGAGCTGGGAGTGGAGGGCTGCTGTGGCACCTGGGTCTGCGTGGGAGTGTGGTGGTGTTGCAGCTGCTGGGGCTGCAGACTAGCGGAGGCATTGGGTGGAGGTGTGGTACCCAGGGTGGGCTGGACTGTAGGGCCAGAGGGGAGCTGGGAGCCATGAGAGCCCATAGTATTAAGAGGGAGGTTAGAGTTTTGCGGTTGCTGGAATAAAATGGGGCACAACATTAGCGTACCATTTTCACAACATTTACCCAGCATACACTGACACACAAAAGGCCACATTCACACATGCCAGGTGAACTAAAAGGATAAGAGTTTTACAGCATTTTCCTAACAGCACAAGTCCTCTTACCTGCGCAACACTAGCCTGTGACATGGTCTGTCCCAAGCCAACATTCACATTCATTGCTCCGGCTGCAGCACCAGAAAACTGGCCCTGTGGCAGAAACTGGACATGGTTGGCTGGCTGGGATACCATATTATTGGCATGACCACCCATCATTCCTTGAGAGTGAGGTATCCCTGATGGAGACATGCCCCTCTGAAAAAGTGCAAGAGACCAAACAGAGAAATCAGTACATCAGTAGGTAGTGCAGTGGGTCTGAAATGCTTTCATCATGGTCTATTCACTGGCAGTCAGACAACCTGTTGGTAAACTAATATAGACTATTGTGAACCACTGGAGTTGCTTTTTGGATTTGGTGGCACCACTGACCTTTATTGTAAAGTATGTAGACAGGAAATTGGATCAGAGAGAGTGTGGGAGACATACGAGCAAAGGTGTCAGGCTCCAAATTGAACCTGGGCTCCCTGCACAAGGGCTCGGGAGCCTGGTTTATACTTCTGTGTACACACCACCAGCCGCTGGGCGGCAGTGTAGGTTCTTTTTCCGCAGCTCTGTAGCTGTCAGTGTCCAGTTTCCTTTCGTTTACTTCCTCTATTGTAGCTCAGACATAGCAACAGAGCAAATAAAGTCAATTTTACACGAGTTGGAGCTGAAAAGTTGAGCATCAGTTTTTTTCACAGACATTGCAGCAAACTTTTCTTCTACCCAACTTCAAAACGATGAAGAAACTGCAGCACGAAATCTGAAAAACGAAGAAGAACAAATCTACTAATAATGTTTCTTGTGTCCATGCCAATAGTATTTAGACTTACCCCATTCTATCATATTTTACAATATCAAAAATATTGATCAATCTGCTCTTGCTCATTGCATTGACAATCTCAATCTTGAAGATCATTCAGCTTCCCCTGATGAACTGGTCTTACTATAACAAATAACTGCATAACACCCGGACTGTTTCTTTGACCTGCTCTTCCGCCTGTAATTCTGAACTGCACCAACTTGGAGCTAAAGTCTGTTATCAGAAATGGCTGTACAAAAAAAAATCCAGACTTGTTCATAAGGACATGTATCACAATAACATCCTGCATTACAAGGAAGCCTTGTCTAAGGCTAAATGTGTTTATTGCTCAGCCCTGATCAATGCAGATAAAGGAAATTGTCATGCCTTGTTTTCCACACTCAACATGCCAAAACCATCCAACACATCTACTCATCAGTATTCATTGACACTCTTCAAAAGTTTTATTGCCTTTTTATTACCAAAGTTGAAAAAAAATAATCAGCAACTACTCACTCAGTTCCGCCATATACTCACCACATCTTTTCAAACTCTCCGCTTTCAAATTTCTGTCTCCTGAAATCACCTGTCTTGTTTAAAAAGTTACATTGTCCACCTGGCAACTTGACCCCATACCCACCAAGTTAGTAAAAGCCTGTCTGTCTTGACTGGTACTCAACGTAACTGCCAATATACATCCCTCACTATCATCTCAGTTTGTTCCATCACACCATAAAACTGCAATAATAACTCCTGTACTTTAGAGACTTTGTTCACATGCCAGTAATGTGAATCATTTTCTACCAGTTTACAATCTAACATTTTATTCAAAGATTCTATAAAAAAATAGTTGCAACACAGGTTCATGATCATTTGTCTAACAATGATATCCACGAAAAGTTCCAGTCTGGTTTCCGTTCACTACACAGTACAGAAACAGCTCTGGTAAACATCTCCAACAACCTCCTGTTGGCTGCAGACTGGACTTATCTGTTCTTCTCCTTGATTTGACTGCAGTGTTCAACGTATTTTCTTACATCATTCTTCTTGACTATCCTGCCTCTATTAGAATCACCAACCAGGTTTCACTTATACCTTTCATGTAGTACTCAGCTCATTAAAAAAAAATTAAAATCATAACCCTCTTATAAAAAGTGGTGTCCCCCAGGGCTCTTTTCTGGAGCCTCTTCTCTTTATCATCTACTTATTACCTCTCAGTCAAATCATCTGTAGACAGAATATCTAATTCTAATCCCCCTAACCCTTTTTATTTATATTTTGTTGGCATGTGCTAATTGTTTTATCTGTCGCTCTTTTGTTACTGTATAATCGATGTTCTCTGTAAGATGTTCTTTGAGTGTTGTGAAAGACACCTATAAATAACATGTATTATTATTATTGCTACATTTGGAGAGGGGCATGTCAGGCTACATCCCAGGCTATGCCGTTGGGTTCACACCTACGGAGTAGCTTTGACATAACATAAATCCAGCTTAAGCCTCTGAATGGGACCTACTCAACCAGTTGAGCTATATGGTGGGACATACTGATGCTTATACAGTACTTTTGAATTTTAAGATTATTTGTCAAAAATGCCTACTGTGTAATAAATGAAAAGTCAAATACAGGCAAGATGGACGAAAGATGAAACCAAGAACAAGAAAAATTGAAAAACAAAAAGAGACAAAATCTAGGGGAAAAAGAATTTATAAATTACTGAGATAAGTTAATTTAAACATATGTTTAAGTTTGACATTAAATAGAATAACAAGAAATACTGGTGAAAAGTTTTGCAGACGCCACTAACAGCCCTCCTAGTTTGGAGGATCAGTGAGGAATGCTGATGGGGCTCACAGCTACTCAGAACGAGGGCAATAGAAAAGCAAATGTTAACCATCTACAAAACCCGGTCCCCATTTTGCTGGTCTGTCATTGACCAGCTACAAGGCCTGGGTAATGGGGGCTGAGTCTGCATAAGTCTTTTATGTGATGCAAAAGAGGTAGGATGTTTGTTAGTTGTTTTTTTTCCCTTTCTTTTAAATCCATACTACAGCACTGGCTTAAACTGCTATGAAATTAATAAGGTGTGAGGATTTTTCGATTGTGAAACTCATCCTCATTCTGAGCAGCTGTTAGCCAGCTGTTAGCTGTGACTACTCATATGTTCTTCACACAACCACCCTTTAAAAAAATTAAATAACCCTTTAAGACAAAGTTTAGAGTTCAGTGACAAAGGTTTTAAAAGCTTTCTCTGGGAATTGATTTTCCCCAACAAACTAATTTTTATACAATAACATTGGACATTCAGGTATTTGTTTTACCAAAAACAAAATAATCCCTTGTCTTTAAATGGCTTTGATGCAATTTTAAAATTGATTCTGCCTCTGATCTCTGCTGCTTGCGAGCAGGGGATAAAAGGATGAATAGGCCGAAGGAATCTCGCTAAGAGCTTTGCTCAGAGTCTATCAGTCACATCCACAAATAAATGAGAAATGGTCAAATACACCAACAAGTAAACCAACAAATATATGAATGAGATAAACAGATTCCACACCAATCTAAACTGATGGCTTTCAGTTTACAAGTATTAAGTTAATGTTACATGTCTAAACACTACAGATAAGCATGTTCTCCAGGCCTGAAAAGTTGGCCCCATCCTGCAAGTTTACAGGATTGGCTTCTCGGATTTGTTATGTACTAAACCCTGGTAATCTAAATCTATGATTTACAGCAGGGGTGGGCAATCCTGGTCCCCGAGGGCCAGTGTCCTGCATGTTTTAGATGTTCCCCTGCTTTAACAGACCTGATTCTAATTAATCGTCATCATCAGCTTGTCATCAAGGTCTGCACAATTCCATTAATGACACACCCACTTGTATCAGGGTGCAATGAAGCAGGAAAACACATAAAAGATGCAGGACAGCAGCCCTCAGGGACCAGGATTGCCCACATATGATTTAGAGGATATCCATGCTAAACCAAAGTTCAAAGATGGAAATGCATTGCCAAAATTCTAGTTGCTTGTTATTCTTAATATTAATATTAATATTAATATAAAAAAAAAGGTTGATTTTTGCAGCAATCGGACTTTGAAGGGAAAGGGAGAAAAAAAATAGACGAATGAAAAATAAAATCTCACCGGTTGAACAGAGCTCATGTTCATCTGCTGCTGATGGCTCATGGGGGAAGGAGCCCTCGGTCCCATGGGTGCCTGAGACATCTGTGCATTCTGCATTGCTATCGAGTTAAACTGATTGATTGCTGTGGGAACAGATTTACATACAATTAAATACCTGTTCAAGATACCTGGGACTTAGCTGTAATTTAATATTCCATGGGTTGGTAGAAGGACTACCACAAAACCAGCTAACTCAAAACAGCAGAACTGAGGGTGGTTTGTGCATGTGCAGAATAATTTGTAGCAGATTAAACAAAAGTGTTTTCTAGTTGGCAATTAAAAGTCAAACTCAGCGTAGGAGGGAGTGCTACCACAGATCTTTTCTTCCTACAGCTGTTAAGACTGTACAACTCTGCTGTGTAGTTGTATCCTGGACTTATTTATTTTTATCTCATGTCACTGTACAGATGGGTCACGTGCAATAACTTTACAAACCCCTGCACAGTTATTATGTATATAGCCTATGTACTTATCTTTTCTTCAGTATATTGCACATTTTTGGACATAGGATTTGATTATTTGCACTTTTGTATTGTTTTTGAGCTTCTGTGGCCAGTGAATTTCCCCCCTGTGGGGTTAATAAAGTTTGATCTAAATATCTGATCTGAAACCAATGGTATATGTAAAAGCTAATATATTTTACAAAAAGAGGCAAAAATGCAGGGTTCATAAAACAAAACAAATGCTAAGAAAATAAAGACCACATACCTTGAGGTACCTGCATACGATTCATTATCTGATTTGGCATGTTGGGAATAGATGCAGGTCCATCTACAAGGAGATAAGATGTTTAGAACTTGCAATTACTCAGTCATTTTTAAAAACAACTTTATAAACATAAAAGTACATGTATGACTGGAGAACTTTAATCTGTTTATTGACTTGGAGGTGGAACAGCCTGCCCTGAGCGTGTGGTGTAGGACTGAGACATACCAGGCTGCTGTGACCCAGATCCGCCCCCAACGCCGGGCTGTTTCTGAAGTCGTGAGCGTCTCTTCTCCTCCAGTTCTTTTTGAATTTTGTAAATCTTTTCTGCCAGGAAGTGGTAGTACTCATCCTAGTAGGAAAATTAGAAAAAAGTAGACATTTTATACAGCACGGTGGCTTAGTGGTTAGCACTGTTGCCTCACAGCAAGAAGGTTCCTGGTTCGATTCCCGGCCCGGTGGGTCTTTCTGTGTGGAGTTTGCATGTTCTCCCCGTGCTTGCGTGGGTTCCCTCCGGGTACTCCGGCTTCCTCCCACAGTCCAAAAACATGCATGTAAGTTAATTGATCGTTCTGAAATTCTCCCTAGGTGTGAATGTGAGTGTGCATGTTTGTCTGTCTTGTATGTGGCCCTGGATGGACTGGCGACCTGTCCAGGGTGTACCCCTGCCTTTCGCCTGATATGCGTCGGGATAGGCTCCGACAGACCCCCGTGACCCGGAAACGGATAAAGCGGGTATAGATAATGGATGGATGGATAGACATTTTATAAATGTATATACCTTAGTTTCCAATTAAAGTTTGGTTTTGCTGCATTATCGTTACCACTGGAGGGCCTATAGCTCAAAACATGAAGAAATAAATGTTGTCATTGGAAAACCGATTATAAAATAGAAGTATTGTATTGAGTTACCCTGCTGTTTGCAGTCTCATACATGTCACCCTCAACTTTGCGTGCATATGCCACTAGATTCTCCATTCGCCTGTCCTTCAGTGCTGCAGGGTCTGGGGTAGGGAATATGGCTTGTACTCTGGAGGGGAAAAAAAGAAAACAAAATAAATAAATAAAAATGACATGGTTTGTCATGAAGAAAAAATGGGCATCTATAAAAACATCTGTCCTGTACTTACAGTTTGTGCACCAGATGGGTGCGCAGGTCCTGAGTGACATGTTCGTGCCAAGCCTTCCTTACCCCTGTAGCAGAGAGAGGGGTGGCAGTGGGCAGGTTTCCTATGCCTCCTACAACTGACCCATCTGGCATCAGCTGACTGCAGGATAGAAACAATTTGATCAAAAATTGTAATGTTTCCTTAAAAAAAAAAAAAAAAAAAAAGAGGAAGCGATCCAGTCGGATTTTATTGAAGAGAAAGAAGTTTGACTGAGACCATTTATCACCAACTATGACTAACTTCAGAGCAATACATTTATTGGGAAGTACATTTGAACTAGAGGACCGTTTTCAAACAAAGGCAACGTAAGAGAATGACATAGCTCACTTGTTTAATGTGGAGGGTAAAGAGGAGTCCGAGTGCAAGCCGGTCTGGTCTGAGGAAGGGTTACCCATGTTTGACATCTGATTCGTGCCTAAAAAACACAAATTATTTTTTGTTAATTTTTTTTTCTTTTTTTTTTTTTTTACATCGTACAGTGATATTCACTATGCAGGATGCACTGGCATATAAACTACAGAAACATCTGTTTAGTCCTTTTTATTTCATACCTAGTGGGTTCATATTTCGTAGCTGCTGGTGCTGGGCGTTTTGCTGAGCTGAACCCTGACCCTGGACCTGAGCAGAGGACTGGTTCCCATACGGGAGGCCCAGGGCTGCATAGGCCCTCTGCATAGAGCTAGGGTCAATGTGTGTAGGAGCACTGTTGATGGCCGTGGCACTGGACTGGCCAGGTCCGACTGTATTGATGGCGTTCTGCAGGCCGGCCCCAGGCGAACTTAACATAGCTGGAGGAAGAGAATGAGAAATTTAAAAAAAAAAAAAAAAAAAAAAAAGGGACTACATAAATCAAATAATGTATTTGCTTTACACAATTCATGACTATAGATGACTGAAATCTGTAAATTCATCAATATGAAAAATGCAATAAACATAAAACATTATAAGTAGGTTTGATTTTTTTTTGGGGGGGGGGGGGGGGGGGGGGGGGGGGGTCCCATATGAAGAGTCTTCTTGGGCCTCAAACTAAATCCCAGGGCTGCTCCCTGCTGTGTTGATTACTCACAGGGAGCATGCTGTCATTGTGGGGGATTTAAATCTGTCATAGGGGCTTTGAACCAATTAAAGAGCATGGTCTCCTAAGACTCTGCCCCTACTAATGGCAGAGCTACCGAGACCCTCCCCTAGGTGTCATGTTACTTGCCCAGCCTTTCTAAAGGAATCCTCTCACTGTTGGAGAACCCAATCAGCAAGCCAGCACAGATATTAAGCAGGAAAATACAACCTGCAGGTGGCACTACTTCATACCACACAGGCTTCCTTGAGGCTTGCTGCCTTGATGTGTGATTTCTACATTATTCAACAGTTTAAAAGGATTCAAAGATTTACCCAAAGTACACAATTTTCCTAAAACTTAAATTCATATAAAAGACGCGTGACTTATGAATATAAAACATTAAAAAAAAACAAGGATGGCTGCTGAAGTTACTCACGCTGCTGATTCCTTTTGTCACTTGCATTCTTCAAAGGCAAGCAGACTGGGCAGTCGTGGCGTGTACAGTTCTTCCAGTGGGAGATAATCTGTCTGGATGATGCACAGTGAGCCACTGGAAAAAAATAAAAGCCAACAGAAATACAGAATGAAGTGCGATGACGAGTAATTCAAACTTTGTAAAATCAATTGGTGAAAAGTTAGTTAATAATAATTTTTTTTTTTTTTTTTTTTTTTTTTTTTTTTAAACACAACGTTAACATATTTCAAGTGAGGCAGCATAAATATCAGAGATTGAAGTTCAAAGCCCTTGGATGAGTTTTTCCAACATCCCACAACTGGCAAGGCAAACTGCTGTCAACCACTGTAAATCACTTAATGTAGCATCGCCATCACAAAGGCAATTTAAAAAGATTAAATTCAGGTTTGCTGACGTTGTCAATCACTGGGTTTTAGAAAGTCAAAAGGCCCTCTGTGAAGGGATTCTAATAAAACATGAGAATGTCTTTCTGCTTTCCATTGTCCAAAGCAAGACAGCACAAGTCACTTCAAATTAGCTGCCCATATTTTGTTTTGAGGGATTGATGAAAATTAAAATCACATAAAAAAAAGCCTCTGATGTGTGATACTTGCTCAGCATAGCGATATGTCAGTTTTGTATGAATTAGTGATGCAATTTTTATGCATCTTCCTTAACACGTACAGTATGATGGACAAAAGTATTAGAAACACCTGACTTCAATAATTAAGTGTGGTACATAGCCATACAGTCTCCTTTTTGCAATACGAAAATGGGCGTTTCTGAAGACCTTAGTGACTTCAAGTGTAGTACTATGATAAGAGGACACAAACTTTTCAATAACTGCTGGATATTCTACAGTGGAAAAAAGTGACCAATCACATTTCTCCATTTGGCCACCAGATAGGCAAGTTCTCATCTCCAATGAAGGGCAATCTTAATTCTTTAGCAAACTAAGACATTTTGGACACTGCTTTGCTGCCAACTTTCTAAGAGACCCTTTCACTGATCAAACGCGACTCTGTCCAAGTGTACAAAGCAAAGACCATAAACAAGTGGTTTGTTGAGTTCAGTGTGGAAACAACCGACTGGTCTGTAGAGTCCTGACCTCAACCTCACTGACCACCTTTTGGATCAACTGGAACAGAGATCACAAACCAAGCTTTCTCATCAAACATCAGTTCCTGACCTCATAAATATTCTCAAGAATGAGTGGGGACCAATTGCTACAGAAATGCTCCAAAATCTTGTGGAAACCTTTACTTGCGCTAGTAATTGCTAATAAAGCCCGTTGCAACTAGTTTCATGACACATTAGGTTTGTTACTTTAGAAACCATCAAATAATCAGTAACTAGTTACTTTGTCAAATAATCTGTTGTCATTTTCCCATTTATTCCTTGCGAAATTACTGCCACAGAAACAAGAAAAAGAAAATCCACATTTGTTCTACTTCTCTTCTCTGCTTGGAGCACATGTACAGTTTACAAATGATGAGATGAAGGAAAAGAGAAAAATGTTGTAGTGAAAACACAACATTATGTATTACAGTGTGTCAATGTGTCAACAGTGAGGAACCTTACTTCAGACTGGTGATACCAAGGACACTAAAAACCCCATAACCTTGTTTAAAGAGTCAAGACCGAAAGAAACGATGGTTATGTGGTGGAGTAGATCGTACAAGATCGCAACTTTTATTATCAAGATCATTTGTAAAATCATCACTACTTGTTAAACTATGCTAATACCTACTATTATAAAAAAAAAAAAAAAAGAAGATTTTTTGTTGAATCTAGTGCATCGGAAATGCATAACTTTCACTCACCCTGGCAGGACTTGCCAGCCTGGCAGTGGGTCATGTGGTTGAGTACGTTCTTCATGGTGCGACAATGTGGCAGAGTGCAGGTTCGAACCTCGCCATTGGCCTGCTCCCGCCGTTGGCACTTGTGTGCATGTAGCAGCAAGACCAGCTGCTGCTGAATGAGTTTTCGTTTCTCGGGGTCAGCTGTTGGCCCTCCTGATACACCACCAGTCCCAGGGACCATGCCCATCGACGCTACCTGCTGCTGCATCTGAGACTGCAGTGGTGAAAGTATGCACGCAGGTAAGGAATGGTTTGGTGCATAAAACAAAACACTTTTCGGAGTTTAGGTCAAGAGAAACACAGATATCAATTATATTGTAAAAAGATACTACAATGCACAAAAAACATTTGTAACCCTTTTGCTCACACATATGCACTGGAAGTGCAATCAGCATCATTGTCCGTTGACTGAATGGAGTGGAGTTAGTTGTTGCCACAGGGAATTTGGGTTCAATGTGTCATAGTGGCAGCATTGCTGCTATCACAAGTTGGAGAATTTTCAACTTTTTTATGCTGCAATGCAAGCATCAGCCAACCACTGAGTGCCACAACACTACTGTCCAAGCCCCCCATAATAAATAGCATTATTAACTGGAAAAAATAAGAAACAAATCAGAACAACAGACAAACAAGGTACATTTAATCTACATCACTTTTACACTACATGACTTGCTATCTTGTAACTGGGAATCTTGAAGTAACTGTGGTGTTCACAGTACATGACCAGACAGTGACTTGTAGGGCTTTTTCGACCTATTCACTTTCGGTTCTGGTACTGGCTTACTTTTCCACTGGCCGGAGAGCACCGGAGAGCCAGGACCCTACGTCATTTAATAGGTCACCAAAAAAAAAAAAAAAAAAAAAAAAAAAGGGGGGGAGGAAATCCGTAAAAGGAGAGTGAAATCTCTCAGGTAATCCAGGTAATCCAGTTTATCGCAACAGTGGAATGGAAACACTTTCGCATTCCCACGTCTCTGGCATCGTGGCTTTGACATGGCCAGTCAATCTAAAGTCATTAAAATCTAGTTTGCAGCTGTTTTTGGCCTCATCAATACGATTTAGTTGTGCCATATGTCTGCTTAATCATAATGCATTACTGCATTACATAAGAGCTTTGAATGATCATCTGCCGCCTTCATCCGCTGTTGACTATTTTCGCAGTCCAGATCTTCTTTTTCATTGTTTTGAAGAGAAGTCTCACAGGATGAGATACGGTGACATACAGCGATGTGGAGAGAGAGCTAGGAGAGTTACGCCCCTTAAAAGAAAAACGCTGTTCAATGGAAACATTGGCCCCCCTGCAGTGGTACCTTTATCACAAATTCAGTTTCGCCTTTCTTTTGTGATAAAGTAATGGAAACGCAACTAATTAAAACTAAAATGGTATGTGCAGACGCTGATCCTGGACCTTAAAATTCTTGCCTGGACTTCATGCAAGTTTCCGCCATCAACTTTGACAGCGTTTACGTTTCAGGACAAAAGTATGTTTGTTTTTTTTTTGTTTTTTTTTTTTGTTATTTATTTTTTTTTTTTTAAAGAGTCGCGCGTTTGCTGTAAACATATTCTTGATTTCATAGTTAAATCAGTGAGAAAGCATCCAGAATTTCCCAGTATGATACATGTTTTAAACTCACAGAGGTTGTTTAAATATGGTGGTTGCATAGTTTTGGTTGGTTACAATCATCACAGCCCCCGCCGTGACATAGCGATTCTTTCATCCGGCCCAGTAAGGTTTAAGGAGCCAGTGTAGCACCAGTTTTTTGGCACCAAGTTGATGCTTTCCTCACAACCAGTGGTCGAAAATTAAAAATACTGCTGTCGCGTCTGGCACTAGCATTAAACTAACACTTCAACGGCTTTGGTCGAAAAAGCCCTGTTGGTACCCAACTAAAGGTCAAAATAGAAAAATTATTCCATCTTGGAACTTTTGTCCAAATTGCCAAATTCACCAATGCCAGCAATGTTGCAAATGCACGAGAAAAAAAAAAAAAAAAAAAAAAAAAAAAAAAAAAAAAAAAAATCAACAATGAGACACAACATGCATTTATACATGCAACAATAGAGGGACAGGCTTATAAGTACTGTGAAACACATGGCGATTAAGCATCAGTTGGTGGTAGCCAACTTCTTGCTGATCATACCAATCATGAGCTTGGCTCATTGGCTGATACTTGAGTCCAAACCTGAACTTTCCTTTAGTTCTCAGGGGAACAATGCCTGCACCACAGTGCAATAGACCCACAATTCAGTTTGGCAATACTTGATGTGACCCAGTCCAAAGTCAATGAACAGTAACTGTTGTCATTTCCGGTGTGTATGTGTGAGCAATGGGTTACAGCAACAAGTGCAGATCATGTATATACTAAACTCACCATATTTGGCACACTCCCAGCTCCTTTTAAATCAGCAGGGAAGTTAGGCAGGTTGTTGGAAAGGCCCGTCTTGCTCTGAAGTTGTTGGGCATTGACTCCTGTTGTCCCCATCTGCTGCACCCCAGCCTGACTATACTGCTGGCCAAATGGAGCTCCTGACATAGCCATCTACAGCAAGAAACAGGACAGAGGGTGGTCAGAAGATTAAGCTTGATGTGATACACATTCAGATTTTATATTCCCCTATTGATTCAAAATTAATGAATAGGGAGGTCCAAATCTTTAACTTTTGTCCCATGACTTCTGTGAGGCTTATACAGTCATAGGCGTTAATGCCTTTCTTTTTCAGCAGACTAAGCTCCACTGACATGAGAATGATGGGATGGCAAGTTGCTTTTTAGACAAAGCAGTACAGCTTATGCCACATCTGTAGAAGCAGGTACAAACTATTAACCGTTTCACATGTTGCTTGTATCACCACCTTTGTGAAGGACTTCAGACCATTTGTGACGGCAGTGCTCCTACAAAATTACTTTCTTTTTGTTCAAATCATCATATCATGTGAAACTACAAAGATGAGCAAGATCGTGTATGTGTATGGCATGGCATTGTCCAAATGGGAGTGAAAAATACAGCCAGAACAAGACTGCAATCATATCAGAAAATGTATTGAGCAATTAACCATGGGCTAAAAAATGTAAAGCCCTCTTCTTTCCAAAAGAACTCCCTCATGTATTTTAAAAAAACAACATGAACTGCATACGTGAACCTTGATTGTGTTGCAATCACAGAACATTCATCAAGTTGCATATTTGGTTAAAAATCTGGTGTACAGTGCAACAGCGTGAAGAGCGCTATGGAGGGGGAGCTTTAGTGACAGAATTATAAAAAGTCTTCAAACTGCATTGCAAAAGGTAGAGATCTCTTAACTGGATGCACAATTAAATGACATTAAAATAACAAATATAAAAAAGCAAAAGAAATAATCATGTCAACAATAAACGACAGCACTTGTTTAAGTCCATGGTGATTACCACTGGTGTGCCAACTTACAAAACTATCAAAAGAAAACAACTGTTTTGTCTTCTGTACATTCCTCACATGTTTTACAAACAGTATGACATTTCATCTTAAAGCAGGCAATATAAATTAAAATTATTTTGTGCTAAATAAACAATAAACAATCAAAACGGATGGATGGATCTTCAGTCCCTTTCCTTTTTAATCAAACTGCAACAAAATTAGAATGAGTAATTTATCTGTTTCACCACTAAGGCACTAAGTTTAACACAGTAAGAGGGTCATTATTAAAACATATTTTGTATAATTTATTCGCAAAGCATTATTTGCAGAATGAACCTCAAAATCATCCCAATTCTTGAAACCAAATTGATACCTAATAGCAACGGAATGCAAACTGATCACAAACGCTGCAAAAATACATCAGCACTATAACAGTCAACCTAATTCATGCTGCTATATCCATTTCATTCTTGATGCTGCCTGCATGAATTTGTCCATTGCGTCTGCCTGAGTTTTTCTGTTGTGACTAAAGCAGCAGCCTGTTCGGCTTCGCAGAGCGAGCAAGCCCCGGCCCTGCCCAGCATAGAGAAAACAGTACGTGACACACGCAGAAAGGCCAGCTTGCACAACAAATGAGTACTGCACTGCTGCCTGCCCCTCCCCCTCCCGCTCCCCTGCACAGAAAGCCACAGATGCCTGCCTGCTGCTTGCCTCTCATTCACACATTCAAGCCCCTCGCACACATGGGTTCTCCAACTTGATGATGTGCGCTCATCACAGAGGAGTGCCGACGGGTAAAGAACAGCGTTTCTGCAAATGAAAACCTCCAGTGTTTCCTCTCTACTTCGCATGTTAACTTTTTGTATAAATTCATCAGATGTGTTTACAACAGAGTCCTGCCAATATTTACAGGAACAAGGAGAAAATAATCACATAAATTCCTTCATTTGGGAAATGTTAAAATTGTTTCTGATTCGTACCTGAATTGATAGCTGCACAACGTTTAAACTGTGTAGGAACTTATTTTTAAGACTACAGTCAAATAACCCTTCCATTTAATTCCACAAGTGCATGTATAAAGTTGATTTGTTCAAATAATCCTTTGTACCGTTGGCATAATAAATAAATAGCATCAGGGTTGGAATACTGCTATTTTCACTTCAAATAATGGGGAAATAACTCAAACTACAATCAGAAATTTCTGTTTTTGATGAAAGATGAGGGATTAGGGTTAAAAAGCAAATAGATTATTACAAAAGCAACAGCAACCAAGTACAAAGGTAAAATAAGTTGTAGATAAACATTTCTGATTTTCTTTCAAACAATCAGAAATTGTCTTAATCTGATGTAAGCTACTAATTTCAGTACCAAAATATTTACTATCTCATCTATAAAGCAAGCGTGTATAGAGCAGTGGGTTTTGAAACCATAATGTATCAAAACGTATTCAGGCATTAACATACGTACAACTGTGTGGAAGAGAAAGGGCTTGTTTCATGTTGTGACATCAGTTAGAATAACACTGGTGTCAACTAGCCTGTTGACTTAATCTTGGCTTCCTGTCAAACCACAAACCCCGGCATCCCTCAGAGAAGGATAGAAACCTTTTCTCACATTGAGCACTTCAAAGTCTATGAAAGTATACATACTGAGACAGAAATCAAAGCAGCAAGTAACCTACACTCAGTCACAAACACAGATCCCTGGGCCATCTTATGACGTCAACCTGTTGGTCTTGGTACTCCATTTTCTGAAACTCACTTTCACGCCGCCGGGCTGTAAGTTGTGGTAGACTGCTGTGCTGTTCAGACTACACGACTTTTCGCCTCACAATTCTACACTAGATGATTTTAACTGCATATCACACTGCCATCAGTGTGTGAAAATTCTGCTGCATATTGTTCAACCAGGTACTGCTAGAGTCATTTTTCTTCTCGTTAGACCCTTTTCCGTTCCATTGTTGCCTTGTGCTTGCTCACAAGTGAGTGCACCTAAGTGAATATTTGATAAACGGTTGGGTTCCATACCTAGCCTGTTTTTTTGTTGTTTTTTTTTTTTAAATGTTGGGCAGATACGAATAAATCTGGACTCAATTCAAATTAATTGGATCGACTGAATTTTGGCTGGATTTGATCTGATTCAAACAGCCTTTGTCATTGACAAGCGCCATTTGAATCAAAATGTCTTTCACGTAAATTGTGTGTAGGAGGCACTGAACTGTTTAGCAACTTCTTACTTTGCTACCTAATGTCAAGATAGAAAGCATATCATATTTTTAGAGACTCAACTCTAACATAATAGTGTTTGCTGACGTCTAGGTTGAAGTAACATTAGGTGGCTTGAAAATTTGCCTTAATTCACCATGTAATGGGAACTAAGCAACGCCCTCACCCAGATTGTGATTGGCCAAAAGAATCACGCGAGCCTGTCAGACCAACCATAGATGTGTTTTTGAGAAGACGCATTTTGATACACGATTTACGCGAGTTATTTTTCAATGAAATCATTTTGATTAAGAACAGCAAACAGCAAACGTCAGCCAAAGCAACACAAGTTGGCAGGCATGTACGAGCCATCAAGCCAATCACATCCCTGTAAAAGTTGTCTTTTACACAGTGAAAAAAGGTCGGCGGATGCAGTTTTTGGGGGCTGAACGTATCTGTTTCAGAGTTTTAAATGAAAATTGCTGTGTTACTTTGGACATTTCCCCGGAGTCCTTGTGATTATTACAGAACGTAACTGATGAATGATATTGGGAAAGGAAATTGGCAAAACAGACCTGATATCATGCAGTGTGAAATGGAACTACGGCACAGGAGTAATAAAAAGATTAGCATTCATTTGCTATGAAACGCTTTTGAGATGACATGATGTTCTTGTCTTTTTATCAGTTGTTGCTACACCCCAGCTTGTCCAAAACATCTAGCCAACAAGCAGTCCAGCCCTTTTTTGAATGCACTATTTCAAAGAAATTGATGGCTCAATTTTTTACCTGGACTTTGTCTGAAACGGGCTGAAACGCTGGGTTTGAATGCACTGAGCAGGAGGCTGAATGCCTCTTATATTTTGCCGAATCTGTTTAGAGTATAGATGCACAGATTGACCATCCACGGACCAGAATCTGTTTTTCGTTGTGTGCGGCCTGACCAGTAACTGTCAGGTCAACCACAAGTATTACAGATTCCATTCCGGTCCATTTTGCGTAGGAATCACATGCACGGCGGCACATTCAATGTCAAAGCGATGCATCCAGGGTCTGAAACTAGCACCTGCCCAAGCGCCAATGGTGGGTAAAATTTCTGTTTGACGAGTAAATCGTGGAGGTTATACACCACACTGGCGGGTAAACACTTCTACCTGTCTCGGTGTTCTTTTCCAAATGTTTCCCCACCCTTTTTTAAAGGCTAACAAAAAAATGATGGCGCAGTCGCAGGGAACGTGACGGTGATTTATTGTGCTTTCAAAAGTGCAAAGTGACCAAAAATATTTACAGTGCAATAATGATGAAGAATACTATGTACAACACAACACAAGCCAAAGTCGGCTGGTACCTCCCTTGCAGGTCTCTGACTCTAGGTTCAGTGTCTTTCTCACTCTGACTCCCCTCCGACTCTCCTCATCTCTTGAGGGGGATCTTTGAAAGAAGTTAGCCCCTCCCACCGGGGTAATTGGGGTTTGAGGATCCAGAAATCTTTTTTGTTAGCTTATTAGTTGAGAAGCATATTTATATTTATGTATTTCTTCATGTCATACCTTTTTGATGCAATTTCAACATATAAAAAGATAAAATGCGAGAAATTAACAGATAAACGTCTTTAAACATGCAGTAATTTTTCACCTGTTCAGTTGTGTAATAGTGGTGTTAAAAAAAAAGGACAACCATTAATATTAGTATAGCTTAATTTTAACCTCACCTTATTCATGTTTCCAGCTTGCTGAACATTCAGCGTGTTGTGTGCACCCATCTGAGGTCCTCCTTGGGTGAGAGTCTCTGCCAGTACACTGCCTCCAACTCCAGGTCCACCTCCTACTTGTGTCCCCTGCATGCCTTGGCCCTGGAACTGCATTCCAGGACTAGGTCTCCCCCTACCTACTGGTCCCATAGCCCCATTCATGACTTGTCCTGTCTGCCCCATGACACCATGACTCTGCCCACTGTTCAACAAGGCCTGGTTAAAGCCCATGCTTGTGCTTCCATTGCCTTGTCCAGCTGAAGGAGGTCCTTTCTGGCCCTGCGGAGACTGATGATTGGGAGAGCCCTGCCCTAGTGGACCTTTACCCAATACAGCACTCAGCTGGCTTCCCACCATGCCTCCCTGTTGGGATCCAGCAGAGTTAAAACCACCTCCCACAATAGAAGAGTTTCCAGTTCGCAGGAGCTCAGACAATTGCTTATGTTTGGCAGCGGCATCAGGAACAACTGAGTTGAGACCAGGACCCCCTCCACCTGAGCCACCATTGGAGGATATTCCCATTCCCATGTCACCATTGGGGATGAGCTCATCTGGCAGGTCATTTTCCAGGTCAAATAGAGAGACAAGATCTAAAATGAGAGAAAGAAAAAAAAGTTAAGCCTCAATAGCATCATGTCTGCAATTACTCTATGGACTCAGTCACTTTCTGTATTTTCTCCAAAACAGCAGCCAAGAGCCATTACAATTTACAAATAAACCTGAAAATCATTTGTCATTCTCAGTAGTGAAATCTGTGCATCCCATCTTGAAATATAAAAGTGGACTAGAAATCTAGAAAAGATTTTTTTCCCACCAACTTTAAACTTTGAATAAAGAGCACTGGTGTAGAAATAGCATTTAAAAAATCTGATACCTCTTATTAGATCTATTAAGTTGTTAGGCCATGTATTTACCATATACAACGCTTTCCCACATGGGTTTGAAGTAAGCAGTCAGTAAGGCAAATCTTATGGCTGTACAGCCCTAATGTCACTGTTCCAACATATTGATTTATCATATTAATGTTTTGTATTTAGTTCAATACTTTTCTTGAAATTTTGTAGCATTAGTAGCCTTTAAAAGTATGTAGATTGGACAGCAAGTCAGACAGAAGGGAGAAGAGACTCAACAAGGGCCATAGATCAAGATTCAAACCCATATGGGCAGCATGAGGACTTCAAGCTTTTGTACATGGGGAACCACTCAACTAGGTGAGCCCTCCGTCACCCCAATATTTCACTATTACAACTGGATGAACTGGGTCTTGGGCTAGGTCGATGAATTAAATGCTCCAAAAAGGTTAAAGATTTTGTCTGCTACAGACCCCCATTTCATTTTGGACGTGTCTTGGCAGTAGCACTTTTCTTTCAAAAAGCAGCAAGTGCTTATGACTTTTATGCCCTTGACATCAGCTGATATACAGCCAAGGTCTGCATTCAATAACTTTGGAACAGCTTACATGTCCATGAGGAAAGCAATAATAAAGAGCAATCGGGTACAAAGATAATTTCCACCAGCATTTCCACTGGGGGCACACACTCAGTGAACAAGAATGGCCCTGTGACACACTTTTACAGTAGTGCAACTTGAACAGAACTTCTTTTTGACATGGCGTTGAAATGCTCATGTTGCTGCACCTCTTTTTTTTTTTCCTTTAAAAACCAAAACATACTAATGTAAACATAGCCTCAGAGAAGCCTCTGCTGTAAAACACGCCAAAAATATCAAAATAAATCCTCCATGTGTATCTGGGAAATGCAGCACTTTAAGGGGACTTAAACTTTTACAGCACAATTGTCGAAACACACTCCAATTATCACTATGCCATTTTCTGGTATAAAGAGTTTTAAAAAAATATATATGTTCAGTGCTTTTAATAAAATGTTGGTATAGTTTGCCATTTCAATTTTTTGCAAGTATTTTGGAAATTAAAACTAATTTCAGAACCAAAACCAAACCATGCTTTACCTCCTGGTAATTCCTGAAGACACCATGTGTAAATGGTGCTGGCACTGAAAGGAATATTTCTATTATTCAGAACTATTTTTTTAAGTGAAGGTTAATGATTGTAAATGTGTGTTCGACTAAAACGAAACTTGCTAATTGCAATTAATAAACTATTAATTGATATCAGGTCTCAAAGTAGAAAGCTTGATGTAAATAAGCTGCATGTTAAATCGGGAGCTATTATGAATTTTATATAAAATGTATGAACCTATAAGTGAGCGGTTTTCTGCACATATGATTGGTGGCACATTTGTAAAACATTTTATATGGTGTTTTATAGAAAGTCTAACGACTTTAAGATGCACAACATTAGTGGGATCTTAAACATTTAAAGCTGGGGCTACACTAATTTCCTTCACAATGTTTATGAAAACCACAACCAAAGGGATTAACAAGAATACTGGCCAAGAGGAATACAATGTGTGGGCACAGGAAAATTTGATTTTAGCTCATCTGAAAGTGTTTAAATACTTAGTAAATCCCAGGGGTTGGTTCTTACATGTGTTCTATGTGTAGTGGTTTTCTTACCAATCATACATTTGAAAGGAAAGGTTCGATTGGTGCTCAGTATAGGTAGAGAGCAGCCCACATCTCGTCTGTGCTGCTGATGCACCAACTCAAAAAACACACACACAAAAAAAGACAAGACTGGCACTGACCTGCAGCCACGAGCATAAATGCACAAGGACACGAGTCTCAAGCACCATAAAAGCCTGTCACATATTAACATGAATATCAAAGTCTGATAATCTGTACTGTGAAAGTGCTCTGCATACAGCAGAGTGCAGTTTCCAAAATGACAATGAAATCACTAATATTTTCCTTCAATTTATCTCAGTCATTCTCAAACCATGAGAAACACCTCTAAATTAACCCCTTGTGAGGTTTTTTTCTTACCCACACGTAGCAAATAATATGACAATTATTATTAGAAAAAAAAGGGAAACAAAATGTGATTAAATGATCACATTCTAGTTTTGGAATTGCCATACTGATTGAAGAAGAAACCAAACTTATTTTTTTAAATCTATGTGCAACAGGCAAACAATTTTGAATTAATATGTTGTTAATCTGTGGACAGCCAACAACCAAAATGCACAGTCAATAGAAAATCAATGAAAGCGTGATAAATGCATTATCCATTTTAGATAAACACGTGGGGTTATTCATGTTTTTTTTCTTTTATATACTTCCAGTAACAACAAAAAGAAGTTAAATGATCACCGTTTATTTTTCTGTATAATTTGTCCAAAAAAAAAAATAAAAAAAAAAATTCCAAGTTAGGCAATTATTTAGGCTGCAACTAACATATTTTTACAGTCCATTTGCTATCAATTATTAAAACAATTAACTGACTACTTGGATTAGGAATTGCAAAATAACTTAAACCATTTAGTTTAGCTATTAGGTTCTTAAATTAGCCTAAAATTGCTTAAGATATGTGCCAACTAACAAGAAAATATTGAAATTATTTCTTAAGTCTAAAACATATGTGATTTATTTAACTTGTTTGATGAACAAACTTTGCTATTCAAGAGACCATATAAAATCAACAGATAGGTTGAGTCAAAACCCTTTTATGACCATTGTCACCAAAATTATTTGGCTGAGCACTCCTCATAACAATAACCTCCTATCCGTTTTAAAATACCTAGAGAACTCAAAAACTACCACAAGGGATAGAGGACATGAAGTTAGTTGGTGTTAAAGAAAAAGATGCAGATGGTAGGGGTAGATGGAGGCAGATGATTCGCTGTAGCAACCCCTGAAGAGAAGCACCAAAAGGAAAAGACTGCAGAGTGAGAAATTGAGTTTTCTGCAAATATACGTGTCTTTAAAGTGCTCCAAGAACTTCTGAAGTACAACCACAGACACATGTCACACCCGTATTTATAGTCTATGGTCACACACATTCGTAAGGTTAGCTTCTCACTATGGCAACTCCTAAATGGTTGGTACGAAAAAAAAAAAAATAAAGTTTTTGAAAGTAGATAGAGAGAGCTTGTCAATGGTGTACTATACGATACATTGCAATAAATGTACGCTGGAAACTAGCTTTGAGTACTGCAAAAGGCCAAAGGAAACAGACAGTAGACATTATGAAGGGTTTTATTTCTGAGATAATTTTGCCTTAGTCTGAAAACAAATGGTATGAATGTTTTTGGCCGACATTGAAAAAGATGCTGCGTCAACCCCCTGAAATAGACAAACATCTACATTTTTAAAAACTTTTTAAGCAGTTATATTGACAAGTTTCATTAAAGGCAACATAAAACATTTCTTAAAGGAATACTAGTGTTTTAAGTTGCAGCAAGAAAAAGACATGTAATGAGGTAACTTATAATCGATTAATAAATTTATTTGCAACTAATTAGTCAACTACGTTGATTATTCCTTGCAGCACTAACTATTATAAATATTTACAGAATTTCTGCTTCCATCACATTTACAGACAGACATCAAAAGTGGGCTGAATCTGACAGAACCTGTTATTACATAAATAACACTGCAACTCAAAACCTTTGTGAGCCATGGTCTTACATTTGATAAGTTGCAGTACTATTTTTTTTCCCCCTTCTCCACAAGATTTGATGTAAATGACTGAGAAAACTACAAAATGTTTGAGCTGCAGATTATGCTATTATGATAATAGCTTTTCAACTTCGCCCATCCATCACTGTTATAACACAATATTGGACGCGTCTTAACTTAATGGGGCTATTTTCTTCTCAGTAAATGACATGAGAAAAGTGTAACTCTGTAAAGTTTTCTATCATTTTGTATGACTGTGTGGCTTCTTGTTCAAATAGTGATGGTAACTCATAACTAAGGGAAAGATGACTTTTTTTTTATATTATAAAAGTACGCTGTTCCTGTAGTGGAATCAAATCTACACATATGAAGTCGCCTTTTTTTGTTTTGTTTGTTTTACTATAATCTAAAAACATGTATACTAAATATTCTTCACAATATTTAACCAGGACAATGTTTGCGACATCATTATATGGACAAAAGCAGTCAAACACTTGACCATTATGCCAATAGGGACTGTAGTGAGATGTTGTTAAAATATATCTATTTTATATAAGATTTCCAGTGCTCCACAGTTAATTGGCAATGTAGTTTACACCAGTCCATTGCACCTGGCATTGGACTTGGTGATGTGAGGCTTGCATGCAGCTGCTCAACCATGGATCCATGGAGATACCACCATAGTTCTTGTGTATACATTAATACCAGAGGAAGTTTGAACTCTTCCGTTATGGAATCAGCAGGGCATTGTTGACTTCTAACGCACCGCAGTCCTTAAGCAATAGCTGACTCCACTCTGCAATTCTGCATTGCTGGTTCATTTTTTCTGCCCTCGAATGACAACGTAGCATGCGTGACTGACATCTGGTGTACGTGTGCTTCTTGTTTCCACCCATATGTCAACAGGCATTCATGGCTGAACGCGCAAGACATTCAACAGTATGTCCTCAAGTTACTGAACTTCCCGAGAATGACGTTATATGATTTACTCCCCATCATTTTAGCAGGATCTAGTTTGTTTAGATACCGTAGGTAATATCTAGTAATGCACAATTTGGTATTCTTCATTTTAAACTGAATTGTGCAAAGATGGGGGAAAACAACAATATCACCTAATCCTCTGTGTATAAAAGACAACAAGATGTGTACTTGTACTAATCACTCACAGAGAATAAGATTAGCTAACATTGATTTTTTTTTTTTAAACCTAAAATTATAAAGAGAAGTATCGTGAAGAGTATCTCGAAACATTTTATCAGAAAGAAAAATCGGCATCCGAAAAAATATAGTCTAGAATTTCACCAACTGACCAGCCAGGGACTGGAATTTACCAATTTTCCGCGTGTCTAGTCTTAGCAGTAACCGGCAAGTCATCATGATTCCCTACAGTCTCCATTCTGGTCCATTTTGTGGCTGTGGCACGTGTACAGCAGCACACCGAATGTAAAAACGATGCCCCCATCCTGCTGGAGTAACATGTTAGCATGGAAATATTTTACTGTAAATGAATTATAGACATAAATATTACTGAACAGACAATTCGCAATGTCACCCACAGGTTTTCTGAACAGGTGTTTTGAATCCTCTTTTTCCTCACACTTCACGAAACCATGAATCAAATAAGTGGAACAAACAGGCCCAGGAAGCTGGCTAGAACATGCCCACAAAGGGTGGGAATCTTTAGGCTCCTCAGGATCAGATAACAATTCAGTAGGTTACGATTCAATTATATAACGATTATCAATGTATCTTGAGTCAATCCCTCTTTTTAACATTTTATAACAATATTTTTTCCTTCACCATGGGACTTTGGACCACAGCTACTTTTTTTTTGTCAGTTGTATTTTGTCACTTGGCATATTGAAATAATAATAAAAATAATAATAATAATAATAACAACAATAATTCATGATTGAAGTGCAATGGAATTGTGAAGAATTGTCACTATGATTGAGACTTGGGTTGTTTTTTTTTTTTGTTTTTTTTTAGACAGGCCGAGTCTTTACGGCCTTGCCAAAAATCAAATGAAAAATTCGATTTTCACACAGCGCGTTTTCCTTACGGTGCAAAGACGTTTTTAGATGTAGTTGTAAAGCACTGCCAGCAACAGAGGTGGTGGAGAAACTGATAAGTAATTGTTGCAGCAAACTTATATTGTTCATATGGCATGTTAATGTATGAAAAGATAAAACATGATCCACGTTTTCACAAAATTGTCTGTCCGACTCCACTTCCACCCCCTGGACACCCCACTTCTAAATCCTTGCTAAAACCCTGCATACATCACTTGCAAAGTCAGTCTTCCTGTAAAAAAATAAGTCGAACCTCACAATCAGCCCCATTCATGTGCGCCCTGTAAATATGATAGAGCGCTGTACTTTTAACTTTCCCACTTTTCTTTGTAACTATATTACGTTATTTTAGCTTTAGACAATTAATGCGTTGACATTTAACAAAATAAATTCTGAATTGTCTGTGGCTAAATCACGTTAAATAAAAAAAAAAAAAAATTCTTTTCTTTTAACCTTAACAACCAACTTACATCAATCAAAGTTAAGAGTTTAGCCAACATTTGGTTAGTACAAACTGTCAACGGCTTCACTAAGCTTCGTAGCATAACTTTGATGGGGAGGTGATGATGGCTGGCCAGTGGCTAAGCCAACGATTCAAAAGTCTTCACCCCATTTTAGAAATAAATTAATGCAAAGGGGGTTATGATGTCAACGTGTATAGCTTACTGTTAGATTAAACTTATTTGTCACTATATTTCACAAAGTACAAATAAGCAAAATACTGTTAGCCTCTAACCAGAAGTGAAAAAAAAGTAGCGAACAATACATGTAATAACACAATTAAAGCTTTGAAAATGAATTGTCAATGTTATGTACAATATTTAAAAGGTACTAAATCACTACTTTTATAATAAACACAGTAGCAAATGGCTATATGGCAAGTATTTCTTCTATTTTTTTTTAACATTTTTTCAAAACAACTAATGTAAAGGGATAGAAGTCATTGAACTAATCAACTAAATGTATCTAACAAATGTTAGTAAATGAAGACTGCTAGGCTACATACTCGATTCAGAATTAAGTAATCACACCGTCCTGCTACCACAGGTAACAGGAACAATTAAAATATACATGAGTTTAATAATTAACAGGCGTGGCCTAATACTTTTGTCCATATAATGTTCTTTCATAGAATACCTTATTTTTTAACAACTGCTGGTTTGACAAAATCATTTGAACCACTTTGGCAATCTGATGTAAAGTTCTGAAAAAAAATATGACTGTATAAAGCCGTCTGTATTATATACCATTTTACTCATTGTCCAGTCTCAAACAAAGGAGAAATTTGGTACAAACACCTTTCTTGTTTCCTTCACTTTAGTAGGAATGTTTGAATGAAGCATTCTGAATATTAATAGAAAAATAACCAATGTCTAAATGGCATGTTTTTAGCCATTAAATTGTGTTTATTTATGTCTGACAGAACTTGAGACCAAAACACCTTCTGAATGCAGTTGGGCAAGCTACTCAGTTTTGGCCCGACGTTTTACCAAATAAAAGCTCAAGCCCACTAAGATCCCGCTAAGAACATCAGCTACCAGGGATGTAACCATTGACTGTCAGCTTCCACCGTGGCTGCACATAACCGTTTTTATTGATAGATAGTTTATGCTTTTTCAGAGCTTCCTATTGGCAACTGTACGAAGAAGTTTCCTCTGGTAGCTTTTAAATGTGGCAGTCAATCAGATTTACACCACTGGTTTCATCTTCATCTGAAATACCATGTGATTCAAAAATGTACTGAACAGTGACAGTGCAGAGATTTTTCTTTCCAAATATGTCATCTTTCCACAGGTAGAACCAAAGGCATGGCCATTTAACTAATTCATCTCATGCCCCATTCACACAGCCAGTTCATTGTGGCCCAGTACCACCTTTCTTGTTCCAACTCCACTCCAATGTATGCCTGGCACAGTAGATGGAGAGGCTGAACATTTTGTTCCACAGCTGTACCACCAGAGGTAGTACCACCACGGCGTAATTTCAACGCCAAATCAATTGCAACTCAAAACCCCAAATCTGAGAATTAAAATCTAATGACCAAAACCAAGAGTATGTAACCAAAAAAAATAAAATTAAAATAAAAATCTCTAACCGAGAGAGCAATCATCTTTCTGGGTTATGTTTGTCTTTTCTCTCCATCACTTCTAAAACTTTCTCCATTTCTGAATACGTATTTCTCAGTTGCGTTTTTTTTTTTGCGATTGCAAATCTGAAATGAGTATAGTTATCAGCGCCAAGTCAATCTACAGAGGGGAAAGCTGGACATAGTCAAGATCTAGTAGCTCATTGGCTACTAAATGACTCAGCACCTAATATCAACAGAGGCGAGTTGTTAATATCATTAACAACCTAATCAACAACATTAACAATTTTATCACAGATGATAAAGATGGGACAAATATTAACTTACCTCCACTTGCTGCTTCTATGACATGCAAGTTTTTGTGTTCTGATGTCGAGGCAGAGGCCCAACTAGGCTATGTCTTGCCTCCCCGCTGTAGATTCACTCTCTTTTTGAATTCTGATCACATATATGACCTCTGAACAATAATTTAAAAAAAAAAAAAAAAAAAGATACTTTTGTTTTGTAAAAAAAAAAAAAAAACAACAACAAAAAAACAAACAATCTCACTGGACAACTGCCATTTAACACACCAGTTATAGTGGGACATTGAGATCAACTTATCTCTTGTTTACAGATTAAATCAATCCTGCAGTTTTCACAAAATATGCTTTACAGTAGTAAAAATGCCTAATGTTGGGACTACACGTTCCATAAACACACCTGTTACATTTGCCCAGGGGCCTGGTATGAAATCAATGCTACAAAACAACACTGAATAATCGCTAATGGACATTTCCTAGATACAATCAGAACAAGTTATAAATAAATGAAGTCTCAAATGATTAAACAATCAACAAAATTATATTCCTTTCATCCACCATCCACGACAAAGCACATAAACACACCTGAAACCAATTAAAAGGTATATGTCACAACTTGTAAGAGCATTAAATGCCATCAAGTTCTAATTTAAGTAATAACACAGCATGTATATAAAACAGAATACCTCATAAGATAATGTCAATGTCTCTTAACAGAACAAATATCTGAGAAGAGCTGGTGAAGAAGTAGACCCTAGGGCTTCTTTTTAATATCCAGGCTCCTCAGAGAAGGCATTTGTCCTCAGCTAAGAAGTTATGTCACATTACTGCCAACCTGATTTTTTTTTTAAAGAAGAAAAAAAAACGGTTTGATATGGAAAAATATATGCTGTCATCAATTTTTTTCCTTATATGCTTTAATAAAAACCGGATCCCTCAATGGGAAGCCAACAATCAATTCTGTAATGTCAATAAGCAAAAAAAAAAAAAAAAAAAAAAAAAAAAAAAAAAAAAAAAAAATCCAACACAGGAGAAGCAGAGAAACCATTTTCATATGTGCTTTTGGGCTGAAGAAAACCATTTCTGTGGAAACTTCAAAAGCGTTTACAATTATTTTATAACGCAGAGGTCAAGTGTAAACAGGTGCCAAAGGACTACTCAAGGAAATGTCCAAAAAAAATAAAAATAAAAAATAAATCAAACTAAAACCTCTGTAACACCCCAGAGACACCGTGTCAACGTTTCTTTCCCACCTTCATGACAGAGAAATGGGGTCTGAATTAGCCGACATAAATGCAACACTCAAAAGTTTACCAGAAATGCTGCCTGTTGAGCAGCTGCACCTTTCACGTGATACTGATCCAGTTTGAGTTTGCAATTTTATAAACTAACTGGTCCTTAGCCGATTTCCCAACGACGGGTATAGCAATTGAAACAATACGCAGGAACGTAAAGTACAGTGCTCTTGCGATATTTGAACATCCAACTGAAGTAGTTGCACGGTTTACGGAACCTCTTTGTAGCAGGAAGACTGTTGTGCACTGCCAATTATTACGTACTCCGTGTCATTAATGTACAAGTATACCGGTGTCTGCTGTCCTTACCTGGACCGTCTGCTCCTGAGAGAGGTGAATTAAGCTTGGGTCGCTTTGCAGTGGGGGGTCCCGCATCCAGCAGATTGTCAGCCATCCTGATCGGTAAATATTTTGAATGGATTCTGATGCAGATAATTAAGAGCAGAATCGGTCCAAATTGTAAACCCCCGACCTATAATAATAGGCAACTTTTGCCAAAGTTGCGCTTAAAAGGAGCAATTATAACAAATTTTCTTTACTAGTACACTCACGAAATGCTGCCTGGAGAAAAAGATTTCAAAAGAAGGGCAACAGCGCCACGCTTCGCCACCGAAGATCACCCCATGATAATCCAACACCCAACACCCACATAATTATCCTCAATAATAACGTCCAAAAATTATTTCGTCCGGAGAAAAATAAATAAAAATCAATCATAAAATATTACACAAAGCGTAAGCAAATCCCTTCCCCCGCAGATCGCCGGTTTCACGAATATACAAAATCATTTTTCTCAGTCAAAAACAGCAGCCATAAAATCCGATTCTGGCATAAATAAAAAAAGAAAAATTCAAAAAATATTTTCTATGAGGTGGATTATTTTTCCTGTCGCTGTCTCCTCGTAAATACAGCGTCTCTGGACGGAGATACGGCGAGAAGCGACGCTCTCTAAAAGGGAAATCAAATATACAGTGGGCTTACGAGACGATAAAAACGCCCCTAACCGTCACACGTTTGGATTAATCCTAAGCGAAAGAACTAACACTTCGACTTTCTGATGGAAAAACGCCTTTTCAGCCTAGTCTGGGTGGCTCAGATCGGTTTTTAAAATTAATGCTCCCCCCGAAATCCCGATTCCGAGCCGCGTCAAGATGGCGGCTGTTGATTCCTCCGATACAAAAAAAAAAGTTTTTTTTTTCTTCCCTGCTAGACTGAGGGGGGAGGAGGGGAGGTGTCGAGCCCTGACGCCCTGACGTAAACCCCAGTCTCACCGTGCGTCATGTGGACGTACGCGAAGTGGCCTCTAGGGGCGGAATAACGTAAAAAAAAAAAGAAAAAAAAAAGGAAGAGTTTTTGTTCTACCTGCTTTAAACTTTGAAAACACCGTAAAAGTACCCAGTGTTCCTGTTAAATTAATTTATTGCATTATAGTAACATTCACATACAAATACTCTTGTTACTGTTAATGCTTAATTACATCCTTACACACACGCACGCACACACATGCACGTTTTGCATAAATATCTTAGTCTTAATTTAATTTGTCCCACAACTGCCATAACTCTTCACTGAAACGATAATTAAAAGCAGGATTCAACTTATATATATATGTATATATACATATATATATATAAAACTATAAATCAAACCATTTTGGGCAGGTTGAGGCTCAGGAAACGTAATAAGTACACTGGTTTTTACCAATATATATATATATATATATATATATATATACTCACATAAGCTGAAAACAGAACACTTAAAGAAGATCTTTGAGAACATTTTATCAAATGTTGTCAAAGATCTTCTTTAAGCATAGATGCAAAAATGAAGGACGTTTCCTTCAGGTCTCTCAAGACTGGATGGACAAACTGTTCATGGGGAATCTGGCCTCTCTAGTTGGAACTGGGTTTTGGAATCGTGTCATTTAACATGACATGGCATTTTTAGAAAACCCAAAACTTAATAGCAATGATTTTCCTGCCTTCCAGCAGCATCACATCAAAAATGGACATGATTCGTTTTTTAAGAGGTGAGTTAAGCGTAAATATTTTATTATTGTCCATGAAAAAAAGTCTGTAGCTGCCTCAGCAAATGTAAGTTAATACGCAAGAATGCAAGAAGAAAAAAGGAAATGAAACAGTTGTCTTCTTAAGGCTCAGTGTTATTAAGAGACTAAGTGAGGTTAACCAATTCAAAGTAATTTTGTTGGACTAGTGGATGAAATGACTAAAGAGGAAAGGGACCATCCACCCCGTTATGAGTACACAGATCAAAAGCCAACATCCATGATAGCATGTGAAGTCAATGCAAAACTACATTCTGCACAAATTATGAGAGTCTGGGTTCTAAAGAGGCCAGACTTTCATTTCCAAATATTTTCCTCAGTTCGCAAATGATTTGCAACAGAGAGGATGCAACTGAGTTGTAATAAGATGTTGTCATAAGTGCAGTAAGGAAGCTTAATGGTTAGCACGGTTTCCTTACAGCAAGAAGGTTCAACTGGTTCGACTCCAGGCAGGAGTCTTTCTGTCTGGAGTGTGCATGTTCTCCCCGCTTTCTAGGTAGCCCAGAGACCAAAAAAGAAAATAAAAAAGAATATCAGATTAATTGGTAATGCTAAACTGCCCATAAGAGTTTGCGTGGCTGTTTGTCTAAATGTGGCCCTGCGACAGAGTGGCGACCCGTCCAGTGTAAATATAGAAATTAAAATAGTAAACAGAAATAGTAAATATAGAAATTAAATTATTAGCCAACCAAGTTCCTTGTTAAAAGACCAAATTAAATGTAGACAAGAAGCCAATTACAAGCTCAATATATAAACCTTATCCTGTATGTCGAAGAAATGTTCCCATCTGTATAATCGAAATCGAAATAACAAAATTATGTAGTAGTACGTGTGTCACATTTAACGCAACGGCTGGTTGTACTCAATAAAACCCCTTTACATGGCAAACTAGTGCCATAATCCAAGTAAGGATAAACTAAAGCTCTCAGTTAAATGTAGTGTAGGACAAAGTGAAACATTTCTTTTTAAAGAGAGAACAAAGTGAATAAAAAAAAACAACAGCTAAAAACTGTAGTTTCTGACAACACTGTTCCAGTTATAATCCATCACTGGTCTGAAGAGAAGAAAAACATATTGTACAAGCTTTAAATTCAGCTGGACATTCATTTATCAGCAACTGACTTTATTCATTGTTAAACTTTCACTTCACCTATTAGCGTGCTAAATACACAAAGATATAAAAAGAAAAAAAGCAACAGTGTATTAAGACTTTATGGAAGTGATAGCAAACTATACAAATACTATCAACCAGCAAATGCAGTCATTTTCCCCCAATTTATTAAAAGTTAAAATTAGGAGACGAAAACCTCTGTTGATTGAAGCCTTCGGATGTCATACATTTTGCCATGATAAAAGGTGGAGAAATAACCGGATAACAGTTCTTCTAAGATATTGGCATCCTTTCCAAAAATACATACAAGCGCAGATTTTTACAAACACTCAAACAGGTTTGCCTACATGCAAGCAAAAACATGCCATTATTATTCCAACACTGTTCAAATGATCCAGTTCTTGAGACTATTTAATACTCTAGCACATGCGCTTATACTGAAGAAAAAATAGTTCAATACTACACGATAAAAAGGCATATTGTACATAAAAATGAGCGCAATTGTGCAATTGAATTTAATAATGAGCAACTAGATGATCCGTGATGAAGAAAAATACAACCAGCAATTAAAGAGACCAAAGAAGAAATGCAGGAGATGAGAACACTCTTTGGCATCAACATTTTCCCCGCTGTGTTATCCTGCTGGTCCAGAACCTCACCTACATCTACCAAAATCAACATATATATATATATAGTTTTTTTCAAATAATCAATTAAATAAAGAATGCAAAAATCAAATGTGTGATTATACATACCATCCTACTGTTCATTTGTTTTCACCAAAATGTTAAGTTTAAAAAGAAAAAGAAACTTAAGCAGGCATAAATGTTTTACCTGACACTTTAAAACCATCAACTCTACTAACACATACCCTTTGATAACAATAATTATCAACCCTTTATTGTAGTATAACAAACACATTTTGGGCTGCTTCAAGGGTTGTGTGCTCATTAGCAAAACAGTGTTATTTTCCCTTTTAACCTATTAGTTTTATTACATTTAGACTCTCCAAATGTCGTATGACAGCGCAAAACGGAGAGTCCGATCAAAAAAAAAGAAGAAAAAAGAAGTCAAAGTTGGCAACTAATTTAAATCATGTCAAACATGGTACTTTGACATTTAGTTGTGTACATAAAAAAAGGCACTCTTCAATTGTTTGTTAAAAACAATAAAAATGAAATGGGTTTCAATTTTAAAAAAACAACATTCTTTTAGATTACAGCCACGAACATACCAACCCAAGAAAATATAAGCAACTTAAAGAATAAATAAATCATAGTTAAAAAGGCACAAACTATCCTAACTGTACATACAATATAAAGTCAAATATTGCTTAACTATTAGGTTGATACAAGAAGGCAAATTGGTTATTTGTTTTCTGCAAATGTGTCATGTTTGCTTCATTTCCTAAAAAAATGATTACAAAATGGCAGTTTAAAAATATAAGACTGTGTTGTTAATGATATATGAATATCACAAATAAGATCAGCAAGTGGAATTGATGGTAAACCATTTTGCCTCTGAGCACACAATCCTTTTTGCTGAGAAACGGTAACAGACAGAAAAATGTATAGCAAAATAGTCGTGAAATAATCAAACATCGTAGAATGAAGCAAAACATTTCAAAAGTTCAAAAGATTCTCAGACATTAAATGCATTTGGTACATTGGTTTTGCATTTACAATGCTATTACATTAGGTTTCAAGCCATTCAAAGTTCAAAGTTGCAAAAGCATCATGAAGCTGTTTACCTCCAGCAGTGTCTTTCCAATTGTGGACAGCTGGCGGCGGCGGCGGGGTGGGGTGGGGGGGTTCCCTCCTTCAAATAGCTCAAGTTCTTACACAACAATGAACAGCATTTATTTTACTAATACATCAGTGACATTGTACTTTGATTATCCATGTCATCAAACTACTATCTACTAACACATGTACGGCGTAATCTATTGCAAACCTTAGCAGTTGTTCTCTTGAGTCCATCTGAAGTGTCCTGACTCTACGGGTACACTGCGTATGTGTTTAAATACTCATTGGTACCAACTCGGCCTGAATTCCCAGAAAGCCGTAGGGCTCAAATGCGAGAAGCCTATGATGCTGCAAACATGCTGATTAAACGTGAGGAAATCATCCCACTGTATTGAGGCAATTTAATGATCGAAACTGTGGCCAGAGAAAAAGCTGCCACATCAGCAAACCGGTTATTCTTTCCTTACAGCTGTTCCTTGGAGTGTTCGTCAATCATTCAAGTAACTTGTGGGAGTCTCTCCTCATTGAAACCCTGCATGACCTCACAATACAAACACGCAAACACACACTACATTACAAGCATGCAGATACACTCACATGATACACTGCCTGTATCGATAAGTCCCAGCTGTGGCTCTCACGAGGAGTTTTCTGGTTGAACATACAAGAAGGCTCAAGGCCATTTTTGTGCAGATTTCACCATCTTGGAGTAAGATCTTTTTTTCCATTTCCCTTAAACTGTGATGGGATCACATTGTTGCTTTGCTCTAAGATTTAAAAAAAGAAAAAACTTCTCCAAAACTTTTTTTTTCCCATTGATTTCCCTTTATATTATTCTCTTATTCAAGAGGCTTAGTTTACATCTTATTCTATTCTAAAGGCACTTAAAAGACAAGAAATAATTAAGATTAAAGGTGCCAAGATAATCAAGTAATCTAACCCATTATGACCTGATGCAACATGTGCATGTTTTTACTTTTCAAACCTGCATTAACCTATTAAAGACATACAAAAAGAATGAAGCTAAATCAATAAGCATGAAAGAAAAGTCATTCATTTATAAGGAAAGGAGAAGTTTAAACTTTTCAGATGGTTTTTATTTCATGTTTCTCATCTCCGCAGAGATTTGAAATAAAAATGCTTCAGTGAAGAGCCATAAGTTTTAGGAAAACCCTCAGGTTTGAGAAGCCTTAGGTCATAGTGGGTTTATAACAGATAATAGGATTTGTAGCAGGCATGAGGCATTTAACATCAGCTGTCACATCTTCCCATTTCCTTAGTATCGCTGTGTGACACCCCCTCTGTGGATTACTAAGCACTCTTGATAATATCAGCAAATCATATTTACACTACAAGCAGCCTGCTCCCTGCGTGTATCTCTACCTTAAGCATTACCAAATGTACAGCTCTACTACTCTTCAGCCAGCAGGAACCAGAGATTAAAGGGTAAAGAGCTAATGATAAAAGTGCCATTTTAGAAAATCCTTAAAGCCTGGTTAACTCTCCAGCATTTCCAGCATAATCAGTCTTGTATCTGTCATTCTTGGTGCCTTTCAGGGACCTTGTTGAATTTTGAACTGCATCTTGCTGGACCACAGATGATGTGATGAGCTGTTTGGTAATTGGAGATGATCCTTCAAGACTGGTTACAGGTATAGATGTCAATCCACTGTGGGACACAGATCGCCTTGCATAAGAAGTCTCAGTGGAGGGGTGTCTTTCACGGACGTCTGCCTCTTTCACGTGACTAAGCCCTGTTGTATTTGAGGAACCGGCGCTGGCACTAGGTACCATAATATTTGTTCTGCTTGCAGTTGTGCTGGTTGTTGGCACCATGCTGGCAATTTCGTCAGTGGGTGAGCGCCCGATGCTGCCATCCACCTGTGCTCGGATCTCTGGTGAAACTGAGAGCTGGTACTGAGGCACAGGGCCACTGTCACTGCTTTTAGGGTAAAGGAAGGTCTTCATCTGACCTTTGCCTTTGACATTAACTGTGCCTCGATAATCAAACTCATAATCCATGCCACTGAGGACACAATAGCTCTCCTCACTAACCTGGACACGACATTCCACTCCTGTTGTGTCCATGCGACTGGCTATATTGACAGTGTCGCCCCAGATATCGTAGAGAAGCTTAGTAGTACCAATCACCCCTGCTGTTAGAGGCCCATGATTAAATCCAATGCGAAGCTTAAAGCCAAAGCCCAGCATATTCTTGTTGAAGTCATCCACAACTAGCATCATCTCCAAAGCAAATTCAAAGAGAGCACGGAGGTGTGCATGTGGATGAGCTGCGTCTGCACACTGCTGAGGATTGAGTCCAGCTGCCGCCATGTAAGTGGCACCAATGGTCTTGATCTTTTCGATATTCGTAAAGGCTGGCTTACGTAGAAGTTCATCAAAGTCGCCAATTAGCTCATTGAGGACGCGATAGCACTCCTTGCCTCCCTCGTAACTTTCTTCGTAGAACTCACTAAAGTTAACAATGCTTGCAAATATAACACCCACATTGTCATGGTTCTTGGAGTAACTTTGGGTGACCTTAAGCTGCTCCGCCACATGGATGGGAATTATATTGCGAAGCAGCCAGTCAGCCTGGTCCCTCATGTTCTGAATCTTGATGCGGTGTTGATCAGCTTCTACGTTGCCGTGGTAATGCAAACGGTAACTGACCTCAAATTCACGGTTAAGGAACCAAACCAAGAGAAGGAGCAGCGAAAAAGCCACGCAGACCTCATGTCCTAGAAGGTCCTGTAGGTGGTCTTGTGAGTTAGGATCCGTTGGGTAGTCAGGCAGGACGATGGAGGTGTTGCTATTGTTCCTCTGGCCATCAGACCTTGTTGAGATAGAGAGTGATAAAGAGAGACATAGACACCGAGACGTCTACGAAAACAGGCTAATATTAGTTTAGAAAATGTATTTTGCTTGTCATACATAAACAAGCAGCTTCGGTTGCTGCAAGAGTACCTCATTGGGGGAAGAGTTAGGACTTTGACCATGAATTTATGTTAAATTTATAGTCAAGGTCAGGTTTTGTTTGCATTTTCATTTCCCTGATTCCCCATAATTGTAATACTGTTCTATCTATAAAATATATGGAAGTCACTTGTGTGTTTAGTGCTTTATGTTTTCCTTTTTAAGTGTAAGGTTTGACAAAATATGACTATAAAAATGTTAAGAATATCCCTCCTTACCAGAAAAGCAGGCTTTTAGCAACACTGGAAAAGATGAAACAGATATAATCACTCATCACAATAAAACAAACAATGCAGAATCATATTACTAGTCTGCTTTTGTTTGTTTGTTTAATGTTTATTCACATTATCTCTAAAACAGTTACTTTCACACATGTTTCGTACTTTTTAAAATGATTGTTTTGATATTATAAATATCTTATTAATTTCCTTTTTATTTCTATTAACAGCGTGAACTGCATTTTCCTACCTGCAGGGGGAGCTGAAGAGCAAGGCAAGCATTGCCAGTCCCACCAGTGTAGCTACTGTTGAGCGCATCCAGTAGCTGAGCTGACAGAAGTTACAATACTGAATGATGGCTATGATGACAGCACAACAGATGAACATGGTGAACTGAGAAGTAAAAAAGTGAAAAACAGCAGCATTAGTCAGAGGAAACAGTGTAGTGCTGATACTTGAAAATAACCGTGAATGAAAGCTATTTCAACATTTTGCACAAAGGTTTGATAGTAACTCATAATACAGGTTTAAAAAAAATCTTCCTCTTCATCCTACCTGAATAGAGAGATGCATATCACAGGTGACATGGGAGAAGACTGCCACAGCAGGCAGAGATACCAGAACGGCCCCAATACAGTGGCGAGCTACCCAGCCCGAGATGACTGTCATCAGCACCCGAGTGCAGTTCAGCACACTCTCCAGATAAAAAGCCATACTGGACGAGGAAAAGCAGAGGAAAAGCAGGAATCCATGACTGACAGAAATTACTATGACGTATGAGAGATGTCACAAACTTAAGGAGTCCCATTTTATCCCAGTTTAATTACATCATGGAAAATAAACTAACTAAAAACAAGACTGGACATGGACAGCTCTTTTAACGTGACCATTTTTGAGACATATCTTAAACAGAATTATAAAGATCGATGCACTTTCACAGTCAAAGAACATTGCCAACTCATTTCTTCATACAGTTTTAAAATTAAGATGAACATCTGCACTTGCCTGGTGGTTTTTGTTTTAAATTTCGTGCATGTTCTTTCTATGCTTTTATATCAGGAGTATAAAAATGATATTCCATGTGGGCACTGATGCTTGCTCACATTAGGCAGGTGGCTTGCATTTGTCTTTTTGCATTGGCTGAATGGGGCTCAGGGTAGTTTAAGACTCCCAGTCTGCACTGAATATCTCACCGAATAGCAAACAGCAGACTCAAAGCTTGTAGCAGAGCAGCTACGGCTGTCAGGATGAGCGCCACTGTGGACATATTCTGCTGGTTAATGAGCGGTCGAAGCAAACAGGCCAACGAGAGAGCCAGAAACACAAAACTGCACAGCAGCATGTCCAAGAAAGAACTGAATGTCGGGCTGGCAAACGTCTGCACCGCTGCTTGGTTCTCTACCTGTGAGGGAAGACAACGGGAAAAAGAAAAAGGGACGTTAAATGAAAACTGGTAACCAAACAACTCGAAAGCCACTGGCAACAGTTGAAGCCATCTCATCAAAACTGCACTTCTAAGGAAACACCAGCAGAGGACATTAAACCCCCATGCAAAATTGCTACTGAGGTCCTGCAGTGATTTCTTTTTGCCGCAGTCATGACCAGTCTTGTGATAGTAGTACTAACAGGCTTTCCAGACAAGACCCAGACAAAAGGAGACGGGGAAAGACACAAAACTGAAGCCAAGCATATGACACCAGCAAGAACAGGATGGTCGAAATCAGTAAGAAGAGGATGACATTTGCGCAATTCTTAACAATGTTCAGACCACCGAGACACAAAAGGTAACTGTGTTACTGTTTAAGTTCATTCAACACGTACATCAACACGTTTAACACAAATGTACATAAAGGTACCTCTCACTCACCTCTTCCTGGTAGCTTATCCGGTAAGCAGACTCCAGGCTCCTCTCCAGGAAGGTGAGGCTCAGCTTGTTTAAGGGAGGTTTGTAAAAATAGTCCTTCATAAGACTGAGAGACAGAAAAGTCAGAGGATGTCATGTACCATTCAGACACAATTATTCATGTCACGGTCCTCCTATATTTTCCAATCAACAACTACGACTAACCTCTATGCATGAAGATTACAAACCCTAAAAAGCATTACCTAAGCAACATTACCTGTCCTCCTTAATGACATCCACAAAGTGAGCATCACTCCTCTCCCTGAAGTTCTTGGATCGCAGAGGGATGAGCGCAGAGTGGTCCATGCCCATGGCGCCTCCGCTCCACGTCTTCTTTTCCTTTTCCTGCAGCATCTCACACAGCGACGTCTGGCTGTTATTCAAGGCCTCTAGCTGAGGACTGAGCAGGCCATTCACAGCCTTGGGGCTGCGCCCAGCTGATACCGCTGGGGAACACTTCAGATTTGAAGAGTCCTACGGGGTAAGAGAGGTTTGAAAGAGAGATCCTGCTTTGCCATGTAAAAAAAAAAAAAAAAAAGAAAAAAAAGATGCGATAATGGATTTTCGCTTGGTAAGTAGGCCAGCAATATTTAGAAATAGACTAAATAAGAAATATGAAAGTCGAAGCGTGTGCTTCAGTTAGAACAACTAAAATAGATTTGTGCAGCAACTTCTTTTCTGTTTCTTTCTTTCTTTCTTCTTTTTTTTTTACTCCTGGGTATAGACTGTCCCAGTGTTTGAACTATAAAGACAAAAATATACTATACCTGTATGAATACGCCGTAATTCTGTATAGTCTGTAAACTTTAAGATCATGAAAAAGACGGTTCAGCTTCTTTTCTCTTTGCCTCAGGTGACAACTACATGCTAACCTTGCTGCTGTTGGGTTTGTGGTCATCATGGCAGCCACTGTATACCGTTTCTTCATCCAGAACCTGCTCCTCGCCTGCTATCAGGACCACACTGCAGGACAGACAGGGGGACTGCACAGAGATTATAGGCGAATAGTAAAGAGGGAGACACAGTACATGTGGAATAATGTTGAGGAGTGAATAACAAGTGCAGAGACAAATGTGAGACAAATGAGAGCCTGTTTAAAATATTTCACTCGGGATTATGCCAACAAGTGTGGCAGCAGGGGCCGAGAAATTTAACGGGAGGCAAAGAGTAAACAAGAGAAGGTCTTCATCGGCTCAAGGTCTTGTTTTTTTTTGTTTTTTTTTTTGCATGTGTGTGCCTGTATGTGAATGTGAGGCCTGTGTGCTGCGGCTGACCATGACACAGATACAGTCAGTGCGATGTGGTGTGTAGTAGCTAAGCAGACCGTGCATGATGTGCAAAACACAGAGGTAACAAGCACTGGGCTTCTACTTGCTCTATCAAGCAGGGAGACAATTATTGCCATACACGTCCGTCACATTCTTTCACGCACTCGTGAGACCCGCTTTCTTGATCCCGCAGCACAAATAATGAATGGATTTATGTGACGGAGGATGAAAAGCTCTGTATGCAGAGGTCACTGGTTGTATGCAGAAATCCCTAAATTAGCTCATTACAATACCAAGAACCCCCCACTGAGTTCTCTGCCTCCCAGCATCCTCTGTTCTCCTACATCTCCATTCTGCTCATGCTACTACACACCCCTCTTTCTGCACTAGTGGATCGACTGAGAACATCATGGATGAATATGTATATTAGTACTAAAGGTTAGTTGCTATACCAAGCAGCAGCTGGAAGTGCAGCACTTTTCCCTGCTTAGTTAATACATCTCATTGTTTTCCTCACAAATTTCTTAAGGACTGAGAGAGGACTACATTGCAACTTCAATGGAAGCATATTTAAGTATGCTTACATAGAGTAGGTGCATCAAAAGTGAAAAGGGAGCTCAGAGATACTTTAACCATGCAGGGTGCACAAAGTTCAAATAATGTAATTGTAAAGAGCAAATAGAAATATATAGTTTCTTGGCAATGTAAGGCTGACAGTCAATACAAAGGCAGTCTTTTTGCATGCAAAAAATAAAAATACTTGTAAATGCTTCTGATACACCCACATGCAGGAAAGAGGTTGTGGTAAAACACAGAGCCCAGTGTTCTTCTGCAGGCGGAGATGTGCATGATAAAAATGAGCCAGGCTGCTTTGCTCAGAGCCAGGTACAACCCACCTTGGTTTTGTCTGCAGGAAGGGTGCCAGCTGAGGGGGCTCCATCAGGTGTGCTCACTCTGGGCACGGGACACTGAGGATCAGCATGCTCTGGCACAGGCAACCCCACCTGGGAGCAGTTACAGGGAGAATGAGGCTCATCCTTCCTGCCTGAGATCAGGTAGGTTCTAAGACCTAAAGAGAGAAAAGAAACAAAGAGTGACTAGAAATGGAGCGGGCCTGAGATCGGTTTAGTCATCCCTGCATGTAAAAGTACTGTTGATTGTGGGGTTGCATTAGGATTCAGCAGAGGCTCAGCACCTAGGAAGAATTCTCATGGTAACTTATATAAGCAGGTTTTAAAGAGAGAAAAGAACTGAATATCAATTTTTCCCACTTACAATGGCCAAGGTTATACATATGAGTCATCTTTTTTTCATATAAATGTGTATAAATGTTATTCGTAGAAGTTTCTGTATTTTCTTTCTTTTTAACACAAAGGTTTGATTCAGAAAGACAAAATTCACCAAATCCCACATTTTTTTCTTCCCAGACATCTCTTTTCATCACACCCATGCCACTATTACCATTCTGTATCCTAAAGATTACGTTTTCTCTTGTAACAAACTACTTTATCCATTTTGATTTAAGCATAGCAGGCAGCAGCTGAATATTTGAACAGATGCCTCCTCCCATGTCTAGCAACATATTAACAATTACAATGCCCCTACAAGTCTCATTTCATTTCCCCTTTTTAATGGAGAAGTAGGATGATATGTACTAAATCCTGTAACTCACATTAAGATATGTTCTTCCTTTTCTACGTTGGCTGGCCGGGATGAACCTGTTTAGATTTTTACTTCTTGCCCTTGTGCTATGACAGCTACAGAGAAGCAACACACCTTTAGTGTTTACAAAGTTTTAAAAACTGACTTTAAAGCCATCAAAATGAGAGCAAGAAAACGAAGAGTTGGTGAATTAACTTCTGGTCATTTCCCCTTTGAGTCCGAATTGTGTTGCAGCGAGACACAACCCTGGCAAGAGATATCTGTGTGAATTTGTCTGCAGCACAGGTAAGTACTGGTGACTGTGTGCTTAGCCACATAATTCAACTGTCAATGAAGCAGCAGCCTCGGGCCCTGACTATTGTCTTTGTTAAGCACTTCAGACAGGTCTGCCACAGCCTCTGCTGAACCTCCCTCAGGCTCCACTCTGACACACACTCTGACCACACATATGACACCCGGGTACACACACACTGACTTTCAGAAGAAGTCCACACATACACACACACACACACACACACACACACACAAAAAAATAAAACAACTTAACTTCTGCAAGATAGGGTACTGCAATAGGAGTAAAGCAAATGTAAAAAGGAAGATGTGGAGACAAGTACGTTATGATGCACCTGGAAGACACACACACACACCACTCTAACCACTTACGTGTCCATTCAAACAGCGATACACAAAGTGTAAAAAGTGCAGCTGGCCAGTCTCAGTGTAGCTGTATGGATAGTCAGCTGGATGTGACTCGGGGATTGGAAATGATAGTGGTAAAAGGCAGTAACAACGAGCTAATTCCTCGCACCAGTGATGCAGAATGGCAGGGAGGACGGGAAGAGGCAGCAGGAAACCAAGGGTAGTTTCTGGCTGCTTCCAAAAACGAGAATGTGTAAGTGTGGCTGCCTTAAAGACGGATACAGACGCACAAAAATACACAACACATGCACAGCTAATTGACTTTTATTAGGCTGCTAATCTAATTCCTCTCCATCTCCCACCATGAAACACGGCAACTGCCGCTCATGGGTCGGCAGCATTGATTCCTCTTTCTGTCTCTTGCCTTGTCCACCTTTGCCTCATTATCTCTGAACGAATAAGGCAATTCCTAAAAACATAGTTCTGTAACGTAAAAGTGCAGTAAGTAATTATGTCCAGCAATGATGATTATAAGGCAACCATAGAAGTCAAGCAAGGCAGGCTCACTATCACTATCTCTATCATTGGTAAAGTGTTTCGGTGTTGTTAATTTCTTGTATTTGAGTCAGAGGTGCTTATCACATCAGTTTCAGGCTGAAAAATACTAAAAAATGTTATCTGTAATAAAGTCAAACTACTGTAAAACTAAATTTTAAAAAAGCAGGTAAAAACTAGTGATGTAAAAACTGTATTTGATGGAGACAGAGTCAATTTAATTACAAAAGAAGTCACTGGACCGCTCAGCCTTCATTCCCCACAACTTTAAGAACTTATTAAAGAAAATTAAGTATTTCAAGCAATGCTGTATGTACAATTATAAGACGAGCGAGTGGTCTGGTCTAATCATTCGCACACATACGTTCCACACTTTGTAAACTTGAATTCTTGTTGGATTTGATCATTTTCAGATCACAGGCCTAATGAGGGAGAGTGTGCTTTGAGGGACATATCACTCAGACTGAAATGTGCATAACTAATATTCAGCTTCATTATTTATGGTAGAAAAAGGATCAAAACCACATTGACCTTGAAAAATAAGAAAAAACTGCTGTCTGTCTCAACACAGATGCTCAGTAATATGATAATGTAGGGTGAAACAAACCTAACACCAGATAAGATTTTTTTTTTTTTTTAAATAAATGCTTGAAGACAAAGTGACTCTTAATAGAGCAGATGCTTGGGCCTGCTGTACTGTGAGTCAGCAGGTTATAAGAAGTTTACTGATATGGACCACTATCATTAACATTAACCTAATGACTCCCAATGAGCTGCCAGTCTTCGTGATGCATTCACAAAGAAAAGTCGTTTCAACGTTCAAGAAGGCCATGATCTTAACGAAGGACACTAGCGCCTCTAAATTACACGAGTGCTCGGATTCTTTAGCCAACAGAAGCCCAACGCACGAGTTTGTCTCCTCCATCACCTCAACTGTCAAAACTGAAACCCAAAACCGTAAAATCTGAAGGAAGCCAATAACAAGCTGATAGCCAGGAGCGCAGACAAGAGATCAGCTGTGGCGTGCCCCGTCCATCACTTCCTGTTAGGCTTTGCCTGACATCAAAATAAATGTGCCGAGGACTCGATGTCTGACATTCAGCTGTCTTCAGACCTTGATTTTGTCAAACTAAAAACAGACTAAAAATGGTTATGCCTAAAGTTAGGATTTAGGATTCTTCTCACAGGTTAATGTGGATGTTTCTTGGATGAATCTCATTATGTTGTGCACTTTACATGTCAGAGTCTGGACAGCAAGACAGGAGTAAGATAAATCCACCACAAAATTGTGCACAAAATGTCCTTTCATGAGGCGATATAAGAGATTTCAAACCAATGAGGGTTTTTATCATTTAGCATGAACAAAAAAAAACGCACATTTCTGGAAGCTCCTTTATTCACTTACATCATATTTCTCAAATTAGTAACATAATGTCATGCATTATGTTTTTTTAATGATTGGACTACTGCAGTTCCTTATCAGGTCGTTCCAAACCTCCTTTAAAAAGCCTTCAGCCAATACACAATGCACAAGTTTGAATGATAATTAGTAAAAAGGCTAATATTCTTTCAATTGTTGCTCTTCTTTATTTGCTCTTTGTCAAATTCAAAAAAGAAGTCACACCATCTTACTGCTTGATATTTCCACACTGCTGTTTTGGGTTTTCTTTGCCCCGTGGGCTGTTGTTTTTGTGTTTGTTTGGCTTTGTCCTGTCCTCTCACTTCCCCAGGTTGCAGCAGATGATCGCCCTCCCCGAGTCTACTTCTGCCAGAGGTCTTTTTTCTGTTTTAAAGGGAGTTCCTCCACCGTTACCCCGCACACTCTCAGGACAAAAGAAGCCACTCAATCAAGGATGTAATGCATCCTGCTGGTTTCCGCAGCTAGGCTGCTTTTTATGAACTGACATTGTATAATATAACCACGGTTTAAATTAACTGGGATGAATTGGAGTGAAGTCGACTGAATTTCATAAAATTAATTGGACCTGTATTACAATTTCTCTGCAAACTGTCTTTTGTTGTGAACTGGGACAATGTAAATCAACAAAATAAATATGTTTGCGATCCCAGAGCCTTTTCTTTCTAGGACAAGCTAATTAATAATCTAACCTTGAAGCAGATGAAATTGCAGTATTGTTGGATAATAGATTGTGGCCCTTGAAAGCAGCTTCCTCCAAAGTCCACTTCAACAGGGTCTGGCATCATCAGAATGCAGCTGTGCCCTAAAGGCCTCATTGCCGGGAAAAGGTCACAAACATGCTGTGTATTCCAACTGATGTCTGTTTGTTTCATGCTGAGTCTGTGTGTGTGTGTGTGTGTGTGTGTGTGTGTGTGTGTGTGTGTGTGTGTGTGTGTGTGTGTGTGTGTGTTGACAGTCCCTCTGTCACTCTGTACATCATTTTGCCCATCATTTTGATGGTTTTTGAATCAGGTCTAAGCTTGTGTCGCTCCTTTTGCTCTTAGATCTCCCTGGGATAATTGAAGAGCATCATTAGGGCAGTCGCTGGGTATTATAGGACATGGAGTGTCCTGTCTTCTGCTATGAGCTGACAGGAAACAGTAGATAACCTTTTCCTGTGAGAGCCCAGTTACATTATCTCCCACTCCAAGCTCCTTTGTTCAGAGCAGATGAGTGCAAAATGAGAAAACACTTTGCAAACAAATAAAACCTCACATCTGTTTCTACTTTCCTTTCGCCTCTTCTGAGCACGTCCAAGCTCTTGTTGAACAATAGCCACCCCAAAATCCCCTTTACGTACAGAGGTACACTGTGGCCAGCAAATATACACACAAAAAAAAGCCGACACACACACACTTAAGTGGGTCAAGTCAGACGCGAGTAAACCAACCATCCTCTGGCCCTGAGCAAAGAGAAGGACAAAGTGGGCCTGTCTGTTTCACACATACAAAATCCTTCATAAAAGCATTCAAAAGGAAAAAAATAAAGTATAAGAGGGCCCTTAGAGGAAAAAGTAATCTCTGGTATACACAAAAGAACAGAGGAACAGTTAAAATGTGGATAGGGAATAAAAAATAGGGACATTAATCCAACAGCTACAGCTACTATAAATACAATAAAATATATAATAATAAATATATAAAACTCTAGACATTGCAAAGAAACACCTTTTCTTTCAGCCTCCTTTTATGACCTAAAAGGAGCTAAGGATAATGCTGTCCCGGAGAGCTTTATTAAAAACAGAAAATCACAAAAGGTAACACAGAGCAGCCAAACGTTGTATATCCTCAGATCTGTATACAGACACACACATGCACGCACACACGCACGCGCGCGCACACACACACACACACACACACACACACACACACACACACACACACACACACACACACACAGAACATATCACCTGATCTTTTCATAATGACAGGTTTGCTTTTCAGAGCCAGGTGTCAGAGCAGGAGGGCAATGGAGCAGGTGGCAACAAGAAACAGGCGCTGCTATGCTGAGCAGCTCTCTGTGCCATTTGGCATTGTAAAACCTCCTTCTCCCTCCGTCCAAGGATATACTGTACATCATGTTCCTGCTGATGCGAAGAGGGAAGGAGGAAAAATAGGAAACCTGTCCAACATGGCAGGCTGCTGAAGAGAACTCTATTACTGTGGTATGGTGCACATGAAGGCAGGAGGGAGCGATACAAGGTATTGCAAAGATTTCAGAAGGAGATTAAATAGGAACTGCGAGTTAGATTGTAGACAAATGAATCTGCAAGGTACCTCATTTAGTCAGAAAAAATAAGTAAGAGATTTTTTCATTGGGAATCACAGTGGGACCCCTGTCATTCCTGACAGGACAGTAGAAGAAGAGAGTTTGTGCGTGCCTTCTTCTCCTGAGCCAAGCATGGGAGCTGGAGCAGGAGGGCGCGTGGTGACCTTCCTTTATTACAGCTGAACACTTCTGCTGAACACTTCTGCTGAGCCCGTTTCTTCTGGAGCATTAAAGGACATGCCACAATGCGAGCAGAATTATTTACAATGTCAATTTACGGAAGACCATTTCCTCTGTCGGGGGAACAGCAACCTGAGGTGCTGAAGCTCAGAAAGCCACTCCACATGCTGACTTTACCTGCAACACACTGTCTCCTGAATTTAATATAGGTGAGGCTGTTTCCCATGTTGTTTCACTGGCTACAAACACACGCAGGCACCGTGAGCCAAATAATAATTGGACTGAGTGATTTTCAGTGAGCTTGTATAGCCAATAACACATTATGTCACTGCCAAGCATTATTTGTTATTAAAGTAAGTGCTTGATGTATTGAAGGCTAGAGCAGACTTAAGTAATACAATCACAACTAACCTTGCTTCTTTTTTTTAATGCTCTTGCTCCAATTTAATTTACCTTTGTTGCCTAATATTGTCTCCTAAGCTACATTTTCCAATATAGCTGCCCAAGAATCCTCTAATGGCTCAGTAAATACATTTGTGGTGGTATAAACTTATTTTGGTCTTATTTTAACTGGAATTTCCAATGATTTTGTATGCTTAGAGCATAATAACCGCTTAATATTGGTGGTTAGATAGTATGTAGTAGATGGTGATGGACGGTAGTGTTTATGAACACGCCTCTCTGCAGGCTGGTACCAAACACTTTAGAGAAGCATTGAACAGAGAAACAAATCAAGCCACAGCTTCATGTGTACATGACAAACTCACTGAGACCCAGCTGATTCCACAGAGTTCTTCTCAAACACACGGAGACCTCAGATAACCTTTGAGTAAAGCTCAGGGAAGTTATGTAAGCCTGCGTTGATAAGAAGAAACAACAGGTCTTCACAGCACCTGGGATTTCTCAGCATGACCTTTCCAGGTTTAGCACAGAAACACTACTTTACACTGTGAAGTGCATCAGAGTCCTTTCTACCTACACACAAACACACAGTTCCTGCACAACAAGCCATCCCGAGGTCTCTCTTCCTGTTGCAGTCAACAAAATCTGCTAATATCCTTCCCCTCTTTTTGTCTGCCTTGTTGTGAACAGTGGTGGTTCTAAAATAAATTTCCCTATTTAGCCCGTGCATTTTTCATGGCTTGAATCCAACTCTAGCACAGTTCACTCAAAACAACAATAGAAACTCTTGACATCTCTCCTAAATCCTTAACTCTCGCTTGGCTGTGTTAGTCTCGTTCGATTTCTCTTTGCATTCTGTGGATGCGATCCCTCCATCCCTGTCCCTGGCTGCTATGGTCCGCTGGCAGAACAATAGATTTTGTTGAAATCCCTCCAAAATCTTTGACATCCCCTTCTCCTTTGCTCAGTGGCCTGGATTTTTTTTCAATGCTTTGTCAATCTCGCTGAAGCTCGGTGTCTTGCACTTCCCTGCTCTCTTTCTGTCTGCAGTCCAATTATCCTCCAGGTTCTTTTGCGTCCAAGCCCATATCTGTTTGCCTCATCACCACATTGGCACGGAGGGTTCTTCTATTGCCCAGCCTGACATCATCTCAGAAGCTTTGCCTCGCTTTCCACGTACTCCATTTTTTTCTTTTTTTTTTTTTAACCATCTTGCATTACCCGCGTTCACACACTCTCACGTATGGTAAATCCCCTATATGCTCTTTTCCTTCCCCACATAACGGGGACCTTTATGCTCTTTTGCCATTCAACACATCTGTGTACATTACACAAATATAACACAACATATAACAATATAACATTTGTATCCAATGGCACTCCATCAAAGTCACTTTCAGTTTAATTTTGTTATATATTAGGGATGCAATTATCCTTGCAACATGAAAAAAAAGTATTTGCTTCTAAACAACATAATATGCACGATATTAAATATGCATGTAAAGTCTTTCCAGTGGATAGGAACGGTGCAGGGCATAAAAATTTCTCAAATCCCTCATAAAAATCAAATTTCATAGAGAAGTTTTTGCATGAGGTCCTATTTCGCGAGATGCTCTCGTCTTGTCTTCTCTGGCCAACCGTGTTCCTTCCCTGCATCATAACGCGAACGTTAAGTCTGCCATCTCACTCGCCGTCCTCCTTTATTTTAGAACAAAGATAACGTGCCTGTGAAAGAAAATGCATTCCTAATGAATGAACTGTCAGGGTTTTTTTTTTCTGTCACAGTCCAGCTTTTGAATGAAATTCAATTTCATTGTATTGTGAAATATCACTGCTAGAGATGCTATTGACTCTCTGCTGTGAGCAGGGCTGCCTCTATTGATTAAACAGGCGCCACATTTGTGACTGTGGGTAAATGATGAAAGCAAACAGCCGGCGGAGACAAAACCTTTCCCTCCCTCTTTCATGCACCACTTACTCCTAGTCTTCACCTGTGACACAGAGAACTTTGAACACTGAGTGATGGTATCTTGACTGGAGGTTGATGAATGTGCTGGGGTATTCCGCCTAGCACCGCCTGCTCCCTGAGGGCTCTTAACTTAGGACGAGCAAGTAACACAGCAGGAGTAAACGAGGATGATAATTACAAGCTCGGCTTCTGTGAATCACGTTCTGCCCAACACAAAGACACAAGCTGTACGTATCCATCTGGCACTGTAAACCCTTTTCTCTGCAAGTCTTGCGGCTCTGTAACAAAAGCAGAAACAGCCTGATATGTTACATTTTTGATGAAGATACAGTTTGAGAAACAGCAGAACAGAGAGCAGCAGTCCAAAACAAGCTGCAGAATTAAAAAAAGCAACAAAAACGGAAAGGTACATTTAAAAAACAAACAAAAAAAAAAGGTATATATGTATGTGCATGTGCATGTATGGATGGAGCCAAACAAGGCTGTACTGGACCACAGAGGAACCAGGCCCGCCATCTGTGCCAGTGACGAGAATGGTTTTTCCCTGTGTTTTTTCCTCTTAGGGCCATATTCCAACAGTAAATGCAGATAGATACTCACTTGACTTATCAAGCGTACCGCCAGTGAATCGATACATGGACAAATAATGAATAAGGCCACAACATTCTGTGCAAACATTTTTCTTTTCCGAGACATTTAATCCAAGCGGGGTAGTGCCATGAAAACTGCTGCATTACTGACACGTCGCTGCAGAGAACATCATCTGTCCAGTCTGAATTCATCTGCACCTTTTTGCTTTAGTCAAGTTATATATACGGCGATATAAAGTGTGGGCCTGAAAAACTCTTTATCGAAGAATATTTTGTGTACATAAATGTGTTGATTCATTTTTATTTAAGGAGGATCGAGATCGATAATTTGCCCATCTACAGCATTGCGCCAACCTTAATATTCATAATCTAAATCCAACATTGGACCCCAACTTCAAGGGGTCAAAGCTTAATAATTTATTAATAATCAATACTTACCTTCTTGAAGAAATTATTTTCTTTCCTTAAAGACACCCCGACTCTTTTATTGGTTTTCAATTACATAACAACTGGACACCGCAATTTACATATATTTATACTCAGAACATTCATTCTTGTGCCCTGTATGGTAAATACAAGAAGTATTTCCTTCTTAGAGACTTACTTACATCAGACAGTAAATGTTAAATCTTTCGATAGAGATAACTGCGCACAAAAGAATCTTGCCACTGATTTGCAGCAACACATCAGTCTCAGAAGATGACTCATCTTCTACACAATATTAGTAACATCGGTTCATATCAGCTAACCCAAACACTAATGTTATACGTAAACAGCATGAGACCAGATTCAAATTGAATGTACATCTATGTAATAAGACTGCATTGTTACTGTTTTGTAACCAATGACAATGCAGTGACAATACGAAAAATTTAGCCCCGATTCTTCACACTGGAATGATGAGCATAAAAATCACATAATATAAAACAAAGACAAGAGGCAAGAGGGAACACGATAAGGTGGCCAAATGAAGACATGGATAGTAACATTAAGAGAAACGCAGGAAGGGTGTGACTGAAGCATTTCAAAATACTTCCTCACTCTGCAAAATAGAGAGCGCTAAAGCTGGGCTTAGATACTCCTAAATTCACTTCACAGACTACACTGCTAAGAATAAAACACTAGTTTATTTATAACTGTTGCAAATATGAACAAAAGCACCAGTGGAGATAAAAAAACCACACACCAACATTTGATATTTTCATGCAATTTACATACACACAAACCTCCACAGTCACGCCATGCACGCTTAGTGTAGTAGAGGCTTCAGCTGGCACAGACTAACCTTCATCTTCACTCATTCATAATTCACACAACCATTTATCACACTCTCGCTCCCTCTGTGCACACTAACGAGTCACTACCATAGACAGGGTGTGACTGCATGTGTGGGTTTTTGCATTTAGTGCACTTGAACGGCAAGGGCAAAATTAAGTGTTTGTGACTGAGTTATGCGTGATGGATAGAGTAAGAGGTTATTGTGTGCCACCTTAAGAGAATCCATCCATCTGTCAAAGTCAATAAAAGGCAACTGGGTGTCGGTTAGGAGGTGCACTGGCATTTTCTGTAACCTTGATCACAAAAGGGGAAAAAAAAAGCTTAGAATGCATCAGCGACTCATGAAAGCAATTTATCACCAGAGCTTTCTTTAGTCCACACACAACACACACAGTACCAGAAGAGATCAGAATGACAAACCACTTAGGTAGCGCAATAGCAAGAGCTAGAGCAAGACATACAAAAGCACTTTTCTTTCACTTTTCCCAAGGTTTTTCAAATCTTTGAAAGGCAGTGTGCAATTTTATTTTAAAAGAAATCTGTGTAGGTTTCTTTTTGAGACATACAGTGGAAAATTGAAGCAAATGCTCAGCTTTTTCCCGTCTGGGCCTTTTTCTACAACAATCTGAAAGCCACAGATTCACTTGATTCAAGTCAATTCAGCCCCTCTCTTACCCTGTCAGAGCACCAATCCTTACATCTAAATAGAGCCAGCTGACCCACACCCCTTTCAATAGCCTGTTGCCATGGCAATTAGCCTTTGCCTGGGGTGCAGAGATGGAGTAGAAGAGCGTGTGTGTGTGTGTGTGTGTGTGTGTGTGTGTGTGTGTGTGTGTGTGTGTGTGTGTGTGTGTGTGTTTCTGCAGATGGGAAATGTCCTTACTGTGAAGTGCAGGTGCATAAAAGCCCTGTACACCACTAACCTTAGGAGACAACTATCATCTCTCTGTCTGACCTGACGCTGCACGTCTCTACCTTCATCCCTTTGTAACCCTTTCCTCCCATCCCCTTTCTGCTTTTGTGTTATTTTTTTCATTTTTCCTCAGTCTGCAGGATGAAAGGTTAGCTCTAGATGTACTAGCTGACTGTCTCAACACGAGCTCAATGTGCGAAGTAATCCCACGTAACAGCCTGCCTTGCTCTGTGCAGATCATGCAGATGAAAACAAATGCTTGGAGTGATGTCACAAAGATAGCAGAAACACCGCAATCCTTTACAAATCCAATGTCAATCTTTCTGTACAGAAAAGTGCAGACAATGTTTTTTTTTAAAGATGAAATGGTTCACATAAGTCTTTGCGTCGTTTCTTATAGGGTAATAGTGAAATTAGATTTAAAATCATGTTTGCACACCTCTTCTCCTAAATATTTTGCAAGGTTAGCTCCTTGTGGACTTTTTTGTATAATTTTGAGCCACAGAACACGAGCACTGTCTGCTATACTGCGGCTCAACGCTCCCTTCATCATTCACAGCCTCTGACTTTCAGGGCTGGTAACAGAAATAATTTTCAGCGGCCACCGAAAGACAACACATCAATATATGCCTGCCTTAATCCACCATTTCAACAGTGGCTAATGGAGCAGCTGAAAAATGGACCTAGAGCACATTACTCTTCAATTTCATCAGAGCAGATGCCCCGGGGCATTTATGTAGAGTTGTTTGGATGACATCAATATTTATGTTAAAAAACAAAGCCTATCTGCATGCCTTGGGTGAGTCTCCTTGTTAAATTTTTAACACTTAGGGGGATGCTATTGTTATTCTTACACACTAACATGTCTAAAACAAAAATGGCAGCTCAAATATTACATTTTCAATTAGTGATAAGTCATCATTTACAGTGATTCGGATTATTCATTATATTAGTAATCGTCACAAAATCATATTTGAACATTCAGAGGAAAAGAGTCTGTTTCATGCCCTTATTTCACAAAAGACAAAATGAAAAAGTCCAAGAGACTTTTGAGTGAAGCAAGACAGCGTGTATCAGACCAATGTCCCCACCCCCTCCACCCCCACCGCCACTCATGTGCTGCAGTCACCACCAAGCCTGCAAAGATTGGATGTGCAATCAGAAGTCCAACACTTGAGATTCCTTCAAATGCATGTTTAGTTCGTCTCAAGTGTGTTCCAAATAATCGGTGCATAAAAACAAACACACAGCGATTCTGCTTCATCTGAAGCAGAAATTGTAGCATGACATTTTTCTAAATTTGTATTCAGTTCTGTCCATGATAAGTGTCTGCAACTGATGAATTTTGATGCAGGACCCTGAATCCATTTGCTGGTCTCATTACTATGAGAATGCTGTTTATGAAACAATAATAACAGAACAATTAGTCAGCAGCAGACCTCCCTCAGGCTTGGAAACAATATGCATGGTAAATAAAATTTTAGTATTAAGTTTCGCTCCGTGTGTTCTCTGAGTTGTGTCTGTCGTACGAGCTCAGCTGTGTCAGCTACTTGCAAGTTTGGCTTCTTATCAGAGAAACACCTGTGCTGCTGCTGCTGCTGCTGCTATCTGGTTCTCTCCTCCACCTCACCCCCGAAATAGATAGGAGGTACCGCACTTTAGCTTTCAGCCTGACTCAGAGCTATAAGCGCTCCTCTGGCACTTGTCAGGGTAAAGGGTAAACATAAAAAGACATAAAACGAGAACAAAATCTCCTCCAGAATCAGTCTGATAAACACCTCACTGAACTATGCAGATAATAACTAGCGGAGGAAAAAAAATTTTTTTTTCTTGCTTTTCTACTCTGATAAAGAAAGTCACTACTCCTTGGTAAAAAAAAAAAAAAAATCTTTTGTTGTATACAGAAAACAACATAATTGCTGTGCAGCTCTTCTGAATGGATGAATAAACCCGCAGAGTAACTGTGTGATACGGGAGATAATCTTGAAGATTGCAGCTATGAAACTTCAATTAAACACTGCATCATAAATCTTCACTATCCTTGCCACAATGGCCCCATGCTTGCAGAGCACAATGGTGACTCTTGTTGCCCTGCAGACTTTGTTCACTATGATAAGGCCAACAAAAGATAGATAGTAATTCTGCTTCAGGGTGCAATGCCATGCTTTGCTGAACTATTTGCACTACAGAATAAAATGTGCAACCAAGTGTGAATCTACCATGGAGAGCAAAGGTGTTCTTGGTCTCTGCCGTAACATATTGAAGTTTGGAGTCTCGCTGGATGTTTCACTTCAGTAACAACCACTTTCCATGCTTGCAGCCTTAACACCTTCAGACTTCAGAGAAAGTTGCCATTATACAGAACAGTAGGCATTCTCGCAGTAAACCCGCAATCTACTTACCACTCGTTTATTTTACAAAACATTAGCTGCTGCCACCGCATCCTTACCACGCTCTCGCTCACTGTCTGCATCCAGTAACTGCTCCTATAGCAATAAGCATCTCAACCCAGTATGGTGTGCTTTATCTTTCTTTCTACAGGTGGGCTGAATGCTCAGCGCGCATACTGATTTGAGCTTAAGGGTCTAGACGAAAATGATGCCAGGTATTTGATTGCTGGCAGGGGGAGAAGACGTTTTTTTGTCAAGTACAGTGGTAGATTTAGGAAGAAAAGGCACATACGCAAAGGCCCATGTTGCTTTGGCAGTTCAGTTTGAAGGTTTAGTTATATACAGATTTTTTTATTTTTTTTTTATTTAGTACTTTATCGTGGACTATAAAGCACTGACCTGGCCAGGTAGTAGGCAGGGAAATGCAAGAGAGTAAAGGAGAGTAAAGGTCTTGCTCTTTTAAAATAAAATACTGCACATAGTTACCACACATTAACGCTTTAGTTGTCTCATTTATAGTCATCAAGGTCATCAAGGACCGTAGCTTTTTCAAGTAATCCTCAATTGAGCTTCAATCGCATATTTAACAGCTTGCTGACTTGCAGCACAGCCAAACAGCAAAGAAAGAGGCAGGGATGTGTGAAAGTGAATGTGTGCACATGAATCACTGAAAAAGCACAAATGGCTCTCTCGATAACTATCAGCACACAAAGTAATAACACAGGCAAAGGGACATTGTACTATTTGCTAACCAAGCTCTTTTAATCACCCATGGGTGGGCAAAAAATAAATAAATAAATAATCAAGGCAAATCATTGTATGTAATCGACCACAACACAAATTCTCTCCTGTGTCCTATCTTACACAACCTCTGGCCTTGGTTTTATTTGATATCTACCTGCCACGAAGCCCTCGTTTGTTGTCTCTCTTGTTGCCTCCTCGTAAATAAACAAAGCCATGACAGTCTTATTATAGGTGATCAATATCATTTACGGCGATGAAAATGGCTGGCTGGCAAGCGGCTGATGCAGTCAGGGGGTCAGGACAACTCCAGGCCAGTGTGGGAAGATATGTACACACAGAATTACTAACACTAATCACTTTAACCACGGAGATTACCAAGTCTTGCTTAATGAGAAATATTTCACAGGGCAAAGAGAGCAGTCTGATCTGAGAGAAGGTGATATCTGCCCCGCTCGGCTCTGCTCAGCAGTATGAATTAGAGAAGGTCATGCTTATAATTTAAAACTAAATCTGGGTACATGCTATACCTTGAGGGAGCTGATTAGTGAGAACCCTGCGCTTAATGAGTATCAGTGGAAAGGGCCACGCCATTAGACAAGCGAGCAGCCAGAATCTCAAAATTAGTGAAAGTATTTTTTACCATCATCAAAGTGGAGTTGGGATGTCTTTCTTTTTTTTTAACTTAACTAGAGTTCAAGTGCCAACTTGGAAGACTCAAAGAGCCAAAAATAGGCTACTTTAAGTTGGCATTAACAGCTTTTCTTTTCTTTTTTTATTAATTTGACACTTATAGACAGGAGAAGCAGGATATTAACCAACCGCTGACATATAATCATGTTTTAATGGCTACGGCGAGACTGTCATCAAACGCTTGTTTACACACTTAGCAGCCATAATGTCAAATGTATATTTATTTATAGATATGTTTAACATAATGCATTGGTATGTAAATAAATATAATTTATAAATAAATATATCCACATGCATAGCAGCTTCTGAGTGCTCCTCTCTGACTGACTGTGTTGCGAGCATTTGCGTATGATGGAAACAGCACAGCTAAACTAAAAGTTTCCCACCTGGTTCATAGTCTGCTTTGATCATTCACGCTGGGCGTATCAAAATGGACAGCAATGTGTGTGAAAGCGCTGTTGTGCATTAAAAACGGAGCCTGCATTTTATGTGCATGCAAAGAACAGAGGTTTGATCTGTGACCAGCCCCTGAGAGCGTAATTTTCTGGGCAGCAGTGCACTGCTGAGCAGGTAGTTCACTCACTGAAAAAACGATCGCCTGGTGCCGCGATTATGACAAGTGTCGTGTGAACGCAGCAAAGCTGAGAAAAACTGGATCAATGAGCTAAAACTGTGTACGAAGCTTCTTAGCGCACCTACTAATTCAGACAATTCCCTACAGGTTTGTCAAAAGCATTCCTGTTCAAGCGGTCACACCGACATCTGATACATCCCTAAACTAGTAGAAAGGATTGTCAATCTGTAAAACTCCTGTAGAGTGACAGAATATGGGCCGAACCAGCACAACGGTGATAATCTCATATTTTAACAATCTTGACACTATCCTCAGTGAATATCACCAACAAAAACATTCATTCCCTTTGAAACGACAGTGTCTTGACAGAGAAAAGAACAAGGTTCAGATCTCCGTTGTGACATTGTTGTTTGCACAATAATACACCCACACTGACAGTCTCATCCAAAGGGACAGTCTACCGCAGGTGCTTTCAGTCTGCAATAAGCACAAAAGAAGGACGGGCAGGTACTTTCCAGGGAAACAGAACTAAAATAGATCAAATTTCCAGTAAAGAAAAATGTACAAAACAACAAGGTCTAAATTTATGTGCCACCTCTTGAAGCAGAAGCAGCAGTGTGGGCACCGTTCCAGCCAGCTTTAAAAGAGGAGCACTTGATTTCAGCTAATCTAATTATGATTTTACCTGATGTGTTTTATCAGCTTTATGTGACTGAAACTGAGTATTTCGTTGGTGTTTATTTGGACTGTTGGATAAAAACTGGAGAAAATAAGGTTCAGAGGTTTGGAGCTTGATGACTTGAAAAGTCCAGTATACATTTTTGATGTTTCATAGATCCAACAATAATATTAATGATGATGAGAAGAGTCTTTGGACTCTCATGGTTGGCTGCAATGTCCCAGAGAATTCTGTGATTCATGGCAACGTAAACTGAACCATAAAACCACAGACTTCACCTCACACTTGGGAAAAACAGAGGAGTAAAGATGTCGCAGTAGGCCGACCAATAATGGCCCCAGTCGATGCAAACTTTTTTTTTTTTCTACAGTCAACCTGAAATAGGTTATACTTACAAAACGAAGTTACAAACAAGAGACTATACACTTTTGAAGTTGTGCACCTGTGAATGAATGACCCAAAATGTGACACAACACCTCAAGAGAAAGAAAGATATCAAAACTAAATGGATGACGGTTACAAAGTAATCAGTGTAACAGAGTGATTGAGGCGACATGGAGCAGAACCCACCAGGATCCCCGCCTGGCTGCAACACCACCAAAGTGATTTACACAGACTGAGCCAGACAGTCTGGGGGATTTTACAGCAATGGAGAACAACTGTCTCTTGACGGCCAGCTTTCTCGCTGGCACAGAAAATCCACAAGGAGAAGATAAATCTTGGGAGGGTAACTAAATACATGATGAAGGCAAGAATGGGGCCAAGAATAAAGAGGTAATAGAGAAACAAGGGGTGATTGCGCTGTGGTTAACACATTTACACTCACAATAAAATAAACATAAGCAAGAGTAAGAGTAGTAGTGACTTGTTAAGAGATGAGAGAGACATGCTCAATAAATAAATCATACTAGAAGCTGGTAAACTAAAGGCACTTTCACTCGGTTTTGTTCCTCCACTGGTAAATGAACTGATTTCACAGGAGGTTATTCCACCTGGAAAGAACCAAGTGGGTTTACTAATAAACTGATAATGGACCCAGCACACATTGTTAAAGGTACATACTAATTTCTAATGTGTGTGAATTCCCAGTTCGTACTAATCCCTGCCCAAAATGCCCTGGACAAAAAGGGATGTGCAGTCTCCAGGCAGCAGAGTGAAACACAAATAAACTCAAATGCTAATTCAAGAGGTCAGGTGAACACCATCTGCAATACTTTTGTCGGACACTGTTATTTTTTTTTTTTTTAACTTACAATGGGTGATAATGGCTCAGCAGGCTTTAAAGGATGAAAAGAGCCATTAAGCCTACATTTAGTTACACTAAGGCGATTTGCATAAATGTATGAAATATTAGATAAGGTAGGGAGGTGAGGATGAAGCTGCAGGCAAATCTCTGTTAGAAAAAAAGGTGATGGATACATTATGCTGCAAAGCGATCTTTGAGGTTCAGAGCAAAGTTAAGAGAACGGGACACACTGAGGACATCTGGAAGGTAATGCAATTGGGGAAGAGAACAAAGAGTGTGCTTAGTGGAGGGAATGATGGGGGAAAAGATGGATGAATGTGATACAGGCACAGAGTACGAACACTAAAGAGAAGAGCAATGATGAACTCCAATTTCTGCCTGCACATCAGGGCAAAGTACGATATGTGAAGCTTAAACCCCGTGGTGACCTTGATAAATGCAAATTGCTCTGATTCAGCTGATGTGCCTGCACAGGTAGACGTTTCCTCTTAGGATGGCTGGTCAGTATTACTACTAAGACACAATAAAAAAAAAAAATAAAGCCTTTGGTCTCATAGGAGGACACTTACAGTCTAATGTTTGCTGCATATTTATAGCAATTACTGCAGAACATGAAATAATAGAAGTAGTGTTGTGAATTAAACTACGTTTATACTTCAAGTGATGCCATACACATGGTAAATTATGGCTTGTTCCCACAAAGTGCTTACCTTTGAGCTGGTCCACCACCACACTCTGACCTATCCGTTCATTAACCTGTCCATCTTCACACTGGTATCGGTCATCCAAGAAGTTCGCTGTGGCCTGTGATAGGTGGACCTTCCCAGCCACACCCAGCTGCTCCATCAGATTGGCTAGATTGACATCATTTGACCAAACATCAAACTTGAAGCGTTTCATGCCCAGGATACCACACAGCACAGTCCCGGTGTGCACGCCCACCCTCATGTTCACCATTTCCCTCTTCTCCTGGCAGAACTGCTCAATAGCCTGAATCATGCCCAGACCCATCTCTACGCAGCAATAAGCGTGATCCGGTCTGGGTTCTGGACAGCCAGCCACACAGTAATAGCAGTCTCCTAAAGTGCTGATCTTTTCACAGCCGGTGAGCTCGCAGAGTCTGTCAAAGCGGCCAAACAAGTCATTTAGCAGCCCAACGAGGGCATGAGCAGACTTGTTGGCGGACATTTTGGTGAAGCCGACGATATCTGCAAACAGGATGCTGACTGGTTCCATCCGCTTCATGTTGAAGGGTCTGAAAATGATTTGACCTCTGGGGATGGAGGTTTTCTTGCGTTTGTTGTTTTTAGGACTGGAGATGGCAGCCGCTGCCCCGCTGGTGGAATAACGTTTCACAGAATTATCGCCTATCTCCTCGTCGCCCTGCTTCATCAGCTCATCTGCCACGATTCTGGGCATAACAGAGTGGATCATCCTCTCCTTCAAAGCTTTCTCCACCTCCAGATCTTTACCGTGCATGATTGCTTGTCCGACCTTAAGAAAGGTGCTGCGTGACCGAACCTCAGACATGATGAACAGGTGGATGCCAATGGCGTGAGCGCAGAGATGGAGCAAGGCTTTGGCTAGGCCCAGCCAGTTTATTGTGTCCCAGTCTGACAGTGGGGCCAAACTCCAGTTGTCCCCTGTCTGGGTTAGGTGCAGCCAGCCCAAACTCTCAAAAAAGACAGAGTAGAGGAACCCAAGCAGGACAGAAGCATAGAGACGAACATGGAGAACACTATATAGCAACAGCAGAACCTCAATACAGAGGGAAAAGGTGCCAACAGGAGAGAGACAGGGAGACCTGGTCATATCTACTACAAGCTTGTCATAAGACTGGTTGTATGTCGGCCCCATGCCACTGAATTCCTCCACATCGAGTGCAGCTGTGGGAGCGTCTGTATCTCTGAAGCCTGCAGTCTGGATCTGGGGAGCCAGGGTCAGGATGAAGGTCACAAGGATGAGCAGCAGGGAAGCTTGGTTGTAGCAGCGAACATAGAGCTTGGTAAAAGTTAAGAGGAACAGAAGGAAGCAGAAAAGGAGGAAAGAAGTAATGGGAAGGAGAAAGGCTGCCCTGTCACAGCGGGCAGGGTTGGCAGCGAAGTACAATCCCCAGAGGAACCCGGCAGCTGCCAGGTAAAAGAGCACGTAACGAAAGCGCCGCTGAGTCTGAGGGAAACACCGTTCTCTGCAGGCCTCCTCCAGGATGAAAGAGTCAAACTTCGGGTCCCAGAAATGACCTGCTGACCTCTCGAACAGCTGAGGCATCTTCTTCTGTGCCCGAAAACTCTTGACCATCGGCCTCCTCATTCCAGACTCTCCCGAGCTACAGCTTGATGAAATGCTGTACTTGCAGTGTTTGGTTCCTCCTATGAAGCCTGCCCCAATTGAACCCAGTGGCCCGCCTTCATGCTTGTGCTTGACACTGCTGCCAATTCGCACGGAGACACCTCCATCTCCACTTGAGTCACAGCTCACTTCTGTATTGTGAGGCAGTAATTGCTGATGTTGGGGGGATGCCATGTTGCGTTTTTTTAATCTATCCACAAGTCAAACATTTATGGCGAAGGCACGGTATCTTATGAGAAAAAGTGGAGGAAAGGATAAGGCAAAGTCTATGGTCACAGTATAACAAGTAGGATGATAATTGTGGTGGAAAATAGAACAGAAACAAAACCACTTCCAGAGAAAACCTCAGTAGGTTGTTATGCTCTGACTGAAGTAACACCAGCAGCAGACCATCCAAAGTTTTTGAGAAGTTCATTATTGCACCTCTTGACGTCAATCCCTGCATTCCTCTACATTCCCTTCTGTTTTGAAGCACTTGAGTCTGCAAGGCTCACTGGCTGCCTGCTTCCTACCAGCCCAAGTCGACTCAGCAGCCCACACTTTTCTTCAGTCATTGGAAAATATTTAAGAAAACAAGAGAACACTGTGCATAAGAAGGAAGGCAGGATCATTTAAAAAATAGAAAAAAAGAGGAAAGTGACCTTCTGCGTTTGGCGAGGTTCTGAAATTGTGCACAAATTCATGAGTAACACAATTCTGTTTAACTGACTTATTGGGGAGCATGCTAGAATCATTATAATTTAATGATAGGTGCACGTTAAGTCTACTTTATCTCTTCAATTAAACACATAAATACCTCTCAACTGTTTTAGTTTACTGGACTGAGCAGGAATTCTTCTGCAGTGTTTGGAGAGCTGACTAAAAAAAAAAGTAAGATATTCCATTTGAGGCGCAGGACAACATCGGATAACGGAACATGTGCGCAAAAACTGCCACCATGGCCTTTAAAAATACCCCCATAATCCTTTCCGCAGGGCCTAATCACAACTGTTCGCCAGGGAGCCCCGTCCTTTCCTGACTTTCCACTCCGCAGCCTCCGCCACCGCCGCGTCTCCAAAAGTCAGGGAAATATTGTGCAAGCAGATCTGGAGGAGACGGTGCAAGATGTTTGGGTTTGTTACAAGAGTGCAGCTGTCAATGCACTATTGCATAAACACACTCCCCGAAGCAATGCACAGAGCGGTTTTAGTTCAGCGTTGCATCAGTACCGCTTTGGTATCCAGTCACGCCACATGTCGCCAATACATCGTCACAGTGCGCTCCGGGAAAATCTTTCCAGAAAGACAAAATATCCTGCCCGTGCCGGTTCCTGGCTCTACATCCAGCGCCCACTGGACATCTGCGAAGGAAAACGCAGGCTTGAGGAGACTACAGCAAGTATCGTGCAGGCTTTGGTTTTGTCTGAAGTAAAGTTTGCCCGCGATGGCGTGGTCACCCTCATACACGTTAGATGACGACCGCCCAGAGAGAGTCGAGCTAATTAAAAAGATCTCTTTGGCTTCACACCCCTCCACACCTCAGTCCCGCTGGTTAAAGCGGAGTGTCGCCTCAATCCAGCCACTTTAATTGAATTAGATGGGATAAAGGGAATGCTGCCATACCTCCAAACAACCCCCCTTTAATCCAAGAATAATATGATATTAGGACTGCTGCGCTGACCCGCCTTTCCATCCCCTGTGTCGTCCACTCTGCGATCAGAGCCTCTCCTCTCCTCTCCGGGTTTTTGTGAGCGTTTTGAGGCGCTGGAGCGGCTGACTGGGCTGTGCGCGCTCTTCTGGTGCGGTGGACGACGCGCAGTGGCAGCGGCCGCCACCATCTTCTATGTGCCAACTGCGCGACAAGTGTGTGTGTGTGTGTGTGTGTGTGTGTGTGTGTGTGTGTGTGTGTGTGTGTGTGTGTGTGTGTGTGTGTGTGTGTGTGAGAGAGAGAGAGAGAGAGAGAGAGAGAGAGAGAGAGAGAGAGAGAAATGTAGCTCATTTCAGAATAAAATAAAGTTCACATCCGTATTTTCTTTAACAATAAATCTCGAGAGCAAACAAGCAAATTCCCATACGACCACCAGGCGACTACAGACACACCTAAAGGGTGGTAGTCATTTATGGTAGTCCAGCAGAATGACCTTTTCATTGCCAGAAGGTCTATTATTAGTAACGGTACTAGCTTTCCTTCTTTTTAAAGTCCAATCTTTTTTTAGAAATGGTGAAGTCTGGACAACTACTGGGCTATTTCTAAAAGAGACAGTAGGCTAAAAGCCATACATATTAAAGATACCCTTCAACTCCTTAAAACATAAATGTAAATCTGCATTCACAAATTATGTATATTCACTTCCATCACAAACAAGATAAGAAAATACATCTGGATCTTTGGGATTTGGGATCTCACATGACTCCAAACCATTCAATAGCTCAGTTCTTCTGCAACTAAGGCTTTTCCTGGTTTTTGAGTCTTTTCACAACTTGTTTGCTTTTGATTTGTTGTGGGCTATACCATATGCACCCTTATCTACCAACATGACAGCCATCTTCCTGCAATGCAACCAACATTTCCAAGACCTAATGACGGTTCTTCATATTGAAGTAGAGAAACAACTAAAATACACAGGACACCTGCTCTCAGATCCAGGATTGAGATACCTTACTTCATGAGAATAGGCTGTTTTTTTAAGTCCTCATGTTTTAAATGTTTTTCTCCTCAGAGACACCTGACTGCAGCACCAATATCTTGTTGTCAGGGTCTACACAAGTTTATCAATGACCTACTAATTTGAGCCTGCTCTCTTGGAGCGGGGAAATATGTAAAACACGCAGAGCAGTGAGGTCTAAGGATCTAGGCTGAAGAAGAACGTTATATTTTGTATGTAGTTCTATTTTTTCCACTACTGTTTGATCACTTTCGTGAACATGCTTTTATGGGGCTTTTATTTTGAAAATCTGCTATTTCCCATCTTGTTATCCCCGCTGTTAACTTAATGCTGCTACGTTACAGAGGAGCGAGGGAAGAGGGCTGTATTGAGGGGAGGGCTGGTCTTGAAATGTGCGCGCACCTACTGAAATAAATAATCCGAAAGATTGCGCGTCCGTATTTTCAGGTTTTGTGGTGACCATCATTATCTGTATTTAAACAACAATGCCCCTAAACTACTGTAGACTACCATACAACGATGCATGCATCTTCCATAAATATGGCATAAAAGATGAAATGAAATGGAAAAAAAAACATAACAAGACAATTGAATCGTGTGGTTTCATAATCAACATATTATAACATGGAGGCAAACTTGGCAAACAACAACAACAACTCTACATTATGTGCAGCATGACTGAACAAGGACTCCAGCTTTTCTATTCGCTCAGAAGAATTAAGTAGCAGCTCTTTTAACGATCCCAAGTGGGAACTGTGCGCTCTCCCTCTCTTTAATTGAAAAGAAATGAGTACGCTTCTTGCACATTTAAATTATGGTCAGATTTACAATGCTGCCTTATGGGAACAGACAGCCTCGTGGTGTCTTTACCGGTTCAAAAACTAATCATTTTCGTTCAACAGAGAAACGTATTTTCTTTTGTTTTCTCTTATTTGATGGGACTCTGCTGTAGAAAATGCACATACACATGTGCATAAATATTTGGAAACTGGAAGTATTTAGAAACAGTGTTTTTGTTATTTGTGTGTTTATCTAAATGTGTACGAGTTACCTGCCTTAGTTTTAATTTGGGGGTATTTGTGGGGACATTATAGGAGATTTATCTAAATATTGTTCCTTACAACACACTTTTTTCAAGAGTTCAAGTTTGAATCAACAAACTAACAGAACATTCTGAAAATGTTAATTGAATATAAATTAGTACCAAATTGATTTCCTCCTCTGTGATGCCTTTTAAAAGCTTTGCACCTCTAATTGTATTCTTACTTGTTTGTTTTTAAACTTCCGCTTTAGTTTTCTGTTCACTGTGAAGTGCAATTTGACCAGGTTGAATTGAGCGACAACAGCAACACTTAAAACCTCCCGTATTTCTTTCTGTGCATGTTTTTATAGCTCATCGTCCTTTTGTAGTTTAAAGCATAGACCAATCAACATTTTAGCATTCCTCTGAATCTGAGCAGAGCCTGTATCACTGAAAGATTGACGTTTCTGCTTCACACTCCTGTCACATCAGTAAGACCTGGTGACCCAGTGCCAGGGGAAGCCATCCGTTCCCAAACCATCATATTGCCTCCTCATGTTTTACAGACAACTTTGTGTTTTGAATCATCAGCCTTTCTATGCCTTCTGCATATTTAGTTTCGTCCTGTCATTGAGGATAATGTCACCCATCCAAAGAATATGTCACATTATTTTTTTTCTCCTATAAAGGATGTTAAAAATATAGTTTAATCTGGTATTTCTGACCTTGTAGTCAGGTTTATGAGGAAACCTCTGCATTTTCTCTCTTGAGGTCTTCTCTTTCTTTTAGACTTGCATGTATGTACCAAAGCATCAGTCTGGTCACTCTTAATCTTCCTGCTGGATTTTTGTTTCAATTACTTTTATATTTTTCGTCTGTGAATCACCCTTTTCACTAGCCTCAAGAGTTATTATAACTGCATATTGTGGATTCATAGCATCAAATAGCCTATACTTTAAGACAATAATCACTTGAATAACTACAAATTGAATGTTGCTTTCTGAAAATGTCAGCGGTAGAACAACTTTTGAATGTATATTAAACACATTAAAAAAAAAGACTTTAAAGATACTTACATAAGGCACAGATTTATAGAAATATTGCATTTAGAGAGGTATTTAGAAAGTTTTTAAAGGAGACATGTTCTCTTCTTTGGAAGTTTATAGTTTTCTTTGGTCGTAATAAAGAATCAGTGACAAATTTAAGGTATCCGTGATGCGTTAAAAAGTCAGTTTTCAGCCAGTTCTTTACAGTTTATTTTATTGTTAGAGGGTGGGGTTAGTTATTTGGGTCCACCCCCTCTTAGGTGTGGTGTCTCTTTTTAAATTAGTGTCACAAGTCTACACTACCCTCTTCTGAGGGGACAGTAAATGTGAAGTTAGATAAAGATAAAAAGGAGAAGCTGGATAATTCTACTCTTATCTTGGTCTGTGAAGTCTGTATCCTGCACGTTTGACCAGCTCATAAAAACACATATTTTGACAGGATTATATTATGTAAGAGTTTTTAATTTAGTAGAAAGTTGACACAATGAAATTTTTATGCTCAAGTGAATGCATTTTTTTTTTTTTTCATGATTTACATCCCCTTTAACCAATAGCGAACATAAATTTTCAGTGGCTGTTGGGCCCATTTTCATTTATTTCACGTTAAACATTATGTGCATTTTAAAGTTTATCTCCTCAGCTTCTACTTAAAGTATATTTAGAGAAGGATTAAGGGTAAACTTGTAGCAAAATGCACATAGGTTTACATGACAATGGATTCTGCAGAGCTCTCAAAATCAAAGCACACAATGGACATTTACACACACACACACACACACACACACACACACACACACACACACACACACACACACACACACACACACACACACACACACACACACCTATTTCCAGTCATGACAAATTGCTGGTGCACTGCAGCTATTGGATAAAGGCATGCTTTCAATCTCAAAAGTGAGAGACGGAGCTTCCAGGGTATTCTTGGGCAGCGTGACGAATGAGAAGGAAAAGAAACAAGGCCTGAGCAGACTGGAGACAATAGCCAGGGAGATGGATGAGAAGAAGCATTTTCTCATTTGAATTTTTCTATTTAAGGATTGATCGTTTCAGCAGAATAACCAAAGATCTTCACTAACCCAGTCCATCAGAAATGTTTATTTATGTTTATCAAGCTTCCAAAAGTTGGGCCACTGTTGTAATTTATATTTCATACCAAAAAAAAAAAAAAAAAAGAATTAACCATTTTAATTAGACACACATTGGTTCAACGTCTAATTCACAAGTGAATAAACTTAATTGACAAAGAAGTATAATCAAACTATAACCACCTAACGTCATGAAGCTCTTGCATCATCCTGCAAACGATAAACTTCTTCTATTGTTTTCCGTGTTGAACGTTAATGAGCTCTGCATCTTTTAGCCTTTTTCACAGCACTCTCTTGTGGGCATGTTTTGTATTTGCAGTGTTAAGATTCTTCACACGCCAATTTCAGCCCCAAACTGAAAAGAAGAGGAAAGAAGCTTCCTAGGTGCATGTTCTCCTTATCATCGTCAATCCTCAGAGTTTACAAGAAGAAGGGAGTAAAGGGGTTAGTGAAAGAGGACGTAGGGTCGGAAGTGCATGAATGTCTATGAGTCTTCTTCGTGCTGCAGGAGCTCTTGTCCTGTCGACAACCTGTTCTTTTTATAATCAGGATTTTGTTTTGAAGACACTGTTATACATTTTGGAAAATACTTTGGCTTTCTTGCTGAATAAGAAGAGAATTCGAGAACTTCTTGGCATAATAATGTGGAAATTATGAACCATTCAGGAGCTTATTCATGTTTCTAAGCTTAAACACCGAAGAAAGTTAGCCCGGCACTGTCGAAAGAATAAAAACATTTTCTTTAAAGCACCTCTAAAGCAAATTCAACCGTATAAAATGTTGTGTTTTAGCCATCCTAAAAGCAAATTGGAAAAAGAAACAAGAAGCTAAACATAGTATGCCTTTGTGGATTGTTTAGCAGCTTCTGTTATTGACACCATTTCTGGAAGTTGCTTTGTCGGAAAGATGTCTGGATACACGTATTTCCCAAGTTGCCATCGTATTTCAAGCAGTTTTCATTGCCACACTCCTGGCTGGGACAATCTTTGAGGTATTCTGCACGAGTCTTTGCAGTTTTATAAATATCAGCTTCTACCAGCGCAGGGTCAAGGTCAGGATTCATTTTAGATCAGGCTCACCTTATTTCAGTAGAGGTAAGGGGTCAGCTCTCAAGTCCTCTACTTTACTTTTACCTCCATCCCAGTTTTTTTTTTTTCAGTTTAACAATACAGCATACTTCTAATCCCATTCAGAAAGTTGCATAGTCAAAAATCAATAAAGGTCTCTCTAACCTGCAGAAACAATGGCAAAATAAATGGAAAAAGACAGGTATAACTTAAACTCATCATTCATTGTATTTCTTTTATGGACATTCAGCTTTTTAAAAAAGCTGTAAAGCTTATCACGAAACGAAATAACAATTCTTAACACAGTATTGAACTTCGGCCAAAGGCTGGCAAATTTATAAACTCAAAGAAACACAGTAAGTTAAGAAGTGCAGACCCTCTCCACTCTGAAGACTCTGACCTTTGAACCCCTACCTCGGCTTTTTTTCACAGGTTGTCAACAACCAAGACTGGTGAGCGTACTAAACTAAGGGACAAAGGCCTTCTTCACGGCGCAGAAGGATTGGTTCAGGTGTCACAAACACTGTAAGAGGAAACTTTGCTTGTTAGAATAAAAACACATGCTTCTGCTAAATAAGATATACCTTACATGCAAAAATAATGTATTTCACTACCAAAAGCTTGGATGATCAGCCAAATCCAAAGACTTTGTATATCAGCCACAATAAAAAGGGGCTACTTCGAAAACAAATCCTGAAGCTTGTGGAATTGATTTGCTGCTGTAATGCAATTTATCATTATTTTACAACACAGATTGCTGCTTCAACTTCCTGTTTTATTCACATGCAACGGAGCTGGTGTTTGACTATTTTTAGTCTCAGGATTCACTGTTTGTAATTGATCGTACTCGTTCTTTGCCATTTCCGTTCTTCTCCGCATCAGTCATTTCCCAACGCCTCAGTCCCAGACAGTCCAACGTGATTGTGCAAGCGAGAGAAGAGGGTGTGTGCTTCAACAAACTTCTGTGATCAGTGGCATGTTCTCACTTCTTCAGCACATGTGTCCTTAAGCTGCCGTATCCAACAATTAACCCCTCCCTCCCGCAGTCTGCATTATTCTTGCTGTCCCGAAAAAAAAAAAACAAACACCCTCCCAGATTCTCTTGAGGAAAAAAACAAAAAAAAACAATCAATTTTCTCTCCTCTGTCTCCTCAACAATTAAACATTCTGACTTTGACAAGACCAGGGTTCCGCCGGAGCCCTTTTCTTCACCTTCTGTGTTTCCTTACTTCCTCCACACAAGTTATTTTATGTTCCTCAGTCCTTTCGGTAACGATTCTTTGGCTTTTCACCGCAGCCTGTTGCCTCGCAGGTTGACAGGCCGGGTTGCTTGCCAGAGTTAATGCTGCTCAGAAGGGCAGGCAGCTCGTTGGTGATTGCCTTTTCAATCTTATCCAAAAGGCAGCCGCCAATGTAAGAGCACTGAGCAGACAGGGGCTTGAAGTTGGTGATTGGGTTAATGCCAAAGAAATCACGGTAAGCATCTCGGTTGGGCAGGTCAAACTTGCTGACGTTGGTCTTGGCTAAAATGGATTTGAAAATATAGAACTTGTCTGGGTCATCCACGATCTCGTTGAAGACTAGGTCGGGGTCACTGAAAAAGCTCATCTTTTCTTTAAAGGTCTGGACGTAGCGGTCCACCAGCAGGCCGTGGATTCGCACACGGATGCCATGCTGGCGGATGAAGGCGATCTTGTTCTCCATCCGGTTCTCAATCACTTGGTTGAGATCTTCCAGGAGGGAAATTTCTTCACGTTTGAAAAGGTCACGGCTGGTGTCGGGTGCGTAGTCATATGGCCAGAAGGAGCTGACATAGACTCGAGGGGGTTCAGTCACATTGATGAGGGGAGCTAAGCTCCAAAAGAGTGCTCCATAGACTCTCATTAAGTCCTGAGTGGCAAGGTTGTCAGCCTTGTTTAAGATGATGCGGATCTGTGACTCGCGACCTTTCAGCTGTCGGAACAGCATCTCCAGCTCGAGGCCAACGTCCAGCTTTGTGGGATCAAACACCACAAAGATCAGGTCTGCACGATCAATGAACCACTGGCAAACATCATTGAAAGGATAACCTAGTTGGAAGCAAAAAAGATGAATTACAAACAGCAGCAGTTATGTCCTGCTTTTTGTTCTACTGGTGGTATCTGCAAAGGTTGAAACTAAGCCTGACTCCCTTCCCTTTACCTCTTTCCTGTTGCTTGCGGTTCTCAATGATTCCCGGTGTATCTACAAAGGTCACGCGTTCCAGCAGCTTGTGCGGCATCTCAATGCCGATCAGCTTTTCCAAGAAGTTTTGGCCAAATTTCTCCAGGGGAGAAAAGGAGCGAGAGCTGTCTGCGGCCATAACAATGCCCTCAACAGAGCGTATCTTCTCCCCGTGCATGATAACAGTAAACTCAGAGGTAGTGGGCTCAGCTCCTGCAGCACAAAGTCACAGAGGAAAGGGAAGGAGACAATAGATTATTAGAGGGGATGAAGAGATGTGACCATGCCATGGAAGTAAGTTCAGCAGAGGCCCGAATACCTTCCTAGGTTCAATAAGATTACTTGTATCTAACTGAATTACAGTGGTTTTATTTTCCCATTTCATTAATTACAAAGACATTCTTGCAAACACATTCTGTCCTGTTACATTTAGATAAATTGGTTGTCTGTCTGATGATCTCACAGATGATATTTGAGGGTTACTTCACCCTTAATAGGATTTAAGCATTTAACAGTCTTTATTGTTAATTAAAAAAAATAAGAAGAGGATGTGTCACACCTGTGTAGAGCTGATAGGGGCTGTCTTGTAAGCCCAGGAGGTAATTTATCATGGAGGACTTCCCTACACTCCAGGGTCCAAGGAACAGCACCATGGGCTTGGAGGTAATCTCTCCATCTGGTGGTAAAAGAGATATAACAGTGATTAAAATCTCAGCAGGGTTTTATAAACGATACAGGATGAACTTTTCAGTTAACCCTGAATTTAAGAGATAGGATTTTGAAACAACCAGGTATTTTGATAAGAAAATGAACTTTTGAGTGTTTAAAAAAAAAAGAAAGCCAGTGTTTTTGATTTTACTCGCTCGATTTAGAAAAAACATTTTTTTAGTTAACCCATATGGTGTTCAGGGTTTGCTTTTGGAATTACCCCTTTCCCCAAAGGAGGTTTGGATGTGATATATAATGTCAATTAAAACAAAATGCAATGATTTGTAAATTAATAATGATATTTTTTATATTTTTAAAGGTCAGCATGACGGCTTGGCGGTTAGTACAGGAGGAGCTGGGGATTGTACTACCAACCTCTAAGTTGGAGGATGATCACCCAACCACCCGAGCCATCAGTATGTGAAGAAAAAGAAATAAAGTAACACGTTTTCTCTCTGTGGCCAAGCTTGTTTAAGGTCAACTGAGGCAACGAGCTGAAATAAACATACCCTCCATCTCTTGGTGCCTGGCTGATGCAAAGTTCAAAAGTCAGTGGGGTTCCATTAATACGGAATGATATGCAGATATATGCCATCAGGATGTCTATTTTAGAGGAAGACCATTTTAGCAAGCCGATGCAAAAGTACATGCTGCACGTATTAAAACCAGCATGGCTTCACTGTAAAAGCATCTGCTTGCAAAACCGGCCCACATTCTGACCCTATTTGTCACACAAGGAAAATATTTTTGCACTTTATAAAATGAAAAATAGGACACAGAAAACTCTCGACTACTTAGGCAGCTGAAATCTTACTTGAAGTATAAAAACGTTCAACCATTAAAAATATTTTCCTGATACTATTGTAAATATATATATATATATATATATATATATATATATATATATATATATATATATATATATATATATATATATATATATATATATATATATATATATATGATGGAACTGATCTGAAAATCATTGCATTCTGTTTTGCTGATTTTTCACACAGAACGTGTCCCAACTTTCTCAGAAAGGGGAATTTACTGAAACATTTGATGAATACCAAGGACCAAGTCAAATACTGTCACTCCCAGAGCACAGAGACTAGTTTTGTGACACTTAAAAATGATTAAGAAAAATAAAAAAAAATAAATTAATAAAACAAACACACAAAAATCACCAAAAGAAATGTCGAACTTGCATTTGTGTTAGTGGCATTAGAAGAAGTTCAGAATAAAAGATGCGGCCGTATCTCACAGCGTAACTGGATGATGCTTTCAAAGGTCAAGCTGTTTGTGTTTTAGCAAGCAGCGGTGCTTGTCGTGAGTTGACTTGGTGCAGGGGTGGTTGGGGTGTCAAGAACTGTTGCAGATGTGAATGAATTCACCGGAGTACAGAAAGAACGACGCCAAACATAACAAAACACGACCCTAGATGTGAATGTTTTTACAAAATATTATTAGAAAAAAGAAAGGAACACAGTAAGGATGTGATTTGACTCTTAACTGAATACTAACCACCCGTTCCCACCTGTGTCCCCTCCTCAGACCCCTCTGTCCTTTGCTAAAGCCAAAGCTGCACATGCAACCCCCTCCACACGGAGCCCCTCTGTAAACAATATCTATAAAGAGCTCCCCAAATGTGAAAAAGCTCAATATTTAATCAGTTTGAGCCACCAAAAGCTGTTTTTTTTTCACACTTGTTCACTTATAATTTACAAGAAATTGGAGCTTTCTGCGGATCAAAGCTTTCACTGATGGATCACTTTCTTGACAACCCAATCCAGGAGGATGTTGTGAACTGGGCGTCAAGTAAAGTGAATCGTACTGGAAATTTCTTGATCAACAGCGAGCAAATTTACAAGAGATGGAGGGTGAAAGGAAGGGGCTTAGCACCTCAGGCAGTGCCATGCACAGGTAAGCCCTGCCCGCACCCACCTGTGGCCGAGTCCCCCAGGGTTCGTCCGGGGTACGCTGTTAGATGGAGGGGATGGGGATGAGGGGGAGGACAGGAGAAGGTGGAGCACAGAGAAGTGAAGGGAACAGGAGGTGAAGTAGAGCTCGGTGAGGGAGTGAGGTTTCAACAAACAGGGAGGGGTAGAGTACCAACGTACGTGAATGGGTGGGACACCATGGCTGGAATTTATGATCCCATATTTGACCTACAGTTTGTCAAACATGTCTGTCAGCAGTGATGTGACATGTGGTCAGGTGATGATGTGGCTTCACTGTCATTTACTAGAAGTAAATGTTCATTTAAAAAAAAAAAAAAAAAAAGATGAACATGCAAGCCAAGCCTGGAGAGCCACAAGAGGGCGAGCTTTATTTCAGTACCGTGGACGTTTGCCTTCGGCAGTTTATTGTGCTGCTCTATTTGTTAATGATATTGTAACGAAACACTGCAGTGAAAAAAGAAACTGAAGTACGGCATTAAAAACAATTATCTGGATGAAAATAAGTTGAGTGATGAGGGTAGACTCGCGTGATCTTTAAAACTGAATAAGCCTACATAATTTGCTTGTAATTGCTTAGAAACGCCTAAAATTGGACACAAAAAAAAAAAATGAGCAAGAGTTCACTGGTATGTATTGTCTGACGGCGTAAAGGTGATGCACGTTGACAAACAAGTCAAAAAAAGCAACTCAAACAAAAAAGTGCACACATAAGAACCAAGTGGGGCGCAGCATGGACACAGCCGGGCGGCTGAAATACCTGAGATCTCGTGCTGCCTCAGCTCATTGTACTTGTAGGCCTGTTCCATCGGCCTGATGGATGAGTGGTAGATCTTTCGCAACTTCTGCAGAGCGGCTACAAAGTAAGAAGACAGAGTAGAAAGAAATTCAAGTATAAATGTTAGATTAAAAACTAAAACCAATTACATGAGCAACATCTACTTGGGCCTGTTGTCACAAAGTTCATGTGGATATAAAAAAAAATCTTTAAGGAGTTACATTTTCATCAAAAAAAGCATTATACTACCACACTTTTACAAACCTGACACTTCTCATTTAACCCTATAATTATGTATCATAGTAGATAAATGAATTTTTTTTAAATATTAATATATGATAAACTGGTCGACCGTTATTCTTGGAAGTTCATCTAATGTATTCAAATCAGATTAAAGCAGTGAATTGCTTGACATGTTCTGTTCAGGTAAAGCATGTAATACATGTTTATATTATTCCTTTTTGCTCCTCACCTGCATAGTCTGCTGCCTTTTGCTCAGTTGCAAGCCGCAGTGTTTCGTCGATGTGAGATCTATCCCTTAGGACGGAGGTGAAGTCTTCCTCTTCTGTAAAAACAGCAACAACATTTAACTGGAAAGTTCTCAGTCTGCATGTTCGCTACCCTGATAAAGGTTGAACAGGACCCAGGGGTTAAAGGTTGTTCAAAACGTTGGGGCTGTTTAGTACTGCATAAGCACGTGAAATGCTTCACATCCACATTTCAACACAAGATCACGACAGGCAAGAGTTTAGGTGTGATTTAAATGGGAATAATGACATTTAAGCTCTTGTTACTTAAACAATTCATCTATATAAATCTGCCATTGCATTTTTACAGTTTTTTCAATATTAGTTTTCTTACAAACACATAAAACAGGTGTATTTTCATGACATCTTGGGAGAATTTAGAGTCATTTCTTTTTCTGAAAGGTAGCTACAGACATGCGGATGGCCCACGTGTTTGACCTCTTCATATAGAGCAAATGTTTTGGATGATACGTCTTCCTTAATGACACGACAACATGTGAAAGAGAGAGGTGGGGGCATAACCCTCCAACCAGTTAGTGAGGTGGATTACACAACAGCTCTCTGAGGAGTTCAAACTCAGTCCTGTCGGTGAGTATTTCACCATAAGCTGACACAAATCAATACTAACTCCTTCTTTTGTTTGTTTGTTGTTTTTTTTTTATATCTAGACATTTGTGTGAGGAAGCCGTAGAGGCTGAGGAGGGAGAGCGTGTGAGAGAACAGATTTGCTCACCAGTCATGCCCACTCCTGAACATATCGGATTACTTTGATCACAGCTGTTAGTACAATCAGCTCTTAATTTAGCAAGCAAACGCCAGAAATAAACAGACAAAGACACATTTGTCATCACCATGCTCTTTGTATCAGTCCAACAGAGACAGGGACTTCCCCAGTTTCACAAAGAGGAGGACGTAAAGCCGGGCCGAGTGTTCCCCTCTGTAACGTACACGAGACGATGACCTGCAGTCTTGTGTCTTGTCTCCTCTATGCATACCTGCCAGCAACAGACTCATTGGACCAAGAGGCCCGTCCACGTGTGCCCAGACGTCAGAACAGGTCCCACACAGCAATGCATCAGAGAAAGCTGTTTTAATGAATTTTGATGATTATAGAAGTGGGATAAAATTATGAGTTGCAGTTAAATTATAATAGGGTTAAAGGTTTAAGATAGTTTCTGAAGTGCGGACTTTGGGATTCTTTGACCTGGACAATTAAACTTTTATGGACAGTTCTGCTGCAATACAGAATCAAAACTGCAACCAAAAGGTTCTGTGTCACAAAACATCAGAGCCGGACAATGTTGTTGTTTGCTACGCCTAATTATAAACTGCATATCAATGTGAGAAGACTCCCCTCTCTCAGAGGGTACCACTGCTGTGGTATCCAACACCAAACTGGAGCGATGCCACCGGCCATGTGGGCAGTGACTTCTAGTGTGTCTGAACGGTGCATTGCTTTGACCAAAAGCAACAGCGCATCAGTTGACAAGAGAAATCATGGCTTGTTTGTTTACAAGCAGAAAGCAAACTATGAACTACGTAGATTTAGATTCAGTAAAATGAATCCTGCAACGTTGTTTGGAGTCAGTTAAATATCTGAAAGCATATCGAACTACTGGTGCAGCGCTAAATGATCATATAAAGAATGCGTAGGACTCCTAACAATTATAAGTAAAACCCCAAAAGTTGCTTCTCTTCTGTGTGACAGCAGCTGGTTGAGGAGCAACGCAGCAGCGTGATGCTCTCCGGGTCAGCCTGCTAAAAATAAGCCTGTGTTAATGGCGCTGCCAGCACGACGCAGGAGCAAGAGAAACCAAAAGGTTGGTAGCCACAATGGGAGGTGGGTTTTAATAAAACTTAAATCTGTGAAAATATTCTCTTGCGTGCTCATATGTACGGACAAGAGATAGACAATCCTGCGCCAGTGTGGCACTGAGCACTCAAAGCGTACTCGAGCTTCTGCAGCTTGCTTCATTAAGAGTGGTGTCTTTTAACAGTTGCCTCTTGTGGGGGGGCCTAACTGCTGTGAACTTGTTACCACCTTCCAATGCAGTCAACCCCTGATGGAGGCTCTGGAAAGATCAGAGAGGTAATGTTGCCCCATGATGACGGGCCCTGCATCAGAGCACAAAATTAACCCTGCAGGCGCCAGGGGAGCTGGACACTGGACATCTGCGCCTTGAGCTATGTGTCCTCCCGGAGCTCGTTGCCATACAACCCTCCCTCAGTTTGGAGAAACATTCTCGTGGCAAGTCTTACAGGAATGTTGCCGGCCGTAGGCCTCTCAGTGCTTCGCCACAGCGGGGTAAGTCGTAGCTCAAATCTGATGTAGAGGCTGCTTAGAACCCAAAAATGACAGAAATCAACAACTGCAGCCATCAGGGCAACTTCACTCGTGAGCTGTGGTTCAGCTCATAATAGCTAGAAACCTCTCTTCATGTGCAAAAGAACACCTCAAGTCGAAGTAAAGAGATTGAGCTTTTCACCTCAACCTATCATGTGCTACTAATGTTCTCATGAGGGTGTACTCTGATGTGCATCTGCAGTCCCGTGTATTTACACCGTATATATTAAGGATGGCTATATGCGTGAAATGCCAGGATCATATTCTGCTTGTAGCACGGCGAAGTAAATCCAATTAAACTGAATACGATGAGGACGGCTGGCCTGGAACCTCCAGCTGGAGGATTTAACCAGAGCACTGGGGGATTCAGGCAACTTTAATTAAAGGTCAAAAGGTTCCAGTGGAAAGATAAACAGAGATGCATTGATTCAATTCAAAAGGTAAATGTAAAGAGACTGGACTCATTTGTTTAACACAAGGATTATGGGTTAACATATGGATTACAAATCTTAACAAACCCATAAAATGTTGGTTTTCTGTAAAGGGTAGATATCAGAGCTGGGAGAAGATGTCACAGATGGCAACAGGTGGTACAGCAAGAGGAGTAAGTTCTCCCCCACAGTCAGAAATAGTCCCACAATGGGTCAGACGATGGACAGAGGTGAAGGCAGTACGACTGCTGACTATTTTAAGGTTTTCACTGCCAGTCAGCTAACGATGTTATATACAAGATGACTGAGTGAACGGTCCAGAGGATGTACACGTTTAAAAAAGATCATTTTTTGCATAGTGCAACTTAGTCACACGCAAGGCGTTTTTTTTCTTTCTAAAAAGACAGATCACTGTCCAGATCTGTTCATGCACACAGACAACATCAGTGACTATGACGTATGTGCACTATATCCTCTAAGACGCAAGCAAGCTTGCAGAAAGGCATGAGGGCGAAGGCGGTTCACGCTGAGGTGTTGAACCGATGCCCCTACCCCTGTTCCTCTGTTAAAGAGCCAGCAAAGGACGTCAGGTGCCCTTGGGACTGAGGTGCTTGTCTTAAGTGAGAAGTGTGTAGCGAGACTGTTGAGCATAACTTGTGTGTTAGTGAGTGTGAGTGTGAGTGTGAGTGTCCCCTCTACTACTAACAGCATAGGGGATGTCCCAGACACGCTGCACGCTCGCAGACAGAATCACGTGGAGACTTCTTTGACTTTTATTCTCTCCCTTCCTCAAACTGATATGTTGATGAGCTATGGCTAAATCCTGCCATGCAATCTTATAAAAATAAAGTACTTTTTTTTTTCCACTCACTTCAGATCTTTATTTTTTTTTTTTTATTAGCAGTTTTGTGAAGTCTCTTTCACACTTTAACACTGGAGACCAAGAATATCTCTAGTTTTTTTTTTTCTTGGTTAATCAGCAACTTTCATTTGACATCTGGTAATATAAAGTTTCTAGCATCAACACACAGCTTCTGTCCAAACAAAACTGGCAAAAGCACAATGGAGACAAGTTGCCATTTAAAGAAGCTGACTTGTACACACCACCAACATGCATGCCTGCTTATCATATAAAACATTACACTATTTGACAAAAATCACATGTTACGAGAAATGTTGCAGCAGAACCAGATGAGCATTTGCAAAAAAGCACTCCTATCAGGGGGGGCGGAAACACAGTTGTTCACACTGATACAACATGAATCCAGTTGTGTCTTCGCATACAGAGAGGTATGCAGGACATTACTGCAAAAAGACGACTCATCACGAGTCTGCAACTACAACCGTCTGCCAGTAATGCACGTTGTTGATCTAATCAAGTGATTCTGTCTTCAAAAATGAGTGTAAGATTTCATTACCATCTAGCGCAGCTGTGCATCTGGACTTTTCAGGAATATATTTAGAACTGTGATATTAAGACAGGCAAACTTTGATATCCTAAGCATGTAAGAAAAACAATAATGAAATGATAAGTGCATTTTTGTATTGATTTAGAATAAGATTACTGCTTCAGGGCTGAAGAAGCCAACCCAAGTTCCTGGCAGTGATCAAATGAATCAATGACACAAATATTTACACGCTGTGTGACAAGAACTTTATCATTGTTGTGTCTATAGATACCCAGAAACATCCAAAGAAAACTCATGTGCTCCCTGCAGCAAAAACCTAAAACATTTCATGCAGTTTAGAGTGAATTTAGAGGATGAGAAATCCAAAAGACACCTGCATGAGCCTGTAGAAATGCTCTCTGAAGACGTAAGGTCCAGCCACAGCCCAGCCCTTCCTGCCTGGAGAATGCATGTCCCTAAAAGGCCAGCTGCTGGGAATAAATTGCGATTGTGACAGTGCAGAGTGACAGCAGCTGTGCAGCATATCTAATGCGGAGCGTGACGCAGGGAGGGGTGAAGTCTAAAAGGGAGGGGAGGTCGAATGGAGGGAGGGAGGTTGTGTAGTGTACAGTGTTGGGTTTCAGGAGGCCTTCCAATCTTAGACACCTGACAGAAGCTCACAATATGGAAGCCTGGTTACAGACTGTGGACGCTGAACGTCACCCCAAGGACGGGCAGGGGTGACAGACAAGGGTAACAATAACTGCATCAGTGCCTGAGACCAGTCTGCATTTTTAGAATGAGTAATCTGGGAGCATGGTCGAGGGGCTCACCGTCACGTTCACCACAATAGATGCCTCTTGATCATACTTATTGCGGTGTAGTTACGTTGACTCTGAAGTTATTTTGACAGGAGATGCTGTCAGCAGTGAGCAGATCTTCAACATGTCGAAAATTAAAGTCAAGTGTTAAGTGATGAAGCCAAAACAGCAAAAGCAGAAAAGGCTCAGGGTCCATTTAAGCTCCCGCATGGCCAGTCTGTGATCCTCACTTAGACTTTTCCATCAGCTGGTGCCATGCTGTATGACAGCTGACACACTGCTGGCCCACAGTAGAGGCTGAACGTCCCTCCCTCAGGCGCCACCGTCAAAAACCAACCTGGACAACTTCACGTCTGACCACATGACGGGTCATTCCTGATCCTTCTCCAAATCTACGTGGACTCTTAGAATAGAAGAGCTAATGGAGGAGTCAGATTTAACGGTATTCATTAAAGATTCATTATTATTACCCTCTACACAAGATGCCATTGCAAATCCATTCATCAGTTTTTCTTGTATGCAAACATAGCCATGCCAGCAGTGTACTGCCTTGTATGAAAAAAAGGGTGATAAACCAAAACCGCTCCTGAGCCTTACCTGCTGTGGCCTGCAAAAGCACCAGGCCGAGGAGACAGCAGATCGAGACTGTGCCCTTCATGGTGGCTGCCAGGAGAACTCTGTTAGTCAGACAGACTATATATACCAAGGCAGGAAGGTTAAAGTGCATGCTGACTGCAGAGGCGGGGCACAGACATGGGCAGCTGGTGGAGGGGCTGAGATCCATGTGCCTGAGGTTTTACAAGTGTGCCATGGAGACGCTAAATGTACAAGCAGCTGGCTTTCCTTTTTAGAGAGGCTGCGGCTCACAGTGTTTAACATCCATGGTAGACTTAACCCTTTACCTTAGCAGCTAACAGAAGACACATTCATATTTCTCTTAATTATTATCATGAAAGTGCATAAACGTAATTCCAAAATGTAAATCCAAAAGAACGGCCCTTCTTCATTCAAACAGGCTCATCCTTAAAGTAATCCAAGAACGTCACCTTTTACCAGAATCATTGTGAAAGCATCAATAACCTCCCAGCGCTGCTTTTCTTTATAAAGACTGGCGTTCAAATGAGCGTAACCGCTTTACCACCTTCACCCCATAAACTTGTAATGTGCTTCTGAAGTGAGCAATCAAACGCTCCGTCTGGTGGGAAACACACAGTGCTCACTTGGCTGGCACGGTGGTGAAGGTAATCACCAGAAGAGCGTGTAAGTGTGTAAGAGCAGCAGGGATCAGAGCGAGAGAGCAGCGGAGAGTTTGGACCATAAAGACCCCTGAGTCAGCCTCGAATCTCTCATAGAGCTGAATGCTAGGCGGATTACTGCTTTATCACACTCCAGCAGACAGAGTGTTGAGCATAATCTCACAGTTTCCTTGGGAATCAACATTTCAACTGTAAGTTAATCTCCAAAAATGGCAGGAGTTTCTTACCCAACCATGTGCATCCCAGAAGTATCTCCAAACTTAACCGCATGTATGTTCATTTCAGTGCATAAGACTGCCTTAATCCAAAGCAGCTTCACGAATCTGAGGGGAAAGTGGTTGAGGACAAAAATGATCTGTGGGTTGTAAATCTGTGCAAAGATTTCCTTTCATGAACTGAAGTCAGCATTAGTTCCTCTGTCATTTGCAGGCGACACACAATGGCATTAGCTGTTGTCTTTTTCTACTTTTCCTTGTTTGTTGTAGTTTTAGCACCGATGGATGAAAGCAGCACACATGCTTCTGTCAGTGATGAATGGAGACATTATGATCATTTTTACAGCTTTTCTTCATGCAGACTTGTTGAAAAAGTTTAGTGTTAATTGGAGGATGATACCGATCATGACTATTTTATTCATCACATCCTCCTAATGGTTGGCAGATTACATGAGCAATGAAAAAATGAATACACTCTCTTCACCATGAGTGTTTAAATGATCCATTACTTTAATGAAGTAAGAGGTAAAATCAAGTATTTATGTAAAAACTGGTTAGAAATGACAGTGCTGACAAAAGTCTGCAACTCTGCAACTTACGGATTTAGCTGAATGTATGTTGTGTGACTATGATGCTGGTATTCTTGGACAAGAGCTTTTTTGGATTTAAAAAAAAAAATCCCCAGTAAATAAAAGAACACACAGACCGCGGTGACACCGAGGGGTTTTAACCGTCTGCGTGCTCCTATCAGAACCGCTCTCATTTGGCACAATGCCTCCTCAGCAATAATTACTTTTAATTTCATGGATGAGTGCACAATCGGTTATTAAAACACAAGCATGTTTCTAGGGGAAAAAAGTTGGTGAAAAGAAAACTGTAAAAAGAGAAGCAAAGTGCAATGATTTGTGAATCATTTAGCTCTTAATAATAAGATGGGGGGATATGTTAAAATATGAGAATATCCACCTTTAATGTGTTCATATGATGAACTTTATGTTGATTGGATTATCACATTTTGACTAGTTGTTACTGTGCAACCACTTTCAGTGTTTGCACAATGTGTCATCCATTTCTTAAATGATTTATTTCCCTCTTAATTGAGGAATAAAGTTCCTTGTCAGTTTTAAGATACCCTTGCTGTGTCTTTTCCATGTAAACATTTAAATAATTTTGAGAATTATACAAGCCTGAACTGCAAAGAAACCTGTTTATTACTAGGATGCTGTTACTACAGTCAAATGCAATAAGATGCTGAAATAAACGAGTCCTCCTCTGTTCAAAGGATGTCATCAGGATGGTGGAGCACCCTACTCCAAATCCTGTTTACACTATTAGTAATAATGGTGCATTCAAAGATGCGCATGTTACACATGCCATACGAGATGGCTTTGGTGCCGAAACATTCCAGCATCCATGCTTTTGAAAACAACTTACACTACAGGATGTTTTTTTTTCACTTTTTACTCAGTTTTATCTGCATTTGAGTCAGCGAAAGACAGCAGTTGTGTATTTGATGATGAACTGTTTCCACTGGCGATGGCTTTTAGATCCAGAGCAAATGTGGAGGTTTCCAAAGGGATTTTTGCAGAACTGTGCGTTAACTTTAGTGCTGCCTGAAAGCAGTTCATATTTACAAGTGTGAGATGACTTCCATGAATCTCGACATGTAAAAGATCTCTGACTGAATGTGTGGTGGTTTTGTCAGGAGACTTGTGATTGATTGATGCATTTCAACCAAAAGATGCCACCAACCGTCCCTGGTGAACATTGTAACTGTCACAGAGAAGGTGGTCAGATCTTAATTTAGCAATGAGCTGCTGAGCAGGACAGGGATGGGTTGGAGGGGGGGGGGGAGTTCAACACCCCCATTCACCAATCAGGAATGGACACTTGTGCATCCACAACACTGTTTGGAGTGACAGCCAGCCAGAACTGGAAATCAGACAAATTCAACCAGTTAGGTCATTTTCAGTGCCCTAAATTCTGCAATCCCATCAGTTCAGCTCATATTTACACTGAAACAGACACAGAAAACACAGACGATTTAAAAAACAAAGTACAAACTTTATTATTCTGTCTTTACAAAGGCACAAGCCTCTTATCCCCAAAACATCTTTTAAAAAAAAAAAAAAAAAAAAAAAAAAGCTTCTTAGCTTCTTGATGACCATATGCACTGAACGGTTGAACAAAAAAAATGCAGGTAGCGCAAACTGAGCTGCAAAATGTGAAAAAAGATATTGACAATATATAAACAAAGACAGGATAAAATATGCCCCCCCCAAAAAAAGTGAAAGTTAAAGAGGAAAGGTTGGAGGACTGACAAGGAGGAAAAGGGGAATACACAGCTGTGCGATCTTTACTCATAACCACAAGAGCTTCAGCTGAGGAGATGCCCCTTTACAAACAAGAGGTGGCAAACTCCTGTATAGTACAGTAAGTGCTTTGTAATCTTGACCCCATTTAGTGATCCACACGTTTCTGGCAATTTGATATGTCCACGTAATATTTCATAACGCATAATAAAGAGTGCTTGAAACAAAAAATATGAAAAAAAAAGAAAAGAAAAGCAGATGGAAACAAACCAGTTCTGGGACTCTGCAGAGAAATAAAAAAAAATCTCTAATGCAGAAACTGAGAGCAACAAGCAGACACTCTGCAAGAAAGCAGAGCATGCAAGCGTTTTCCGCATCCAGGAATCCCATTCCTGTAAGGAGAAGTGTCCCGTGATTCGGTTTCTCTAATTACAGTGCAGCTGACATCAATATTTTTAAAGGGCAGTTGTATGACATAAACTGTGATGAGGAGTGTTTAGTTGAAGTCATCATCTGTCCAGCAGTTCAAAGCTCCATCCAAGCATTGAGAAGAGGAACCAGTTTGCTACCAAGTATGTTGATGTGTCAGAGCCCTAAGTGACACTGAATATATCAGGTTTTACCAGATAAAAGCAACCTCACGAGAAAACTTGAAAGCATTTTTATGGAATGTCAATGTGTCCCTGTGGACCTATTTACCTTTTCTTTTTTTTTTTCATCCCCCCCAACATAACTGGCTTTCATAGATCACACTAAAGGGCCTTAACGGCTTCAAATCTACATGCAAAACTAATCATAAACCAATATGCTGATACATTCAGAATCCCTCTGACAAATATTTATCTGGATCGTTTGAATATAATTGTATAACCTGTTCACTTTGAGGCAAACAACATAAAATGAATGCGAAAGCATTTGATAAAATAACTGGGAGCATTAATTCTAACGCGCTCCGCGTGTATTTCAAACCTCATTTTGTACTGGTGATTTCAGCTGCCTCCGAACAGTCGGGGTACTTCTCTCAAACCTAGGGCTGTGTTAAGGCTGGCTTTGCAGTGCCTCCCTGCACTAAACAGGCTATTAGTAAGGCAATCTGCTGCCCTTCTCTCGCTACGAGTTAATCAGTCTGTCAGCCGAGACTTACAAGCTAAAAAAGCACATTGAAAATTAAAACTTGAGCAAAATTATGTGATTAGCATAGTACAATAGACAGAAAATGCACGGAAGGACAGACGATCTACATAAGGAAATGCATAGAGCATGGGTAGTAGTCTGCTCTGTCGCCACCGTGCCACACGTACAATTTAACTGGTCTTATTTTTCAGCATCCTCTGCTTGGATATATGTCCCAACATTTGTACAAAAACAATACACCGACAGGAGCTAAATAACACGCGCTCTTACGATTGAGCAAACAAGTGATTGTATGTCAGTCACAACTGTGGGGTTAAGTGTTTTACGTCAAGGCAAAAGTGGTGCGGCTGCAGACTGCCAGAGTCCAGGGTACCACTAAGCCCTCCCGCCTCCAAACGGAAACACACTTTGCAGATATTATTCAACAGGCCCCACAGTTTAGCTTATTTTACAAGCCAGGTGCTTTAATAGTCAAAGGGGGGGAGGGAGGATGTAAAGAAATCCCAAAGCTATTATCTTTTCATTTTTCTTTCTTTCTTTCTTTTGTGTGTGTGTGTGTGTGTAAGTGTGTGTGTGTCAGGCCACAAATAAAACACAGAACAGGCCAAACACAACGCGTGATAACTGGGAACCCAGCCCAGCAAAAAACAGAAACGAACAAAAACAAGAGTTGTGAACCAGTAAGTGCACTGTCTCATAATTTCCTCCGAGCACCAATCAGCCGATGAAAACGGCTTGGAAATTCTCATTACCTTTTTTTTTTTTTTAAACTTTCTGGCTGAGCCTTACAGAAAAAAAAAAAAAAAAAAAAAAAACATTAAAAAAAGGTAGACTTGTCTAAGTAAAATAACATATTTCAACATGACATGAAAAAGTAACTTCCGGACAGTCCTGTTAGCTCACAGTGTCTTTCCAAACAGTCCAGACGGGTCTCGATCGTTAACGTTTGAAAAGAATCTCCATCTTAATAAAAATGCTTAGATGCTGGGTCGGTGGGGGCGCCGCACCACCGGGACTCTTCATTGACTTTGTGTCCTGTTTCACTGATCAGTCACATGGCTGCAGGGGCGCACAAGAACAACAGTCCTGGTAGCAGATGTTTAGCATACATTTGAAAAAGATCTAGTCTCCAGTTTCAGAGAGCTTTCATAATTCAGTCAGCAACATCTACAAATCTTTCTATGGATCAATGAAGAGGCATGCGTTTGTGAGTATGAATGAAAGAGCAGGGGCTAGCAGTAAGCAGAGAAGGATGCAGGAGAGACTGCATGTATGAGCATATATGTGTCAATCTAGTCGGGCTGCCTACCACCGTACAACCTGGTGTGTACTGAAAAGAAAGAGAAAAAAATCCAAACTAAAATTGAGTGCTTTAATCTGACTACCAGCCCTGTCAATGTCCGCTGAACGAGAGTGCTGTGAGTTTGTCGCCTCCCGCAGCCCTGGTCTGCCTGGGCCTCTTGTCTGTAAGTGTACACATGTATGCAAGTGTGTGAGATGCAAGACTTCAGGGGTGCGCTCAGGGCAGCGAACAGTCATCGGGCCCGTCGCTGTTTGAGGCCGTGTCTGAGCCTACTGCATCGGAGAGGACACGCCCTGAGGTGACGATGACTGCCCTCCGCTTGTCTTCCTCACAGCCTTTTCCCTGGGTGCCCTCAATGTGCTGGATTGCCTGGAAGCGGAGCGGGAATTAAAACGTCTGTCAGAAATAATAGCACCCTCTAGTGTTCAGGTCTGGGAGCTCTTTCAATTTACATGTACTGCACACACGCCACAGGAGACGGCCAACTGTCTTACTTGAACAATGGTGTCCAGGTTCTGTCGAGACGTAGACACTGAATTGATAACTGATGTTGGGCCCATGGTTACCACGGTGACGTGATGGGGTTGAGGAGTTTGAACAGGTGCAGGGACAATGACTGTGGCATGGTGTGTAGGCACAGGAGGAGTCGCAGGGGCCAACACCTGACGGAGAACAGAAAATGCAGTCATTATACTGTACATTGTTCTCGTGTCAACACTTCGTTTTCCTAACAAGTTACCCTAATGCACTGATGCCACATTACAAACCTGAAATCATAATGACTTATGGTAGGAAAAAAAAGGATTTATAACCAGTGGGTTTTACTGTGCCCCCCATGTTTGATGCATAAGTAAAGCTGAATCGACAAAACAAGCGTTTTGGCCCACACACAAAGGCTTTACTCCCTTATCAACACAAGAAACCTTACAAAGATGTGGTATGGGTCACCTGGAACTGCAGAGCAACACCAGCTTCAGAAAACAAGAACCCACTAGCCACAAGTAACCCAAATCCAATGGCCAGGACTGTTATTCACTATTATGTGACTCTTCTCCTCATGATGATGAGGAGAGCTCACTTTCTCCCCAAGGAAAACGCAGCTGGACTCAACTACGTATCATCTATCTGTAACTTTCAGTAAGTGGGCTGTTGTCAACACTTTTCACCAAGATACTGTTTCTTTAATTGGGTGCTACTACTTAAGATAGTTTAAATGTGATATTCAGGCACGTCAGCTGTTAAAAACCCGAAGTTGTTAGGGAGTGTTGACGGTAACAAGAGCGGCGATGACGCTGAGCTTTTATTTAGTTACATGTGTAAAATGAATGATATTGATTTGAGGTAGAAGTGCTCAGCTCTGCTCCGAGTGTGATGTGGCTAATGTGGTGTGGAAGGACAGACAGTGCACGGTCGGCTGGCATCACACTTGGTGTGAGCCTGCAGAAACAGGACACTGCAGCTGTCATGGCAGGAAACAAGCACAGCAGAAAGATGTTCAAGCAGCTCATTTCACACACCGTAAAACTGTCGTAGCTGCTGACAGCTCTAACTCTGTGTGTGGAGGAGACTGGCGTGTGCAACCGCATCTTTGGGAAATATCTAGATTAGTGCATGTGGGGTTTTTTTTTTTCAGTGAATGTGACACTTTTACATTGATTGACTCAAAGTCCATAAAAACAGACACATTAGGGAGGAGGGAGGGAAGTTTGGTGCCTAACAGCTAATAAATTTAGGTTAATCGCCCCAAAATAAACATTTTCTTTTAAGACGCCAGCTTAAAAATTGCTTATTTACATTTTAAAATAAAAAGACTAACAGCAAACTCTAAATGCTGTATATTGGACTTCAGTTAAAAAAAGAAAGCAACATTTCGAAGCGCGAGAGGATGGTTCTTTAAAAGTACACTTCTGTAAATGTGAGCAAAAAGCTGCATGCATGTCCGCTGAACGAGAGTGCTGTGAGCTGCATGCAAATATTTCCAACCTGAGGGCTGTGGGCCGGAGTGAGGTCCCTCTCCAGCTGTTTCTGCTGCTGCAGACGGACAAGGCTCTGTGTCTGGGCCTGCTGCTCCTGGAACTGCTGGGCGATGGCCTTCAGTTTCTCTGGGTACAACTGAGCATCCAGGGACCGCATCTGGCAGTCAGAACATGAAGTTTGTCAGTGGCAACAGATTTGAGACTTTTTTAAAACTGCGTACCCTGTTGTGTGTTTCTTTTTCTTTTTCTTTTTCTTTCTCGTCACCTGATCTTCCAGCATCATCCTGATTGACCGCTCCTTCTCCAGCTGCTGCCTCAGCTCGATCATCTCCCGCCTCAAGTCCTCGGTCTTCTCCTCCTCCAGGATATCCGGTGAGCCGATCCCTTCATCCTTCTCCTCAGCACGCCTCCTTTTGGGGGAGGAACCACTTAACTCCTGGTGAGGGCAAACCAGAAGTGGCACATCCGGTTTAGAGACCGGAGCAGAAACGCCTTCGCACCCCAGCTGACATTTTGGCGGGGTCGTGCTTTACCTGTATGATTCGTTTGAGCTGGCTGTTCTGCTGCAGTAGCCGCGTCTTTTCCTGCTCCAAAGTAAAAATGTACTCTGCTGTCTGTTGCAGGATGGCAGCCTGATGTTGTAAAAAAAGAAACAAAAAAAAAAAAAAAAAACAGCGATAAGAGTTCGGTTATGAAAGTTGAGTTGAAAACCCCATCAGTAACATCAAATGCATCATCCAATTCAGATCTCTGCTTGTGACCCACCTTGCTGAGCTTTTCTCCATCGCTGTGTGGGATGAGTGTTTTAAGTGACTGGAATCCAGCATTGATGCTCTGCATACGCCGACGCTCATTGCTGTTGGCAATCTCCCTGCGAATTCGCCTCTCTTGGTCCCGGGCTGTTTCTGGGGTCAGAGGAATGTTGGCCAGACTGAGAGAAGCAGGGGGAAGGGGAGCAAAGCTGTTAGCTGATCAGAAACGGATGAAGAAAATGGGCAATGACAGATGTTACACCGCAACGCTTGTGAGGCGAGAAAACCTGTTGGCGGGGGACAGCTTCCATCACCACTGGACCAACAAAGAAAAACATTTCACGCACTGCGCTGAAGATTTGAACAGATGTTTGAAATATTGTATATATGAATGAGCAGCTTCAGGTTATCAACAAGTGTGTTAGGAACATCTTTTAAATCATTAAAAACAATGCTCCGGAAGACATTTGCTTATCTTTCTTTTTAAAAGTGTCCAATGTCATACAACAAGGATCTTGGCAGAAATGTGCACTGTGCAAAAGTCCAAATACAGCGAGGACCAACCGGACTGTTAAAGAACAAGACTAAAAACCAGGGTCTGGAATGCATTGGGGCTTTATATATTTATAATCGCTCCATCAATGCAGAAAGGTGCACTGGACTTTTATAGCAATGTGTGCTGCATTCAAGACGACACGCTTTCCAGGAACGCCCATTCATGTTTCCATAAAGACAATTCACAACCACATTTCAAAAGCATGGGTGCAACAGTGGACGTTGCCCGCGCTACTTTACCCTGCCTACATTCCTGATGTGCCACTAACACAGAATGTGTGAAGAATTTTAAACAGAAAATTGTGACGACAACCCCGTCCTGTTGTGAACCTTAAGACACGTCTTGCAGGTGCTGGCGTAGCAACACCCGAAAAAGAATGACAACAGTACATAAGTGGTCAATCCTTTTACGTTCCAACCCTTAAAATAATGATAAGAGTATTAAACTAACTCCTAGGACAGATGTATGCCCTCATAAACTCTGTTTCCTTCTGAGCAGAACCTCTCAGTTGGGTCAAGACAACTCCAGTTAACGCACTATGCCTAAGGGAGTGTGCTTAATTTGGTGGTACGTTCACAACGTTTGACAACAAAAGCACAAATAATCGTGAACTGTATTGCACTGCTTGATAGACATAATTGAACGTTATAGTTATGTGGATAGTCCTGAATCCCAAAAAATATCTTTACTTGTGCATTCCACATTTATAAACAATGGAGTAACACAGGGATTAATCAAAAATATCTTGCAATTGAAGCTGTCTCAAGCTTACTGCTACCAGATATGTAATTAGGCCAGCACAAAGTTTATTAAAAATGTCCGCAGCTTAACTGTGGAGAGGAACCTCCACATGCCAGATGCTTAGATTCAGATGAGGGGGATTCTAAGCGAGCTTCGTCCAACCAAACTCACTGTCTGCGGGACCCTCTCTTGCCAAGCTCTTATCTGTACAGACTCAGCTGCCTCAGTGCAAACACTGGGAACAATTGTGCATACACAGATGGGAAAAAAGTGTGTTTGCGTGTGTGTATTAAGTGTGTAATGATACAAACACATGGAACAACACTATAGCAGCACATCCAACACACACAATCACTGCCAACCATGATCAAATAGCCTGTAACTTCAATAATGCACAACACTACAGGGGACGTTGGACTAAAGGTTAAAACAAAAGCTTCAGCACCAGGTAACTTCTCTAAATAGAGCTGAAATTATTGACGTATTAATCAAATATCAAAATAATGTTCCTAAAGAACAGAAATAATCATCAAGTTGCAATTAAAGATTTGAATTCAAAAGTAACATATGCAATATCTTTGGATTTTCCTGGTATTCCTGTAAAATAAAACACATTGGACTGTAATAGTGACGTCCCATTGGTAAGTAGATATTTTATGTTGTGTGAAATGTCAAAACATTAAATGCAATAAACATTGTAAAATGACTAGTGTTGTGAACTACCTCAAACAGCAAATATTTACGTCTGTTTTTTTTTCTTCTCTCCAGTAAATTTCAATTTGAATCCGACTTAGATTCGGGAAGATTTTCCTTGCCATAGATAAAATCTCCGCAAACTCACCGAGAAAATTTAAAACTAATAAAGCTCTAGACTACATTTCCCAGACTGCCCGGCGTCATCAGCTGCAGATTCCTCCGCCTTCCTCTATAAGCAGGGCTGCGGACGTATCGACGGGCCTTCCGTGACATACACACCCCCTTGTTAATAACACCACTTTTAATTTTCCTGCCTCCCCGCGAACGCCAAATGTCCCCTTACCGGGCGGCGCGAGACGAAACGTGCCTTTAAAGGGCCAAATGAGCCCCTCGCCGCCACCGCGGTGCCTTACACCGCCTCCACACTGCCGAGCAGACTTTTTCATGTCCTCCGCCATTACAACAATGCGGCAGGCAGCATGGCAGAGGGACGGGATGAAAAGACGCAGTGGAGGCGGCTCGACGGTGCGAACGTGACGCACAGAAACACCAATTTAACCATCAGCGCTTCGAGCGAGGGTGACTCTGACGGCAGCTGTTCATTTTCACCTCAAACGTGAACTAGAAAACTGACGCCATAAAACGATCCCAACACCAGACCCCCTCATCACTTTTAGCTCAAGCCACAAGCATGGCCGCACTACCCACAATAACTTCGTCTCGCTCTTGAGCGAAATCGGCCACCCCGGCGGCTTGTGCAGCGAGAAAACGGACCATTTCACACCAGCTCTGCATCTGCTACTTTAACGTGTCCCAGTATTGTGCAAACCGCTGCGCTTAAAGGTGACAGCGAGAGATTATTTGAGGATAAATAGATCGGGGATGCTCTCTGGAGCGGAGTAGCAGCGTGGTGTGCACGGAACCACGTGGTTCGTGTTTGTTAGCCACAAAATACGCTTAATTTCAAAGGTAAACGCACAAAATAATACCCCGCGTCGGATATTGCGGTCGGCGCAGGAACCCCGCTGAAGTCGGTCGCGTTATAATCGCGGTGTTTGATGTTAATTAATGCCCGCAGCTCCGCGTGAGAGGGTCGCGTACACAATAACAGATCAGATCGAGCACGTTACCTCGGCGACATCGTTAAGTACGCGTACTACCAACAACACGTCTTACACTGATAATAACACAAGGCATCTAGGTGGGTGAAGCACATGTGGTATACACACCTACAAAGACCACCAATCACTTCTTTCTCCGTTTTCCTGAAATGTTGCAATGAGGGCACCTTCTGAGCTGGTACCATGAAATACTCCATGCTCGCCTCTCGCCAGTTTGGTCCCCCCCTCTTTAAAAAAACAACAAAAAACCAGCCAGCAGGATAAAAGAATAACCGTTGACGTTAGGGGGCCAAAATATCCAGGTTAAATCCTCAAAGAAGATACGGATCCCTCGTGTGTTTAATGTAGTTCTTTCAGGCTGCTGAGAGTTGTAATGTTACTCGACTTCCAGCTGATGGGGTTCCCTCGTTGTGTGTGGCGCTCTACCTCTCTCTATCTCCCTCCCCCTTCTCCCTCTGCATGGCCGTGTGCGTGTGTGTGTGTGTGTGTGCAGCTGATCGGATGGCTTTCAAGGCGGGAAACAGCTGGTAGGAGTCACACACCGCACTACCAAAAGCCTCCTTCCGCAGAGACGGGGAGTCTGCGTGTAAACAAAGGACTATTTAGCGCCGAAATGCATCGACAAGAAAACATACGTGGAGGGGAAACATGTAATATAATTAGAGGTGAACATTGACAGCTAATTTATAATCGCAAGTGTCACGTTTCGACGACTGTGGGTGATTACCAGTTGATGTAGTTACATTAAGAAAAATAGTTACCCCTAAGGGATCGATAATTAACGCCAATAAACATTTAACGCGTTAGTTATAAAATCATACACCGATTTCTCTTTGAATGTATTCTTTAAAATCGTGCAGTAGAAATAACTAACATGTTTGAAAAAAAGCAGGACTACTAGTGGGGCGGACGCTCAAACAGCTGCGATAAGAGCAACAGAGATCAGCTGACGACTTGGCAGAGCTGCTCGGCAACAGCGCACCGGGGAAGTATTTCAGGACAGAGCTGCGCGGAGCCGAGACGTTGTTGGTCATGTTGGGTGTGTGAAAATAAAAGCCATCGGATTTTTTTAAACGCTTTTTAAAAAAATATATATATATAAATATAAGCAGCGTCCCTGCAGCAAAGCCACAAAATGGGGGTAGTTAAGCGTCTCCGGAAACGTGAACCGCAGCAGGTTTAGACGCGCGGCAGCGCACGGCTGAGTCTGGTGATCTTGGGCCAGACTGGTGCCGCTGCTGCAGGAAATCAGGCGTTTGCGTCAGAGCACAGCTGTACAAGATCGTCAGTGAAAAAAGCAAGTGATAAAAAAAGAGGAGGAGGGGGGATTTAAAGATATAGGAGACTAAATCATCATAAAATTCCCGTTTTTCTATTTGAGCAGGCTACACTGATGAAATGATAATACAAAAAAATATCATACAAGCGCAATTTCCATTCATCCGGACAGACTAAGTTTCTTTGCAAAGTAATAACAACACATACAAAAATTGTACATTTTTTTAATTAAAGTTCCTGAATCTAATATTAACATTTAAATAGTCTAACAATTTTTAAAGTGGAAGATCAGCTTTCAGGAGGGAGCTGCAAACAGATTCAGGGGTCACTTAGTGAAAGTTAAGAAATATTGTGTTACTTATAACCTACAACTAGATCCAATCCTTCCATCCATCCATCCATCCATCCATCAGGGATCAACTGGAGACATTTCAGCTTCCAATACATATGTTTTACTTAAAAAGATTTAGAAATAGATTTTGTTTGTCCCTTAAAAAGAGTCAGAATCTAATGAGGGCCTGTTTGTATTTCATATTGTGTGAATTTGTATCTCACAGCAACATTTGTCTGTCTTAGTGCGTTTTTGTGGGTTCAGAAGAATAATCATGGACCTGAAGTTATCCTGGAATTAATTAACCCAATCAACTCAGACTATACTCAAGTCAAAAAAGTCAGAGCCACGTTACTGTCAATTCTACCACATGTGAGGTACATACAACGAATCGAAATTACGGTACTCTCAAACCCTCGGTGCTACCCAAAAAATAAATTGCTCTCTAGAAACAAAGTGCAAATCTAGAAACTAAAAGAAACAAATAATGAAATGACACTGTTCTCATATAGTGTCCCATGTGGGGGCATTGATGTCTAACCAATGCTCCACTTGTTGATACATATATATTTAGTATGTCTATTTCCTAAAATCACTGAGGCCTTTGTGAGGTAGATTTTCTGAAGCTACTTCACGCCCTCTAGTGGTAGCCGATGAAACTTTCTCAGCATTACTCACCTTATTGATGGTACAAGATGGGCTTTACAAAACACATCAAAATAAAATATAACAACTCCAGGACTGATTTAAGTCCATGTATAGACGATCTGATTATTCATCAGTTTTCAGTTTTTCTCTTAATATCTGAATAAAAGTTGTAATTATCATAAGGACTATCAGCTCCTGTTTTAGCAGGTATCTGTTACTTACAGGTGTGTTTCACTCAGTTTGGCTTTTTTATAGGCGGCCGCATATACAGAAATTAATAACAGCGTGATAACTCAGTGACATTGAGAAAAACCTGAAAAAACTCGAACAAAATTAAGAACGATGAAACAAATTGCACTAAACAATTTAATGATTTAAAATACAGACAATAGCTGATAAATGGGTTCTCGGCTACCAACATTTTCCAACATATTTTGTAGAAACATGAAGTGTTTATGGCATGTTGTCCCAGCATTATCAATGAAGGCACTGAATTTTAGCAGTATACTGGAAAAGAAAGAGTCTTTATTATTATTATGATTATTATGATTATTATTATTCCTAAACCTTATCAGGTTTTTCTTTAAGGAAAAAACGAACTTCAAATATGTAATAATAATCAACATAGCTGTAATAATAATCAACATAGCTGGTCCAAAACATGCCATACCAACAAAATTGTAGCCACTAACATCTGTACAGGAACAATACCGTGTGATATAAGTGTAATACAACAGTGATAAATCGCTGTTATTGAAGTGAGCTACATTTGATCGGTCTATATTTCACTTATGCATCCTGTTTGGACTTGTATGGGTAGGAACAACTCAATATTAAAGTCTGGAAGCACAGTGAAGATCTGTAGCTTCATTCTGTAGCCAATTTCACGTATGAATGATTAAGTCCTCCAGGTTATGTTTTTGCAGCATGCACAAGTTGTTGTAAGAAGCCTGCTGAGGGCTGATGGAGGCCGAAGTGAGCAGAGACGAGTAGCCTACAAACATTAAACAAGACTTCCAACAGTGAAAGATGAGTGTTGCTCATTATGAAAGCCTGCTGTCAGCGGGGATCGGAGGCGTGGAGACGAACCTGCGGACGGCCAGAGCTGGAGAGAGAGGGAGAGCTTGGAAAGAGGCCGAGGACTGCCCCTGGCGGATGGGCGGAGCGGTAAGCATGCGCTGAGCTGGCAGGCTCTGGGCTGGTCTGACGGGCTGGCTGCTGCTGCTGCTGCTGCTGGGCTGCGGGCGGCTGTCTGTGCGCGTCAGACGGCGGCGGGGGACACTACCATCAACACTCAGCGTCTCCTCGAGTGCTTGGATGAAAGAAAAACAGAGAGGACACGGGGATAACTGCGCGAAAGGAAAGCAAACTATCCCACCGCGGCATCTGGAAAAACATCGAAGAAGAAGGAGACTGTCCTCCCCCCACCTCCTCTACCCCCACACCCCGTCGCCAACCCGCCCTGTCCTTCGTACCCACCACTTCGTGCCATCCCTCTGGGCTGAACTGCCTTCCCACCCCCCTTGGAGAATCGCGACCACCCATTGGACCCCCCCCCCCCTCCCCCCAATCTGACCGGCGTTGCCATTAAGCGATGCGCTTTGAATTTCGGAAGGAATCACCCATGCGCTTTTGATGCGCACTGCAACCATTGGTCCTTATTTTTCTCCAGCGGGAACAGTTTTTTGACAATTTGACAAGGAGTCCCTCGACACCAAAGCCTTTTGAGACTATAAGGACTTGGGAAGTTTCCGCCGCAGGAAACGTGGAGCAAGCCAGAGACATCTCGGCCATAACCACAACATTTTCACTCTTCAGGTAAGCTTTTGGGGGGGGGGGGGTCCTTCCTTGCGTTGGCACAACTCTGCACATTGGTTTCATTGTCGTCCGTGGGTCCACGCGTGTGTGATCGCTCGTCTGCGATGTGAGGAACCGCACGAGTTCAAACAGGACAGTGACCTATTTTCAGAGCCTCTCCAGCGGTGCGCCGAAATCCTGCAGCGTGGACTCCCCGACGCTGTCACACGCGAGGCCGGTGTCTCGGCGAACGTGCCCCCTCCAAAACAAAACAAACAAAAACAACCAGTTTGAAGGTAGTGACGGCCTTTTTTTTTTTTTTTGTCACAAGTCCACATTCTCGATTCAACTCGCATCCCGCTCCTTAACCCTGACTGACAATTTTTAGAGCAGTGTCACAAATCCTGCCCTAAATACAGACTCACACCGCAGCTCTGCCAGCTGTTGTGCAAGATACAGGCGTGTACCGAGCTCTCTGATGTTTGTCAGCATCTGATATAGAGTTCAACGCTTGAAGATTGCAGATGGACGATTAAACCAGTGATGTGTCGGTAAACAAAGAAGCTGGGTCTGGTGAAGCCGCCACTTCACGCTCATTTACAGGGCTATATTATTCTTATATTTGAACCCAAAAGAACATAGCCATTTAAACATGCCGTGATTTAATGTCAGTGTTTGATCCTTGCTGCAAATCTGTGCATAATAACCTTATTCAAGCACGTTTCATATAATAATTGGGACTTACTGGTGACGTCTTTATCCTTTTTGTTCAGCCCAGTTCTACAAGCATGTAGTATGAGGGGCAAGGACGAGCGCAGGCAGGGAGGCCTAGATAAAGAGCTATTTTCCTCCAATTAAGCAATTCCACTGTCTCTCAGCCTAATTGTGGGCACACTGGGATTTGGTTTGTGATGGACCCTCTCCCCATTGGCTGCCTCCCATGGGCCCATTGTTACAGATGATGCCAGGGGAGAGAGCCGGGGCCTGCCAAGGCAGACCTAACAAGGCCTGTGCTGGAGGGAAATAAGCCCTGATCATTAAAAAGCATCGCGCTACAGTGCAGATCGAGGTAAACTCAAGGGCGTCAGTTTGACTCTGGATCAGATAAAGATAATTGTATATTTCTATGGTGTTTGCAAAGTATATTAATGTACAAAATTAGAGCGTGCAATAAACTGTCATACAGATAGCACTTGAGGCTTTGGGGGGTCTGGCCATTGGCCCACTGGAAGCCTCTCAAATCATGCGGTGAAGATGAGCAAAAGAGGCCACACTCAGGCTTTCTGTGGGGGAAGAATTTGATTCCGCCTTGTGGACACCTCTTCCAGGCCTCTGCTATTTAATCCACAAACCTTCCCTGGAGTGTGAACACAGGTGCTCCACGCATCCATAGCCTGCTCAGTGCACTGTTTATCCAATCAGCTGATGATCAGTTCAGCTCCAGGTCAAACCTATAGGAGAAAGTCTGGCGTGAAACAGAGCAGCATCTTTCACTGCTGGCGCTGGTTATTCAGTCGGCATCTTTCAACCCTCAGCTTTTAGCAAAAGCAGACAAAAAAAAAAAAAGAAAAGAAAAAGCTCTCATCTGCAACTATAAGCCAGATGTCCTCTGGGTTCCAGCTGTGTTCCCTGTGGTGGCATTCCACACACAGGATGTGTGTGTGTGCTTGTGCCAGCAGCCGTTTTTTTTTTTTTTTTTTTTTTAAATGCTGTATACTTTTTTGTTCTCACTAGACACTTAGCCATATGCGATACTTGGACAGCTGCTTGCTTGCAAAAACAGCTCGTACAAAGTTTTAGTCAAAGTTACATGTCTTTGTCCCAACTGAAACCAATGATCCAGGGGATGAGGGCTTTCCACCATGCCTGCCCCTTAAAATCAAATCAATTTTCCATGTGTCTTGAGATTTCTCCCCACACTGCAACTAGGTGACATCATTCAGCTGAGGTCTGAAAGTGTGAGGGAAAGGCAGCTGTTATATGGTGGAAAAAGTGGACCCTAATGGCATATTCCTGCGTCAGAGAGCAACCAAGAGGCATGCGGTAGAGGGATGGTTAGAACCCACAGTGCACTTGTGCCTAATATCTTAAACCAGGGTCATAAATGTGCATCACTTATATAACATAGACAAACAGTTTCAGTTGCCTTTTTATTTTATGCAACGTTCTGCACAATTTGAATCTAGACTTCAAGGTGACAGCTTGTGTGCAGTATGTGGCCACAAAATGAGGAAAAAAAATGAAGCGAAACACTGTGGAAGATCACCAACAGTAAGTGAAATGTCAAGTTGCACAAACTTGTAGAGGGAGTTTGAGTGTTTGAATTAATAACTCATTGGGGTGCCATAGCAGCTGTGGATTACGGTCAAGCTCGGAGGCAACTAAGCAGCAGGGGAGGGAGGATTATAGTGGCCGGTGAATGAGGCGGCGTGCTGTGAAAACAAGGCACCTGATACACGCGTGCATTAATCTTCACAGGGATATGGGTTGCTTTGTTTTAGATTTGGGTGTTACCCCCTGCCTTTTTCCCGAAGACAGCTGGGATGGGCTCCAGCTGACTCCCGAGACTCTGAATAGGAAGAAGCGGGCATAGCTGATGGATGGATGACAGCTCAGTCATCGCCAGTGAGGTTGACAGCTTTGTGAGTCACGCATTAGGATGCACAGACGATGAAATGCAGCCGTTCATGTGTCGGCATTTTTTTTTTTCTTTGTTGGATTTTTTGTGAACAGTTTGCCTGATCTTTATGAATCAAATATTAAACCATAATAACAACAAACTACTGTGTGCTATGCAAGGGGAAATCTCATATACCACTAGGCTGACAAGATTATTATGACTCGACTGATATTCAGATGAAATGGAGCTGATTCAGTCAATTAACTCAAGTATTACAGACAACTTAGTGTCAAGAGCTTTACTTTTTTTTTCCTTCCACAAAAGCTTTTATCGCGTATCATTTCCATGTGGCAGTGCAGAAATGGTCATAATTTGGAACGCTGCATAGTTATGCTTTTGCGGAGTGACGATTCGATATGCGGACCCGTGTATTAAGAGGAGACGGAGCGGATACAGAGCTTGACTCATGTTAACTTGCGAACCTAAAGACACCAGTGCATACCACTTTGTTCCCGGGCTGGCGTGGCTCACACACCGTGCATTTTTCTCCAGTTAAACTGTAACCACTAATCACCTCACGGCCTCGCTGTTTCCTCCTGGAGCAGACCATTCCTGGGTCCCCAGGGTGGGTGCATAACGGGAACACAGGGTCTACCCTTTTTCTTTAAATCGCCTCCGCGAGACGTCCCAAAATGAGTGCAGGGACTTTGCCCTGGCACGGTGATGATTAGGAGTGAGTTCCTCTGCTGCAAGTCTGCAGGGTTGCATTTCCAAAATAAACACAGACAACACTGTGCTTTACTCCAGCTACCCCGCCCTACCTCCTCTCTCTTTCTCTTTAGAGCGCCTTCTGCACTCCAGGCTCGGTATTTCTATCATGGGAGAATTTCGTTTGAGAATTTCTCCAGACAATATGCAGACCACGTCTTGGGCAAGGCCCCCTTAATGAGGAAAGTTTAAAAAGAAGACTAAAGGAGGAAAGTTAAAACATGTAAGAAAGGGTAAAAAGCATGTTTTTGATTAGTTTCCATCACCGAACTTGAAAATGTAACTGACTGAAGAGGTAGATCTGGTTTGAATCTTTTAGAAGTCTTGCAGTTCAGGGAGCAGCGAGTTTTACAGTAAAACACTCACACAATTGCAGCTTAAGTGGAGCCACAGCTGGTTTTTATTATTATTTTCTTGCTTGGGTAACACACTGGATTCTCTCGTATACCCTCAACAGCACCGCGGCAGTTCAGCATGACTGAGGTATGTGTGGGTGTTTGCCTGTTTGAAAGGAATAAAAAGGGAGGAGTCGAATAAGAGGGGCTCTGTCGGTAATCATGGGTGAGGAGAAACTTGCTGGGAACGGAGACGGGGAGTGGGATTGAAGGTTGGGTTTTTCTGTTGAAACGGGGATAAGGGAAAGATGGGTGAGGCCTTTCTGACATTCAAATGAGACTCAAGTCTGGGCCTGGCTCTCTTTCTGGGCATATCCAGTCCTGTTAGCTCGCTTCCAGACTTCGCCCCCTTCACCCTCCTTTTCTCCTCTTTCCCTTCATCCTCAGCTGCCTGGGACTCCTCGAGTTTAACTTCCTTCTTTCCTTCTGTCACTCCCTTTGCGTTTTTCTCTTCTTTCCATGAGGCCCCCCCCCCCCTCAGCTTTGCGAGTGACTTGTACATTATAAGGTACATATTCCATCTTAAAAATGCAGTAAAAAAGAGAGGAAAGGAAACAACAGTTTAGATTGTGAGTGTTTACTTTAAATGTAGTGTTTTAGAAATGTTGCCAGCACTAATTCAATTCATATGTACCAGGATTTTTTTTTTTCTAATGCAGAAGAGCCTTGTGTAATTTGATTTCTGCATTTTGAGGCTTGTTCAGAGCTAAGAAATTGTCTTATTTTCTTTATCTGACCCTGAAATTAAATGGATTTTACCTGTTATTATTCTAACACTGTGTCCTTTTTCTTCTGGTTTGGTCAAGTCTCAGTAAATTGCATTAAAACAGAAGTATTCCTCATTTAAGTCCAAATGCCAGCCTTGCTTCAGGACAGATGAGCATGTAAGAGGTTGCTCTTTAACACTAATTGAGAATATCTCTCAGGCTAACTGCCAACCTTTTTATGATTTTGTCATTTTAATGTATGTTTGCATTTGCCCACATTGCACATATTAACTCTTGATGTTCAGCAAGTTTCACCTGAAGGTAAGAGGAATTAGCTCCAGAGCCCTCTGATGCTTGTTTCAAACAGATTGCACGATCTGGACGCATCAACAAATCAGGCGTTTGCATCATTATTTTCAACTCTGTCTGTCGCCATCTCAGCCATCCTCCATCTGTCCCGTTGCATCTGCCTCTCCATTCTCTTTAGCAATTTCTCTCTTGGACGGTGGCGCAAAAGATGAAAGCTGCAGGGTGGAGAGGGACGGAGACAAAAGGACACAAAGAGAGGAGAGTCATATTGACCTTGTCGTTTTGCCAGCCGTGGTGGGAGGGGATGTGGGCTGGAGGGTTACTCAGAGAAATGAGGCGCGCCATGTGAGGAGAGAGAACACTGAGCTGCCGTTAAGTTGGCACCGCGACTTTAGGAAAAGACAGCGCGAGCTTTGTGTGTACATGCATGTGTGGTAGACGGGCTGAAATAGAAGTACAACAGACAATATAGGGGGCACACCCAAATTTAAAGCCACAAGAGCTCCAGCTACTCAGCAAACCCCATAAAACTCATGAAAACTCATGAAAACACATCACACATCTATTCATCTCTCGCCTTGTTTTGTATTTCTCCCGCTTCCTTTCTTTTTTGCTTTTTAATATGCTTTGGGGAGCCTGAATTCCTGCCTCTCCCTCATGTTTCTGCATATTTCTCGGCTCCCGTGTTGAAAAATGCACACAGTCCAAATCCCATCTGGCTCTTTGTCACCTAATCGTCTTGACAAATAGGGAGTGCTCGTTCTTATATCTAAGGTTATGAAGTTATGACACAGCAAGGTAAGCTTCATCACGCCAGTGTCCCGGAGGCCGTGTTGCATAAAGTTGGGATCACGTTACTGCTTCTATTGATAAAGAAAACCTGCTTTCCGAAGATTTTGCTTTTCACCCCTGCCTTACGGAGCTGCAGGCACATGAAAGTGGCTTGGGTTGGCGTGTAAATGTGAAAGGGGTTTGTTTCTCATGCGTGTGGTGCCATAATATCCCCGTCCAGGAAATGACTGTGAGACAGAGGCACCCCTCCCAAAGCTGGAGCGGTACCACAGTATTCTGAACTGGTCTGAAGGCCGCAGCACACTGCCAGCATGCTGTTCACTGGTGTGTATGTCTGTACATGCAGTCCAGTCTAGAGGGTTGGTTGCAGTCGGTGTGCTTATGACTTACTGCGCTGTGTAGGGCCATAGCTCTTATTAATTTTAGTTTAATTTATTTGTAAAGCTCCGATTCAGTACAAAAGTTGTGTTAAGGCACTTTAAAGAGGAAGGAAACATGTTCAATTAAATTCAGTAAAAATATAAATACAGTCTCCCATCCTATGCAGAGGGTTACAGTGATAAGAAAAGGAAAAAAAAACAACCCTTTCAATAGGAAGAGACTTTCAACAGAACCAGACTTGAGGCCATCTGCGTCAAACGGTTTAGAGGATGAAATGACAGGAGAGCGACGCCAACAAGCTCAAAAATATCAGGTCAGGGGTGCACAAGGTGGCCCGTGCATCATGGGAGGTCCCCCAAGAATTAAAGAGATGGCTCCAGCTTTATTAAAGAAAAGAAAAGTCTAATCTTAAAGGTAGAGATAAGGTTCACCTCAGAACCACCAGTAGGCCTGCAGTCTAAGAGCAAAGTGCTCTGCTGGGATAATATGGTTCTAAAATGAGATGCAACTTAAAAACTGTCCCCAGCCTTGTGTTCACTATGTGGTAGGTAAAGGAGACGAGTAAAGAGACCTGATGCCACGCGCTCGGAGCGAAACTGTTGTCAACGCGGAAGTGGCAACGCATGCAGCTCCTCCAATAACTACTAGGAGCAAGCTCCAAAAGTGAGACAGTCTTCGTGGATCCCCATAGTTTTGATGTTCCAGCTTTGAAGCAGAAAAAAAACAGATTCATAGACTGGTACAAAAAATGGTTTTGGGCACCAAAGCAGAGGGTGAAATTTAAAGTACCTCAGTCAGCAAAGCGGATGCAGAAAATCCGTAAATGGGGGCGAAATCCCTCAAGGGAACATGAATTTTGGTGTGTAAAGATACTGGCTCTGGCCCTAAACATCTCGTTTGGAGTCTGGTATCGACTTCATGCAACATTCTGTTCGCCCCTTCAAACTTCTCTTGTACGTCAGCTGACAACCAGGGAGCAAGAATTGTTGCTAAAATAAATTAAACTTACAGAGGTCATTGAAATATTGTGGTGGCATAGTCACAGGAAGTTGCATCTGGTCCCGCAAGGCTTTGGGGCCAGCGTAGTGCCAGTTTTCTTGGTTGCAGGTTGGTGTTTTCCTTGCAGTTGGAGGTCAAAAAGCAAAAAAAAAACTGGGGATAAGTAAGGCACTAATACCGAACTAGCACTGGAGCCGCTGTGGTTAAAAGGCCCGCCAGGTGACCGCCGAGTAACCTGGAAGGGTCTGGTGGCAAAGGTGGACAACCACCTAGTCACACCTCAGGTAACCTTGTCCTTCCAGCCGGGGAGCCTTCTTCTCAGATGCTGTTTAGTTGCAACATCTGAGAAGAAGACGGATGGACAGATTGCATGAGAATAAAAAAAAACAACAAAAAAACCACATTAGTTACCGTCTTAGATTCGAGTGAGCAAAGCTCAGCTGAAGTGAGGTGGGACGGACTGAGCTGCTGACAAGATGCCGTCTTGCATATTCCTGAAAAATGGGTTTGTTGATACTTTATATTTGGAGTCAAAAGTGTTTATTCAACTGCTTAAATCCTAATGAGGGTTTTGCATGTGTGTGTTTGTGCGGGTGTGTGTGTTTGAGGCGTGTTTGAGTGAACCTGGTATTTTAAAGATTTAGGCAGGTGCCTCTGCTTTGCATTCCTGGTCTAACCTTGTGCTCATTTTTTTTTTTTTTTTTTTTTTTTTTCGCTGCCTTTAGGGGAGGTCTGCTTCTGCAAATTTAGCAAAGCTCGGGTGAATGAGTTTAGTGTGTGTGTGTGTGTGTGTGTGTGTGTGTGTGTGTGTGTGTGTGTGTGTGTGTGTGTGTGTGTGTGTGTGTGTAGCACACGAAGCGATTTCAAAGCAACAACTTTTTAAACTCCCTTTGTTTAAGTGCATTGCGTTTATTACGGTCACTCTCGTACAACCATTGATCTTGTACGTCCATTTTTCACACACAGCGCTGTGTTTTATCTGCACTACAGCAGAAATATGAGGAAAATGACGTTTGTGTTTGGAGAAGTACACACTTCCAGAGCAAACAGAGTTGGAATACCACCTCCATGAATATTACTTGACTTTCGTACTGCGATAATGCTAATGTTGGTGTGAGTCAGCTGGAATGGCAGCATTTATCGTGGGAGTTGCAAAGAGCCATTACTTCCGAAACACAAGTCCAGCAATTCCAGCAAAACAGACGCAGCTGGTTAGTGGGTTGTTTAGAGGGATGGGAGCTGGGATGTTGTGCTGGTCTAATCATTCACATTTTTGACACCACAGCACTCCAAGCACTTTACCGCATCCACGCAAAACAAGATCCAAAGACCTAAAGTTTAATCTTGAATAAGTGCAGACGAGTAGAACTTTAGTCAAAGTACTTCACACAACCTAAGACCAAGTTTTCCTCCTTTTCTCTTTGGCTTTGATTCCTTTCCTTTCCTTTCCTTTCCTTTCCTTTCCTTTCCTTTCGTCTCCCAACCTCCCTTCTTTTCTCTCCTGTTGCTTTCCTACCGAGCGTGGTGTGTTGACGCCCCTGCTTCGCCGATGAGCCAAGTCCAGACCCTGGGATTGCACGCAGGAGTCAGAGGTTTGCATCACTGCCTGTGGGGGGAGAGGCCACAGGAATGGGATGGAAAGTGAGAAGATAGGGGGCAGAAAGGACAGAAGGATAGAGGGAGATGGGAGGGGAGTAGAGGAAGTATAGGAAAGGGAAGAGGAGAATGCGATGACAGGCAATGAGGATTCAGTTTTAGAAAGTGAAGAGGAGGTCAAGGGAACAGAGATGAGGCAGGTTTTTTGTTTATATGAAAGTGTGGGAGAGCGAGATGAAAGATGATGAGTGGAGGTTGGAGGGATGACATTCACTGCTGGAGCTGGAGAAGCCTCGTCTCTTCTCTTCTCTTCTCTTCTCACGCTTGGTTGTAGGCCTCATGCTGCGTTCATTAGTTCCTGCTGCCCTTCGCCGCACTACAAAACCACGATGTTGTGAAATGCCCCACGTTATTGTAAAATTACTCACCGCCCTTCAAAGCCTCCGGTACCGTCTCAGGAAGTGCTATAAGCATTACTGATGGACGGCTTCACAGTCTGAACAGTGATCAAACAGTCAGAGTACAAGTCCTCAGGGACATTGGCTGTTTACCACTGATTGTTGCTCTGATGCAGTTTGGATTAAAAGTCTTATAAATGATCAAAAAACTCATGGAAACCATGTGAGTTTTAAGCCAAGTCGGTGTGAGAAAAACAAACTGAAGAAACACGTCACACGTCATGATTCCTTGTCTTATACAACATTAAAGATGTCGAATACTTATTAGAAAAAGAAAACTCGTATTAATTACTGATTTATGTTAGATTATCTTTGTTTGGTTGCAAGACATAAGCATCCAGTTCTGCAGGGGATGTTCAGGATTTGCTCACGTGTATTAAAACTGGTACCGACAGCCCATTTGACTGAATTATATTCGAAGCGGCCCACCAGAAGCAGCCCAGACTCACGCTGAATTTAGGAGCTGGTGATTTACCCGCCACATATTTGCAGCTTGTTTGCAGTCCAAGCATGAACTGTTTCACAGGTCAGATTAAATTTAAGTTGCAATCTTTGGCTCAGATCAAAAATGTGGTAAAAAAAAAAAAAAAAAAGCTATCAAGAACAAATTACTCTGTTAGTGTTGTAGGATGTCACTATTGAGTTTAACTATATTCTCACTATGGAACTGATTGTTTTATGTCAAATAAAAAATTAAAAAAAGATAAAACTGACAATCTCTTTCCAGTATCACAAGTGGCACAAGTCTGCAATTAACATGCCCATAAAATGTTGGCTTGATTTACTGGATGTCAACTGCAAAATCAGATTTTACTGGCTGCTCTTGTTGGACCAACATTTTTATTATATTCTGTTATTTGCACATTAGATTTTAAAAATTACATTTGGCTTTGAGGGACCTTCAGCCCTTAAAATAACATGCTGAAAACTATAAGCTTTGGGGTAAGAAAATGAAAATGCTGCACTTTAGTTTTTACTTTCTAACCATGACATTTTTATTAACCTTGTTTGGTTTATTTTGGAGGAGACAACCGATCCTGGTAACTACTTGGTTCAGTTTAGGCACCAAAATAGCTTCATTTTTAACTATACATTTTCATAAAATATAGATAAGCTAGATAGATAAATACTTTATTGATCCTGAATGAAACGTGGGGACCCAGCAGCACTTACAACAATACAGAAACAAAGATAATAAAAATAGGAAAAGATCAAATGGAAATAGAAAAATGCTAAATCAAATCATCAAATCAGAATTTGGCCCTTTTCTTAGAAAACATTACTGTGAGAAGCTCTGTTGGCTGAAAACTTTTAACATTTATTTGGAGGTTTTAAGAAAAACACGCAGATTCACATTCCAAAGAGGTAAAATGCATTTTTCAATTTATTAGCCTTAAATTCACAGAAATGACGGCACAATAAATTCTGCTATTTACTTAATACAATTAATATATCTTAATTATAATTTACCTTCTTTTGTAAAATATGTTAACTGCTATGAATACATTGATAGCTGACAAGGTTTATAAACAATAAGGTTATATTTAAAATGTCTTTTACAGATTACTTTACAGAATCTAGCTTTTTTTTATGTATAAAAGATTCAAAGAGATACAAATTGTAATAATATAAAACTGAAAACAGTAGTCAGTCCTTATTTTTAAAGCTTGGAGACCTGGATCCTGTATTTAGGATTTTTGCTAAAAATTTGACAAAAAAAGTTGCATTTTCTTCATGACTTTATTCTATTCTCTTGACTTTGGTAGATGCATATTCAAAAAAAAAAAGAAAAAAAGAAGCATAGCGCAGACCAGTGCCGTCATTTAAAAAAGGTCAATGCAAATTGCTGTCAGTATTTATAATTAAACATCGTACAAATCATTTTAACGTTCAACCAGTGTGGTACATTGAGCATTCTCATGTCGCAGTCTCCTTTTGACAACAAACCACAAGTGCAACCCGCCCTCCTCGTTCTGCCCTCCCTCCTGGCACCTTCCCTCCCTGCTTGCCTCTGCCTGAAATTCCTCTGTGTCTGAGAGCTCTGGCTGGAGGCCATCGGCAGCTCGCTGAGAAGCTTCCTGTTGCACTCTCTCCATACTTCGCTCCATCTATCCCTCCTTTTTTTTTCTTCCCTTCCTTTTTTTTAGTCTTACTCTTTTCTCCTCTTATCCCTGCAATGTCCCAGATCGCTCCCTTCCCCTCCTCCTTTGCGTCTTTATTGCCTCTCTAGCCCTTTTTCCTTGTTGGTTTATTTCTATTCTCCTGTTATAACCCTGAAAAAGCAAGGGCACATTTTGTGAGTTTGTAGAAGCACGTCAATGCACATGTCTTCTCTCCAGCCGGTGTGACTTCGGCACTCGGCGAACAGTTCTTCCTCAGGGGTCCCATGCATGCCGCTATCACATAATCTTGCCTGAGATCCTGTATGTTTGCTGCGGGGTTATAAAAGGAAAGGGTATAGAGGTTTAAATGTACAACATGAACAAGAAACCTTTTTTTTTTTTGTAGATCTTAAGTACCCCCTGATTTTTAAAAACCATGGGGGGCCAGGGAAGAATGAGATAAGGCAGGAGGAGAAAAAAAAAAACGTAAAGACAAAACGCGCTGGTGGATGTGCGAGAAAAAATTAAAGCAAAGAATAGAGGATAAAAGAAAAACAGAGAGAAGAAATGAGAGGCCCAAAGAAGGAGGAGTGGAAACTGAGGTTTCCTGTCTGAGGAGGCGACTGGCTGAGGACGACAGAAGCAGGAAAAAAAAAAAAATCTCTCAGCTGTGCGTGTGTTTGTGTGCTGAGCGGTCCATCAGGGGTTGAGTGATGGGGGTGGGCGTTGGCGGGTTGGCTGGGTGTGCGTGGAGGCTGTGGTGCGCGAACAGAGGTGGAGTCACCTCCAAACGCGTCAGCACAGGAACAAGTCAGGGTAAAAAACTGGCTTTATTTGGGTTGTTTTTTATCCCCTTATCCTCTAAGCACAGACACCATATCTGAATTTGACATATTTCCAGCCAATGTCGTCTTTACTTTTAACATTTCATTTGCTTTGATCAACAAAAATCCCAATATCCTCGGAGAATCGTGTGCATGAGCCTGCTTAAAAAAGGGCCGTTTCCTCTTGACCTGAGTTGCAGATGTAGAGCTCTGCTGGCAGAGATCAGAGGTCAAACCACACCCACTCCACCTGCTGGGTGGGACGGATAAATAAAAGAGTTAAAAAAGCAAAAAAGGGACATATTTACTCAAGAGTTGGGCTTACTGACCCTTTTCCTATTAAATAAGAACAATAATGCTTTGTTTAAGCATTTCTTTTCTGCACTTAACTACTTGTATAAAGTCTAAACAAGTAATTTCTCCGATATTAATAAATATCTGTGGTAAAGTTGGATTTCTATGATTATAGCAGCGTTTTAAACCCAGGACATCAACACCACTGTGGATTCCAAGGGTCAGCTTGGCTTTTATTCAACCAGTATTCATATCTGAATGATTCTGACTGCTAAATTTAATATCTTGGACTGATTTATTTTTTACGAGAGCTCATTACATTTGTTATTCGAGAGCCACAACCCAGATATGTGCTGAGCGTTGCGACTGATTCGTAACCTTGTCGCAGTTCGCTTGCTGCGATTTAACAGAAACGACGATTCTGAAAAGACCGGAAACGAGGAAAATCCTTACACTTATCTGCCTCTAGAGCGATGCTGTAACTACGTTTGTTAGGAAGATGGTACGAAAGGTATTAGCTGGCAAATGGTTTTGTAAGGGAAATTGAGAAATATAGCTTCTTAAGTTAGTTTATTACAGTGTATTTTCTATTATCTGTTGCTTGCTCATGGTTCATTGTGTATTCAGTACTTTTCACTCTGTCTGGTTTCTCACTTGCATACTGGTGGAGGATGTTTCTCACAGAAGGTAATCATAAGTGTCCGGTAGTTGCTGGAGATAAGAAGTAAGGAGGGAGAGAACAATCCCTGTTTGTGCACAAGGACATGCAAGTGTATACGATCTGTGTGTAATTGATTAAGGCAGACTCACTCTGCTGACTCTGTTCAACTGTGTGATTCTCAGCTGTACAGCTTAATAACCTTCTCAAAGCGGAGCTCTCCTGTACCGTAATTATTTAACAGAAATAATTTCCACAACAGTTTCATCCCCGTTATTTCACAGTAAGCAACATGAACCTGTTTTGATACCTCCTCTTGCGCGTCGACTGAGAAATCCAGCTGTAGTGCCGGGGCTGTCTGCGCTTTCAGAGCGCTGCGATCTCAGCTCAGTCGGTCTCTGTTATGTGTGCGCGTGTGTGTGAAAATGGAGAAGAAAAAAAAAAAGGAAAAAGAGAAAAGAGCCCCAGGGAGAGATGGTTTACCTCCTGCAGACCACCTCCCAGGGTCGCAGCAGGAGGGAGATTAAGTTACAGCCAACCTCACAGGGGGTCGCGCACACACTCTCTCTCTCTCTTCTCTCTCGCCCCGTTCCTGAAGCCCTCGCCGAAAGCGAACTATTACACAACAGTTTTACACTCTTAACATTCACGTCTTAACGCTGCATGATTGTTTGCGCAATGCTGTTTATTGGACCTCATTTGCGCGGCATCAGACAAAAGGCAAGCTGGGCTGAAACACGAGCATCCCCGCACAGATCAGATCGAGCTAAAGATCAGGCGGTCAGAGCGGGGTCAGATCTGATCCATGCGAGCGTAGTCTCAGAACACAGAGGTGTTGAAACACATAACCTTTCATTGACCTGGTGGCTTCCCCCTGCACGCACACGCACACACAAACACGCACACTTTATCAAAGTGACTTGGGTGGACAATTTGGGACTCAGGTGGGAAAGATTTATGCAGGGTGGGATAGGTGATAAGGGTTGGTGAAGAGGACACAGATGCACACAAATCTCTCTTTGAGGAATCTTCCTCCTCCACTTCCTCCTCTCGCTCATATATCCTCACTGTGGCCCCCGCGGTCATCCCTCCTTTCCTCCCTCCCACCCGTTCAGCTGCTGTAGTCGGTGTTTACTCTGCTAGGGAGAGAAGAGAGGACCCAGAGAGGGACAATGACGCCTTTCAAAGATGCCATTGACCCCACGGCTGAGCAAGGAAGTCTGCATGGGGGCCAGCCAACACCCCTTCCCCAAACTTCACAGCAACCCGCCATGAAGCTCGATACACAAACACACATATCACACAGGCGTGCACTCACAGGACGTCATACAGCTCCTTGCCCTGCACTGCACACTCTCTCTCTCTCTCTCTCTCTCTCTCTCTCTCTCTCTCTCTCTCTCTCTCTCTCTCTCTCTCTCTCTCTCTCTCTCTCTCTCTCGCTCTCTCTCTCTCTCAGTCTCCCCGTCTCTTTGTCTCACATTTCCCACAAGCCCCTTCTCGGTCAATGTGGCTGTGTGGAAGATGTAGTCAAGATCCCGTAAATCCAGTCCAACATCCACACACAGTGAGTCACTTCCCAGCCAGTCTCTGTAATATATCCACCAAGAACTAATTATGAGGGTAGGCGGAGGTGAAATCCAGCAGTGAGCACTGATTCATCTGGAGTTCTCCCGGTCAACTCGACTGGGAATGAGGCGATGGTTAGAGCGACACTATATATTGCTGAGATGTTGCAACGCTCTGCAAACTCAAACTGGTAATTCCCCAATTCACAACAAGTTGAATAGTCCAGACACAGCTACTTACTTGAACGCTTTTTCATGAGTGGATGCTGTTCAGCAGTAGCTACAGGAAAGCGCCTGACAAACTGGAAAAGTGAGAATATCAGTTTATTAATTCCTTTGCATTCCAGAAATACTGTATTCAGATCCATATTTGTTTCACGCTGGGTTTTATCGCATGAGATATTACACATATAGGAGTCCAGTTTATTGTTTGTGCCCTGCCGTGGATAAGAGCAGGATTTGCAGAGGTTAAGCTGATTTCTGGTCTACGCCTTAGGGAAAGGGTTTTTGCACATAGAAAGTGGATGATGGACGATTATCTCCCGTTAACTGATGGAAATAGTCCTTATCATTCATCATCCGTCACAGTGCAAATTTACAAAGCTGATGTGGCTAAAAATACAAAGATCCGGATTACTGGACAGTTTACGCAGGTGAAACTGAATACACAGAGCAGATCTAGGACGGTAAAGACTCTGTGTGGCATACAAAGAGCCCTGTTGTTGCCGTCTAGTTTTGCACCCCAACGAGCACAATTCGCAATTTAGGTGTTTCAAATCAAAATCAAAAGAGCAACGGTCACTGGCTGTTTCTTCTTCTATAAAATGAGGAAATGCTTTTTCATGCCCCGACTTGAAGAGCCTACCTGTTGGTCCCTTGAAAACCAAACATCATGTGAGGAACATGAGTGTCTATATTTGTAACACAGTGATATCTCACTGATAATAGAATAATGTTGCCTTGTGTGCATATACAGTACAATGCTCTGTCTGCATCGGTACGTGTGTGCATTATCATCCTCTTATCTTTGGCTGATTGAGCCTCTAAACCCCCTCCCTCGCCTCCCAGGCCTCGTGCATGGATGGATGTGCGCCTGCGAGAGGTGGTGGCCGTCCCTCGTTATGACGGTGAACCTGGTGACCTCCCTGCCCCCCACTCCCCAGACACAAGGCTTTCTCATGGGGCTGCTGGCCAGTCGCTCCTCAAAGCCCGCCATTCACTACTTGACTGTCGTGTTTGTGATCGTGTATTGGCATTTGACTAAAGGAAGGGCAGGAAAGATCAGTTTGTGAAATTAGAGCTCGATTAATTACTAGCCTCGTTTGTGTGCGTCATTTCTTTGAGTGTGTGTGTGTGTGTGTGTGTGTAAATATGGATAAGTTGAGTCGGAACAGGAATATAGGACACGTTGCTGTTGTGCAGTGTAGATGTAAAATGTTCATGTGGTTCTCGTGAGAACCCAGATGCATCGTGCTCAATAGAGAGCTTGGCTTTAAATCTGGAAAACTGGGATGAAAAAGGAAACGGAAATTTATTCACATTTGTGTAAGAATGTAATATTTTTCTTTCAACGTTATAATCAGGATTTAAAATATTCCCATTTTCTCAATGAATAAGGTTTACCTAATTGTCCAGCGGCTGTGGAAGTCCACACCTGGACCTGAAAATGGGAGCTAACTGTCCGCAGCCCTCAGGATGGGACCAGAGGTCAGTGTGTTTAGAGATGGGAGGAGGTAAATGGAGTGGCTACAGCTGGACCCGAAGGCCTGCGGGCTTTGCTGGTGGCTCTCAAAGCTCCACTGAGTCTGAAGTTGCATGCAGTGGGGGGGGTTGGGGATGTGGCACGGTGGTGGTTAGGTGGTGGTGGGGGCTGATGTGACAGGGTGCAAAGGCCACCGAATGGCCAAGTGGTGGAGGTGAAGCAGGGCGAGTGGAGGGGGCGACCATCTGGATTGGATTGTAGAAATTCCTCACGAAAAGTGTGTGTGAGTAAAGGTCAGGATGGAAAAAGAGAAAAGGGGGGGGGGGGGGGGGGGGGGGGGGGACTGAGCTCTCTCGGTGTGTGTGTGTGTTTATTTTTCTTTGGGTGTCTCAGTGTTTCGGTTTATGATTGCGGCCGGTTTGCCATTGTTGGCGAGGGTTTCATACCCAGTGGGGTTGTGGAATGTGAGATACTTACAACAGGGTTCATGTGGTGACCAGTGCAGGTGTGAGAACCTGTCCTCTGGAAATGCAGCGATTCATTGAATGCGTGGTTACAGTGAAGTGCAAAAGTGGTTGAGACTTTATAGTTGCAGGAAATGAGTCAGAGATGCACCGATCTCCAGAAGGTACTGAATTAACCCTTGCAAGGCTCAAAGGCTCGGGTCAAAATGACCTAAGCCAGAGCGAAGGCCCGCAGTTCCTCAGAGGGCTCGCTTATCCCGTAGCGCCTTGCAAGGGTCAAAGATGACATATTATTTCAACATTTAAAGGGAAAATTGTGTATTACTGTTTCTAAAAAGAAAATATGGAAAGACTTAGGCACCTCGGAGGATTTTTTTAGGTCTCAAACAGATTTAAGCTTTGATGCAAATGCCCTTTGTTCTGACTTCTCAAACCTTTTCCCCAACAGTCAGCATTAACAGTTAAGCAGTGCCAAAGCACAACGTATTACATGAACTCAGTTTTTACACAGACTAACGGGTCTTTTCCGCTTGCCTTGTATAGTACGGCATGGCTCGGGACAGTTAGTCCACTACAGGTATTACCACTTCTATGTAGACGCGTTTATTCTTATTGGATCTGCAAGCGTCCTTTGTTATTAAAAGGTATCCTTTATTGGGTTATAATGCATATTCTGTGATGATTCACTTTTAGGTTTTGAAGTAAAAGTTCAGGTAGTTTGGAGCATCATATTAAAACACACAGTATCAATTGGTGTCAGTGACATTTACCTCCTTCAATGGGAATCAGGAAAAAAGTAAGTCATCTGTGTCCATGCCATGTCATGAAACGCGCCTCACCTGTTTTCGCAGTTGGGAGGACGGTGGGCTGGAGTCATGCTGTCCCTGGACGAGCCCCTGGACCTGAAACTCCCTCGGCGGGCCAGCGGGAAGGACAAAGGAACCCGCTCTCCTCGTCTTTCACCCGTGTACCCCAGGCGCATTCGCCAACTTCACATGGCCGACGATGGCACTGCAGTCATAGAGCCTGCGTCACCAGCATCTCCACACTCAGGCAGGCAACGAGATGGAAAGACACGTTACTGATACGCATCTGTGCTTCATGTTCTTAGACACAAAGGAACCTCGGTGATGATGAAGTTCGGTCTGAAAACAGAAAACACTATATGAGGTGTGTGTTTTCACAGGTGTGCAGGTGGTGCCTCATGATCGAACGGAGACCCCGACACCCCCTGCTGTGGACCTCAGCATGTCGCCCTCCTCCCGCCACACGCCCAGTTCTCCAGAAATGACCAATGGCAACTACGTCCCCTCAGGGGTGAGTAGCTCTCAGCTGAAATATACATAAACCTCTGCAGGTTCTCCACGATGGTTAAGCATGCGTTTATCTATGATTTCCTTTTTTTTTTTTTTTTTCAATTAACCTCCTAGAGAAGTAAATTTCAGTGCAGTGGGGGCCACATTTTACTGTCTACTTTCAGAGAGTGACTCACTGTGCTGGGGTCAGCAAATCAGGAGCAAGATTTGGTTGAGTCACACTCACATATGGGAATTGTGTTATGCAAGGGTTGGAAGGCCGCTGCATGCGAGAGAGAGAGAGAGAGAGAGGGGGGTGGCTCTTATCAAACACGTCTTGTGTCCCCAACAAATGCCTCTGTCTATGCAACTTGCACTCAGTGGCCCCGCTGGCATGATGCGTATGTTCCTGTGTGCATGGCTCTGTGTGTGTGTGTTCACGTATAATCGGATTTACGACAAACTACAGCCATGCAGACCTCACGTCGCCTAATTCAATTCCCATGCAATTGAATTGAGACGTGCTGGCTGAAGCCATTGAGCTGCCCCATGCTCATGTGTGCACCCCACTGTGTCTTACACAACCCCCCCACCCCCAGGCCTGCTGCTATACACTTATCCCCCGTGGACATAGATGGATCACTATCACTTGCTCTTCCTCTACTAGACTTTCCATACTGCACACTCACATGCTCTCTGCCCTCGCTGATGTCTCACAAAGCCGCTCACACAGCTCGGCACAGAAAAAGATCCAGCTCAGTGAAGGGAATCGGTCTCATTTTATGAAATTTGTTACGTACATATTTCTGACATAGCTGTGCCCTTTTCCCTCTATTTGTTTTGGCTGCCCGGGCTTCAAAACCTAAATTTATCATTTGATCAAGACTCCTCTGTATTCCGCCGGAGCGCAGTTCAGCGTGGATGGATGTTTGTATGTCTGGGTTTTTGAGTCGGTGCCTTGGCTATTTTAACGGCAGCGGCGGTTCAATGACTCTTACAACTCTCGCGCTGAGCTCAGGATTTCCAGCTATTAGAAGAAAAATAGCGGATTTGTGAGGAGAGAGATAAGAATCTCTGATCTGTACTTCACTGACCGGAAGAAAGACTGTTGTCACCTGGCGCAGACTTCTGTTTGACCTCTTTGCTCTTGTCGGTCTGTTCCTTCATCAGAATTCAGCCCTCTCACAAGCATTTCAATTCTTTGTGCCAATTGGAGCTGGGTCAGGACTTCACCTGCCATCCTCTATGTTTATTGGCCAGACCGGTGACAAGAGAGCCTCTCCCGACCTTTCAGCTGATGAACAACTGGCCTGTCGTTGGAAGAAGGTAAGGACTGTCCAAAATCAGCGAATCTTGCACAAGATCAAAACAGATTTGTCAACACTCGTGTTTATTTGAAATGCTCCTCCTGTCTTCAGTGCCATCTGCTCTTTGACTCCCTACAAGATCTGGTGGACCATGTCAATGACTTTCATGTCAAACCTGAGAAGGATTCTGGGTATTGTTGCCACTGGGAGGGCTGCGCTCGCAAAGGGAGGGGGTTTAATGCCAGGTGAGGAAATCTTTCTCTCGGGTGCGAGCGGTCAACTCAAGAGGTGCATGTTGAAATGAACGGATTTGTCTTATTGTGCCTGCAGGTACAAAATGCTCATTCATATTCGGACTCATACTAACGAGAAGCCCCACCGCTGTCCCACCTGCAACAAGAGCTTTTCACGCCTGGAGAACCTCAAGATACACAACCGTTCACACACAGGTAAGCGGGCAGTATGCAGCAGTTCATCACGTCAGATGTGCAAGACAGTGTGAAGTCTCACCTGGATAATCTCTCCTCGACGCAGGTGAAAAGCCCTACATTTGTCCTTATGAGGGTTGCAACAAGCGCTACTCCAACTCCAGTGATCGCTTCAAACATACACGCACGCATTATGTGGATAAGCCCTACTACTGCAAGATGGTGGGCTGCTTGAAGCGCTACACAGACCCCAGCTCCCTACGCAAGCACATCAAAGCTCACGGCCACTTTGTGGCGCAGGACCAGGCCTCCACAGGTGGCGTGGGCTCCATGCTGAAGGGAAGTCAGAGTGGAGGACTTGCTAGTGGTGGCGGTAAGGATTCAGAGTTGTCATATGTCAGTGGAGCCCACATTATAATCCCCGGGGCAGCAGCTGCACTTCTGGGAGGCCATGCTCTGCAGGGCCTTGGCGGTGCCCTGCCACTGTCCCCCCTCAGTCCTAGACCCCTGGACCTCAGCACGCTGGGCAGCCCCAACTCCCCTCCATGTAGTCTGGGAGGCACATCCATCCTGTCCTTCGGCGGCTCCCCTCTGGGCCTGACCAAGTCCCCCTTGCTATCCCCAGGATTCCCATCCTCTGCCCTTGGCCTGCCAATGGTGCCAGTTCTGGGGGCTGCATCTGAGCGCAGGGCCCAGAACCAGCAGGCAAAGAAAGGCAGAGGAGAGGAGGCAGAGAATGACATGACTGGGGGGGCCTTAAACCTCTCCACTGGAGGGTCTCATGATCCTCTGTCTTGGGTGGTCATCCCCCCGGGGGCTGTGGTGCTCAAGCCAGCTGTGGTCAACTGACACACACACACACCCACACACACACACACACACACACTCGGACACAAACATATACACACACATACATTCCAGAAGAGCTCAGGGGGTCGGGACGGGAAGATCGATGCCATGGTGAGGGTATGGGTGGTCAAGGAACGCGATTGGCTTTCACAAGCAAATCCAGGCAATGCGTTGATCAGAGACATTGAGGAAAAAAAGTAATTAACACCTCACAAGATGTAAGTACACAGGAATTAACTATACAAGGCAAGCCTCTTGTGTTGTTGGAAAACAAAACTGTGTTCGGGAGCTCGTACGCTCCTGCTTTTCTATCACAAGGCCTCACAACAGATTCCTCTTTGCTTTCTTTTCACATACTTTATTCATTCCTGCTAGTCCTGCGGACAAGGACCTTAAAACGCGACAGTTATAGTGCTCTGTGTTCTTACAAAAGTCCTCAGTCGTCGTTGAGTATTTATATGATATTTTTGACAGCGTGCCTCCAGCTTAACAGTGAGACGCTTACACCCTGAACGAAGCGCTCACAGTTAGGCAAATGTGCATGTCACACAAAGACATTTCAGAGATACGGTTATGATCTATTTTTTTTCACAGACCACTGTGATCGATGTGATTCAGACAAGCTTGCAGAACCAAAGCAAGTGAACCCAGACCGACCTGCGTTTGTGCAGTAGACGCATCAGATAAACACAGCACTTACTAGTGTCAGCTGGTTCTTGTATAGAAACCTCAAAACTGCTGCTAACCTCTTTTGCTCCTCCAGTGCGACACGAACTGGGAAAGGAGCACTTTTGACAATCTGTCCCCAGCTTGGGGAGAGTGACCAACACAGACCAGCCTAGCTCCACCAGAATGTATGCCAGGTGTGCAGACTAGGGGCTTTTAGGACACGGAGTGAACTCTTATCTCGTTGGTGTTACATCACCAGGCAATGACCAATCTCGCTTCCTCTTTTCATGAGTGAAATTTAAAGCACTGGTGTGTCTGACGCCCCCCTCTGGTAGAACACCATAGACAACATCCTTGTTGCCACATAACAGAGCCGGCACTGTTGTGCTCCCGCATTGTCCAGCTGCTTTCCTGTAATCGAATCAACATGGCCAGCTTGTGTATGAAAGGGTCCCTTTAGTGATAAACACTACTGTCTTTTCATTTTTTTTCTTTTTTGGACTAAATCAACCCAAACCAGCTGTGAGAAACAAGTGGTGGTCGAGCTGAGATGCACTTACGTTTTGTCCAACATGAGCTTGCTGTACCAGAAGTACGTAGAGAGGGGCGACCGGGATGTTTCTATTGTGCAAACAGAGAGGGGGGGGGGGGTATAGCAGTCAGTGCTGCCTACAGCTGGACTGACAAGGAAGCCACACTATTGCAAACTGCCTCATTTTACTCAAAAAAAAAAAAAAAAAGGCAAAAAAAAAGAGAAGAGAAAACTTCTGGGAAACATCTTCTTATGGTTCGATTAAGCAGTCAAACATGCACTTACTACAAACTATACGTGTTTTATGAAATGTTACGTTAGAGTCGAAACGGTTTGTGCTCATCCACTCCTCTGCGGTGATGTTCGGGGGTCATTCCAGGCCTGTGCCGCTACCGTCTGTATGACTTAGGCTGCCGTGTCCGCATAAGAGAGGAAGAGGACCAGGAGAGGTTCGTCACGACTAGAAGAACATTCCCTCGCTAGACCGACATCGCTCCTCTTCCGCTCTGCTTATGTGGGATGTTTTCTTTTTCTATCACTATTTTAAAGGGGGATTTTTGTTCACTTATTGCTGTTTTATTATTTTGTCCTTATTTTTGCTCAGACGAGACATTTCTTTGTGATGTTGAAGTTGCTTCTTGTGTTTTGTGACGGCTGCTCGGCAATCAGTTTTTCTGCTGTCAGCTATGAGTCTTTTTTTGAGGAGTTGAAGCAAGAGAGCGGAGCAAAGATCCGGGGGACCTTCCAGGGCCGACCGGAGGTCCGGGGGGGTGGAAGGGTCCCTAGATGAGGTTGATGCCGGGTCAGGTTTACGACGTTTACCTGGATCGTGATGCTAGTTTAGGGTTTTAATTAAGGCTCATTAGAATTTTTATTTTTCATTTTCTATAAGCGTCTCATCAGTTTTCCACATTTCACCTATCAAAAATGAGTCGAGACATACTGTAAAAGTTTTACCAAACATAAAAAAAAAAAGAGAGCATGAAATACCTTTTTTATGTTATTTTTTTAACATAGCTTTGCAGTTTTTATGCCTGTGGTGGTATAATTTAAGCAAATTATAACTGAATAAATAAATTAACACAACAGTTTGAATAAATAAAAAACATGTAATTATTCAGAATTTTCCAATTCTATAAAATACATAATTCTGGCAGCAGGTTATTTTCCCGGCTAAGATAGTTTCCACACACCTAAAATAAAACCCCATTATTGTATAAAAGTTGTGTTATGTTATTTCTAACTACGGTTTTTATATACAAGTCACCTGAAAATGTCAAATTATATCCATGAATTATTATAGAAATAAATAAGCAGCATTTTGCATAAAAGCCAAACACTTTTCTTTTGTTTTTTTCTTAAACCGGACAAGTTATAGAAACAAAATAAAACCTCGAATGAAGATCAATTCTGTTCGACCTCACATGAAATGCCCGAGGTTGCTCAGTGTCATTAGGGATCATAAACAAAGATTATATAACAATACTTTTAGGTGGCATGAGCCGAAACAGTTGAAACCACCGCTCTGAGGGGTGGATATGATTTATGTGCATGTCCAGTGGGCCACGTGATATCACATTCCTCCCTGACAAGCACACTGGTGTTCGAAATCCATCGCAGGTACAACATATTCTTCTTATCGAGTTATTATCCCAGTACAAAATGATCTGGGTTTATCTCAACTGCATTCACTTTGTTTAGTCTTTTAATGTCAAGAAATGACCGGCAACATCCAACTGTGAAACCGGGGGGAAGAACTGGGAGAGTCTGGGAGCAAAGAGAAGTGGATGGTGAGGCGATAGGGAGAGACGAGGCCAGAGGCTGTCTGCCAGCAGAGGAAGAGAGGCAGGGGATGGCTGTGGTGCGCTGCCGCTCTCCATCTGGCCACCTACCCTGCAAATGGGCCTTTCAGCTCTGAAGTCGGCGGCTGCGCCGAGCCGAGTGGCAGCCACTCACAGACGCACCAGTTTGCAGAAAACTAGGTCACTGAACTCTCTCTGCCCCTGCCATTCTTTCTTTTATTTAGATTAAACCCGAAAGGCTCAATTCTCCCTCCTTGTGGCCGCAAAGCATTTTTTTTTTTTAAACGAAAAAATATCTAAAGCACATTAACCAACCGCACTAACGGCAATCTGAAAGAAATAACCGTCTGTGCTTGTGTTTCTGCCTCAAAAGTATTGAAATAATCTCCTGCCATGAATGGACGACACTGGCGTGCGATGCCATCAGAAACAGCTATTAAGTAAGCCAGACAGTCTCCATGGCAACAGTGAAATCCACAGATGTGGCGGCTCTCCTCTTCCTCCTCAGCTCGCCTGTCTCTCCTCTGCTGGTCGAAGCCAGGGACGGTGACTCAGCGTGGCAGCAGAAATCTGAAAATGACACGGATCCTCGCAGGGTCCACACGTTTATTTCAATAATAAATAAGCTGATTGATCCATTAACCCTTTGAGCTTAGCCTGTATTAAACTGCACTTTCTCCTCTCCTCGTAGAGCGTATAGACTTCGGGATGCTGTCACGATTTTTTTATTTTTTTTTCCATTTGTGTTAAGCATATTTCATCAACTGTTTGGGAACCAAGAATAATCGTGAAAATGTCAAACAGGCCTGGATTTAAAGTCCCCCCCCCCCCCCCCCCCCCCCCCCATTTAACATTATAAAGGTGGTACATGTTCTTGAGGATGTTAAATTGAACCTCAGTCAATGTTACGAAAAGCGAAGCTGAGATCCAGGACACAGAAAAATTAACTAACTAGGTCATAATGAGGGGCTACGCTTGTTTAAAGTGCCACAGTGTTGCACAAAGGGTTAATGATAAGACTAAGGCCAAACTAGGCCTGTTCCAAGTTATTTTTTTGCACATTTGTGAGATATTATGTCAGTATTTTAAGTTTTCCAAGTGCCTTTTTATTATAGGTAAATGCAGAAGCTATACACTATATGAAAATCAAATGATTATATGAAACTATATTTTCCTGACATCATGTTCTGTAGACGAACATGCAGAATTTTAGAGTTGTGAGAGTCTCCAGTTGGTACAAGATAGCCGTGTTCTCCTGTTTTAGAGGAATTTTATTACGATATTGATAATGTCAATGAAAAGAAAAATGTTTAATAAAGTTGCATTTGATATGTGTGATTTCATTACTTTCTGAAATATATGAATTAAAGAAGATATAATAGAATAAGATTCAGTGTTACACTTCTTCTGAATACAATGAATCATACGCCTCTTTTTACAAGAAAAAAAAGATATGCAGGTTTAATCAGTTTTAGCACTTCAAAATTGTAGCAGCAGTTCAGTATATATATATATATTCAATATAATATATTCAAAAGCCATAAATGTCTATTATAAAAAAAGACAATAAGTTACGCAGATAACCAAGATTCACTGCCAAAAGAAAAAATGTCACAGACTAAAGAAAAGGAGAAGCTTTTATTGGAATATAATTTACAGAGGATCGGGGGAAGGATGGCCGTGGAGCGATGGACGGGCGCGCTTTCGTCCGTCATGTTTCCGTATTCTGCTGTGACTGGCGGTTTTGTTTGTCTTGTTTGTCTTGTGTCTGAATAGTTATCTCCTCCTCCAGACGCTCTTTAGCTCGGAGTACCTGGACACACGGAAAGCAGCAGCAGGGACTGAGAGAACAGGATGATGCTGAACGGCCACACGCCGAGTCTCACAAGTCATTTCACGCAGAATCGGGGATTTATTTTTAAAAAAGGGGATCTTTTAATGCCGGCGCAGATGATGAAAACATGAGTTTAAATCAGCAAATCAGATCAGTTATTAAAATAAAGAAACCTGGACAGGTTTTACCACAAGATAAATACATGTAGTGCAACAGTGAAATTCATTTTCTTATTTATTGTCAAGAAATTTTTAAATGACACAGCACATCAAGACTCTTAATTTCTAACTGCAAAATTATTGTGAACAAATTCATACAATTGCGTCATACTTTTAGAGGAATCTGCAGTTTCAGAGCGCCTTAGTCTTAGAAACATTTTAAAGAACTGCGACTGAAAGTATTCGGACATTTTAAATGGTATTAAAGCTGATGCTCATCATACCGACATTTCCTTCACTACGATTTTAGAAAAAAATGCAATTATTATTTGTAAAATTTGAAAAAATAAGCAGTGAGTCATAACACTAACAATAACAGTCCATAATGAAATGATCATAATGCAATAAAAATCTAAATACGTTTATCCAGAGCTGTCAGACGCACAAGTTACAGCTTATGTTTAAGTTTTAACCTGTTCTTGTCGCTGGAAGAAATGCATTTTATATTTAAGAATATCCTTTTTTTTCTTCTTCCCACAATGTCAAAGAACTTCAGGTCTGTCGTAAATGCACGTCAGCACTTAAGTGCAGCAACAAGCCAAACTGTCAGTTTTCCAAAGTGTCTTGCAAAGTGGACTCATGAAGGCATCAAAAAAAAAAAAAAAAAAAAAAAAAAGAAACGTTTCTGTTACTGTGAAATGAAGAGGAGCACAACTGTGTTATGAGTCAGGTTTGCGGATTATTTACACTCGTAGCAAATTAATAGAAAGTATTCATAATCTGTTTTAAAAGGTTTAATGGTTGAGACATTAAAGGTTGGCTATAAAAAAAAAAGTTCATATATGTATGTGTAGATACAATAAAGCAGATGGACCTGAATGCTGTTATTTTCACCAGCTTTTGACAAATATTCTGTTAACTCTGTTCTGTAACAGACTTAAAAATGACTGAAAAGTGTGACTGAATACAGTTTAATTGAAATAAAGCCGTCGTTTCTCGCTGTTGCAGATCAGAATACTTACTTTCGACTGTAGATAAAATGAACCGCCCACTGACTTGTCATTGACTTTAAAAAGGTGCTCGTAGCTCTGGAGGAGAAAAAAAAACAAACCCAAACAGTTGTTAGAGTTAAGCATTTGAGCTTCTTTTAAAATATCAACAATAACAAAGACTAGTCATGTTCTAATAACTAAGAATTCAAGTTAAGCGACACGAATGCCTCATTGTTTCATATAAACAGAAGTACACATCCCTGGCATAGAATCAGAGGACTGCAATATCCTACAACATTTTATTGTTTGTTTGGTTAAAGGACTGGTTCCCATGAGAGAAGAAAAACACGCAACATGTACCGTTTTTATTTTGCATCCACAGACACAGTGTTGCAGTCAGTTTCCTGATAAACGTACTGACGGTCTGCTTTTTGCATTGTGCCAATGACATTACTGGATTTTTTCTTTTCAATACTGATACCGGGACCTCGGATATCGGCAAAGACAGAGCACTGTTCCAATAACCGGATATTACTAACACAATGTTTATGCTGAAAAGCTGGATCAGAACTCCTGTGCACTTGCAGGAATCTCCAAGCCAGTACTGAATACCTGCCTGCGCTTTCACAGCACCAAAAAAGAACTGGGATCCTGGTTATTAAAATAACATGGTATCAGATGGAGCACAAACGGCAGTATCAGAGCACTCCTGATCCCGGTATCAGTACATCTCTACCGGCTTCATCACCACGGTAACCTGCACTGAACTCACAACCTTCTGCAGAGGTTGTGAGTAAAACACCAAACATTTCAATATTGCTAGGGAGAAACCTGAGAAAAACACACACACACACACACACACACACACACACACACACACACACACACACACACACACACACACACACACACACACACACACACACACACACACACACACACACCTAAATGAATCCAAATTTAAAAGGCTTATAAGGAATGGAGTTGAATAAATGCAGCTGCCGTCTTAGACCGCCGTTGCAATTAACGCAAGCGGGGACTAAATTGGAAAATAAACAAACTGGGATTAAAAGACAAAAAACACGTTGTAACACGCGTTGCCAGTACCTTCTGGATGTCCTCGGGAGTAAGCGTGGAGATGTTGAGGATTTGCTGCGCTTCCTGCAGGCTCATCCCAGTGATGCTGGAGGCGGCGGCGGACTGCTGGCCGCCGCGGCCCCGAGCTCGAGCCGCCGCCTGACTCGCTGTTTGGAGAAAAGACGACAGCCCAGATGTTCAGGCAGGCTTTGAAAGACGGCAGCAGGTTCGTGCAAGAGATTAGAAAACAAGACAGCACCGGAGGATGTTTGGCTGCTTACCTGCGTATTCTTGTTGTAACGCACGCGCAAACGCTCGTCCCACCACCTGCGCGCCCATCACTATGATCTGAGCCAGATATTTAGCCTGCGAGGGGTCAAACAAACAGGTGAGGTCGGACACTGCGGTCCCGGCTCGGACACGGCGGTCCCGGCTCGGACACGGCGGTCCCGGCTCGGACATCGGTCCAATCATAGTCGCACTCAACGATATAAACAGTTATTTTAACCTCAAACCGCCCGAACAAACGGCTCCCAAAAACACCTTTCCTTTTCCTATATTATGACACGTTTCTTCTTCCATGCGACAAACCAGATGAGAAAAAGAGGCATGTAACTAAAAAAAAAATAAATAAAATAAAGCCCATAGCACTTCTGCTCTGGGGAAGCTAACATAAAATCAAGGAGTAACTAGTGACAATTTAAACAACCGCCATTTACTTACTTACCATTTCGTGTGACTACAGTGGCTCCACGTCGGTTTAAGGACTTAAGGATCCAGTTTTCACCGCAGATTATTAAAGTTTTCACACATGTACTCACTGAAGGTTATGAAGGGTCGAAGTTCAGGGAGGCGTCCACACGACTCGGATAGAAACATCGGGTTTATTGTTACACTGACCCCTGCTGGTGGGGACGTCTCAGTGCGCTATTAATTTTTTGCTTTTTTTCTTTATAAAATAAAATTTATTTAACCTTAACTGAAAGCGACATTAACACTTGGACGTATATATATATATATATATATATATATATATATATATATATATATATATATATATATATATATATATATATATATATATATATATATGTTTATTGTCTCATTGGCTGTACGAGCCAAGTTAATTCGACAGGAACAGGAAATTAGTTGAAAAAAGTGTTTATTGCAAGACAACTGTGAAAAAGTCCACTAACCTCTACCATAGTAAGACAGAAAGAAAACAACAAAGCTTTACATACTGTATAAAATTCATTTTTAGCACAATGAGAGACAAGTTTATCAAACCTTTGAATCACAAGCATGTACAGTAAACATCAAACAATCCTTGATGACGCCATATGACAACCTCATCAACTGATGATCGTGCTCCGTCCTCCAGGGGGCGCTGACAACCGTTTTGGATCAAACCTGGATAACTGAAGACGGAACTGTGTAATCCCAGATGACTGTAGACCTCACCATGGCTGTTAATGGCTTTGTTATAAGATATTAATACTGTACTGTTTAATGAATACTGTGAAAACCGTAGTTCAAAAAGTAGTTCAAGTTAGATAAGAACAATTAGCCATTTAGTGAGGAATGCCTATAATACCACGTCAAAACCAACATAAATCGTTAACTGGCAAAGTGAAGAAATTAAAAAAAAAGAAAGAAAAGAAAACTCTTACGGTATAAAAAGGCCCCTCTAACATATCAAGACACAGATAGTTTGGCTTTAAATGCATAAAGACATTAAAAAACACATTGTTCCCCGATGAAGAAAAAAAAACTAAAAGAAATCTTACTGGTATAAATACAGTAACACATTATTTCAAAATGGCATTTTAGTCTCATACTGGCTTTAAAAAAATGAGAATTAAGCATACTGTTCCTGTGTTTAGAAATTCCAGTTCATGACCAAACATGAATACTGGTGACCCTGTTTTAACCTGATTTTTGTTGTTGCTGAAACTTAACTGCTTTATTTTTCAGCCATGCAGACCGATACATTAAAACACGTTACAGTAGCAACGTACGGTCCCTTTACATGCTCTGTCCGACTGAACTGGAAGACGAGGTTGTGTCGTTTTTGAATCATCTGCATCATCTTCATACACCTCATTTACTCTGTCTTTTTTTTTTGCGAAATGAAATGTGCAAATGTAAGTTTGCAGAGCACAGTTCACAGCGTGGTATCCTCATATCGTAAATGCCCCAGTGTGAACTGTCACGGTGAAACCACATGCCAGAGAGCGAGAGATGCCAAATTAAAATACTCAAGATGCAAGATTGAACAGTTTGTTGTCTGTGTAAACTGGAGTAAAATAAAAAAAAAAAAAAAACCTGACAATTATGAAGCATAAAGCAGAAGTATTATTGCTGGGATGGTCTGTGATTTTATTCATGCATATTCAAAAATTACCACATATTATTAACTATTAACTACTAATAATGTTTTTCTAAGAATTAGTCAGATTCTTCTCACAATGATGTATACATTTAAAACACACACATACACTTTGTTAAAATGTTAAAATCATCCCAGACAGTCAGATTTGATTCCTGAACCCTTGACGATTAATAATGAAATCAGCGGGCATTAAAAGACATATTTGTGATTGAGGATTTTCACATTGTGCTTTTGTACGTTCATTCGGCTCCAGCTCTTGCTGATAAAACTGAGGATGGCAAAACGACGCTGAGCTGTCCCCCCCCCCCCACTGCTGTTGGCACCATGACTCAACCAACGATCACGTCTTCTTCAATCATCCTGAAAGACACAGAATCAAAGTAAACAACAGTGTGTTGGTGAAAACTGTGATATCCCCCAGGGTCTTATTGTCCCTTCTGTTTGACTGTGACGACAATAACCTTTCTACTGTATTTCATCTACAACAAAAATGGAAAGGAGGGAGTGGTGGCCTAGTGGTTACAGTGGTAGGACCCAGGTTCAAGCCCAGGGCTGCCCACAATGGTAAATCACTGGGGGCCCCTGAGCAAGGCCCTTAACTCCCAATTGCTCCCCGGGGCGCTGCCCTGCTAGCAGCCCCACTGCTCACTAGTGAAACTAGTTGATGGGTTAAAAGCAGAGACTAATTTTGGTGTGCATCGTACATACAGCGTATGCATGATGTCCACACTGACTAGAAAGGAAAGAAAAAAAAATAAAATAAAATAAAATAAAACTGTCTGGAGGTTTCACGTGCACTAAAACTCACCCATTCGTCTTCGTCGACCCCCTGGAAGGACTCCTGCGGCAGCGGGTCGTCCATGTTCCCCAGCTTAGCCACCATGGCACTCAGCAGCTGAGTCAAACACACACATATGCTCAGTGTCATAACATCGCACAAGCAAACACGTGCTTTCCTTTTTATTTTATTTTTTATTACTAGCGTGAATATTTTAACTTAAACTACTTCTGACCTCCTCTTTTTTCTGCTCATCAGTTTTTTCCTCTAAATAAACAGACGACGGCAGGTATTTCCTCACTGGAGCCTCTTTAGGGGCCTCACTCACTGTAAAAACACACACACCACCCCTCCAATAAGCACAGAAACACAACATGACTAGTATCGACATGCAGCCTGCAGTGGAGCCATTTCAATCTAAGATGAGAACTATTTGCATTAGGCGTGGCGGCACATGGCACATGTCAGCATCTGCACCTGGCGTCATGTCTTTAGGCTTCAGGCTGATCTTCTTGTGTCGGCCGTCAGACCCGGAGAGCCAGGCCGAAGCGGTCAGCGCGCGTTCCCACCACACTTCTGTGTCAGGGTACACATCATCCTGGAAGAACTCTTTCTGGAAACACAAACCAGACACACAATGACGTTTATACACTCTGAATTATAGGGAAAAAAGATGCGCAGTGTTCCCGTGTGTCCACAAGGTGGCAGAGTTGGCTCACCTTGACCCGGGGCACTCTGAAAGCCACTGGCTCCACAGTTGTTTTGGTCAGCAACAGTGCCACTGCTATCTCCACATCACGCACATTGCACTCCGTCTTAGGCAAAAAGGCCAATCCCTGCAGACAGTAATTGGAGTTAGATACCAAGAGCTCACGTTTTCTGTTTCTTGTTTTCTCCCCAGATGCACTGATATAAGAGGGAGATGGAGTCAGCTTGGTACCTTATGAGGCTCAGGGGAGTTAAAACTGCTGCATTCAACAAAGTATGGCTCTTCAGGGACCAGCTCATAAATGTACACTCTGGTGTCACCCTGAAAAAAGAAATTCACATTTAATATTTAATTAGCATATCTTGCGCACCAATGAAAAAAAGATCAGAGCAATAATTTGTCTTTTTTGTGCTTACTTTTCCAGTGAGAATAACGACGCTGGTGTCAGGGTCGTAGTAAGGGATAAGTGTAGAGGGGGAGACGTTTACAGGCATGCTGGCCACGGCCCCAGTGGACAGGGAGGCGGCAGAATACAGGTACAGTCCTCTTTCACTGCGACTAGGAGCAAGAAAAGACGGCTCAGTTGCCCTGATAACAGCAAATTATCTATATTAAGATCGCCATGGACTGATCAAGCAAGATATGATGCCGGCTTTGACGACAAAAGACAGATTTTCACTTCGTATGGGAATCCGAGGATGCCTGAGGTTTTAACAAGTGACAAATCCTTTATTATTTGCAGTACCTGTCAAATCCCGACACCAACAGGTACTTGCCATCACACACCCACACCACACGAGCTCCCCTGTGGCCCTCGGGACCTGGGCCCTCCTGGTAAAAACAACAACAAAACAAAAGAAGATAAGGTATAGTGTAACGTAACTTGTTTGTGTCTTTCCAGAAAAACACCTGATTTCACTGATTTTTAGTTTTATATATAATGCAGCAGAAATTTTCCTCTCAAATTGTAATAATCTTGTTAATCATTTTTCTAAATCTGAAACAAAGGGTGGGTCTTCTCTTTGTTTACGGCTGTATGTTACCATGGTGCACATGGTGCCAGACGTACTTGCACGGGTTCAGTGGACTTGCGAGGGTCATAAATCCGAACTTTCCCATCCTTGCAAACTGTGGCCAGGAGCTTGCCATCTGGGCTCCAAGCCATCCCAAACACCTGAGAGAGAAGAAGGCAAAGATGAAACTCCAGTAAAATGATTAGCTCGTTTATGTTAGTGTGCTTAATGTCCAGATCTCTTGTCCAGACAATCAACGCTGCACCGAGTGAAGCATCCTCTCCTTAGTTTAAATACAGACTGAACATCTATTTATCCATTTTTCTGAGTTTAGATTTCAAAGCGTCCGCGATGTTTCTTGGTTCTTGGTCACCCACCTGGTCCTCGTGTCCAGTGAGAAGTTTGACCTGTTCTCCACTCTCCAGGTTCCATAATCTGACGGTGAGATCATAGGATGATGACACCATGAGTCCACTGGCCAGAGGGTGGAACTTAACTGAGTAGATCTTCTCAGTGTGACCTACAATGAGTCACAGAAGTTGCCAATCACATTTACTTTACCATCATCATCATCATCCTCTAATTGAGTTCCTGAAAGTTCATGCTTGTAAATATTCCCGGAGCTGCTTCTAGGGGTTTCCCAGGACTGTAAATAGTTTGACTGAGCAGTATGTTCCTCGTGGGGTTGGACCTACCTTGCAAGATGAGCTCAGGCTCAGTTAAGGTCTCTTTCAACCCGCCCTGCGGTACCTGCCACAGCCGGATCTTAGCATCATCTCCAGCTGCAATCATCAGAGAGGAAGACAAGTGCGTTGAATACTCACTGCAGGAATGAAGCATGCAGGGAATGTGGCGAGTAGGATTGGGGTTGGGCGGGGACAACGTGTCCCATCTGGATTCACTCACCAACAGCAAGTCTGTGTGTGTCAAACGGGTCCCAAGAAAAATCAGCCACATTGACAGAGTTTTGGATGGTGGGCAGGGCTGAGTCTGGCTGCCGGCCTGGCTGAGAGCGCTGAGAGGGAAAATCAAACCAAAGAATATAAAGACAGGTGAGGAAAAGAGGCCGATTGCAGTTTCACAGATTTGCACCCTTCTTCAGCTGCCATATTTACCTCATATATGGCAATCTGGCCTCCTGAGATGGAAAGTGGCACTGCCACACGCTGGCGGTTGACACAGAAGCCGTCACACTCGCCAGGTGTTGTTAGGTTGAGGTCACGTATGTTGGTGATGTGTGTGTCCCGGTGCATCACTGCACCTTGGATGTGGCGAAACTTCGATGTTGGTCCTTGAAAAATAAGAACTTCACTATCAAACTTTGAAAAGGAAGATTGTTCTACAAACGATGGGCACCAAAATAAGCTATGACACATTTTAAGTAGGTGGATTTTTATTTTCACCCAGCAGGTTTTGGATGGTCTTAGCGCTCTGGCTAGGACTCGGACTGGGGACGAAACCTGAGGAGAGACTGGAGGTGGAGGAGGGAGAGCGGGATGGGGCAGCGCTGCTGCTGGGAGTGCTTAGTGGACTACTGGAGGTTGAGCAGCCACGAGGCGGATCCTGCACAAAACAAAACAGAAGGGTGGCTGTCGCTGTAACTGTGACACTGTAACCCTTTCACTATGCACAATTTGTCATTTTAATTCAACCTAAATAATTAGATGCATCAGAAAACCATAAAAAAAAAAAAAAAAAAAAAAAAAAAGCTTTCCAATCAGTTTTTTCCCCTACATCTTTACTCCCTTTACTGGACAGTTCCTTCTTCGCAGGTGCCGGCTTTGCCGGTGGTTTGGGCCGCTTGTCTGGGTGCAGGCTGACTTTATCCACCTACGGACAAACAAGAGTTAAACATATGACCTGGCTGTGCAGTGACCAGACTGGAGCAGGGCTTGGTTACCTGTTTGTTCCCTCCCTGCCACCACTCCTCAGCAGACATGGCTGGAGTTCTTCCCACTGTATCTGGGTAAAGATCTTCCTGAAACTCCTGTCCTGAAGTCTGCAGGACAACAGACCAACAGCACAAGCACATACATTGAAACAGCTTCGCACACAAGTATATTACTTGCATGTGTCGTGAACCTGCTGCCCAGTCTCTGGTACCTTCCGAGGGACTTGGTAGCTGACTGGCACAATGCAGCTGTCTGTCAGCTGAAGCACACGCATCACTTCGCAGGACAGAACATCCAACGCCAGCTTGGGTACCATGGCAACCCCTCGTGTTGAGGAATCCGTTAGACAGTGGCTCACTAGAGACACAGCATAAGGAAGAAAAAAAAAAGTAATAAAAAGAGGGTGAATAAAGAGATCATGACCAAAAGAACAGATCACGAGCAAACCAAGCTTTACCTTGAGTGAGGAAAGGCTCTGATGAAGAAAGTTCAAAGCAATCAATCACAGTGTCTCCCTAAGAAAAACAGAGGAGCACAAAATCAGCCGTCACTTCAGGTGGACTTGCTTTCACACCAACATTATCATCAACGTAGAAGGAAAAAAAATGTAAATAATAAATAACTGCTACAACATAAAAACGTAGCATGTAAGTTGGCCTAAAAGAAAAGATCGGTGGGTTACCATGCCAGCAAGCAGGAGCAGTGCAGTGTCTTCATCAAACAGTGGTATCAGTGTCCTGAAAGAAAACAGAACAGAAGACAGGAACAGAAAACTCAATTCAGTTATATTAGAGCATCAACAATTATTTTTAAACATATCCTGAGTTAATGTTTCCCTGAGTTGTCAGTAGATGGCGCCGTAAGCTCAATTTTAGGCTCAATAAGGCCTGCACGCTTTGAGAACCTGATGTGTTGTTTAACAGATTTGTTAGATTACTTTTTTTTTTAATCCCTGAAATTTACTTTTTTATTGTTAAATTGTTAAAGCAATAACCATGAGAAAAATGTAAAAATAATAAAATAAAACAAAATAAATAAAATGCCATTCAGAGATAGAAAGAGAAGACGAAACACATCCATGAATATAAAGCAGCAGTTAGGAAATGTTTAAATGTCAGTAAATCTGCTAATAATTGGACTGATAAACATGCGCTAATCAATTGACAAAATATCTCTAAAGTGTTGTTTTGAAGGCTGAAGAGTCAAATTAACACTTAGCAAATGCATGAAAACGCAATTATTGAGAGGCAAGCTGACAGTCAAGTGAACCTTTTACCTCTAATTCAAACTTTCACCCATACAAGCGTGAACAAGCCCCAAGGTCACTTGCCTTTGCTCATGATTTGAATTAAGAGGATTGAGGGCTGCAGCATTTTAGGGACTTAACGAGGAAAAGTACAACCTGGTGTAGTAACCAGACAGGAAATACGTGCGCAAACATAAGCCATGCTGGAAAATCTCTTTTCTTTGTGCACCTCAATGACTCACAGACTTTTCTTAAAGCTCTCCTCTCTCCCTTCATCAACAGCGGCAACAGGAGTATGATTTAACCGGGCCTGGCCACAGACAGGACAAGATCTAACCACTTTACATTACAGGCCAGAGATAGGCTGTTTGAAGTGGAGAGAGGCTCCGCCAGTCATTGGGTTATGATGATGACCTTGTGCAACGATACTATTCTAGGGCAACGGCACTCGAGACTGGCAGACCGGTGATGTAATCCTCCAAGTATGACTATATAATGACAGACTTAGTTTGGGTATGTTCGGTGACGACCCACGGTGACACGCAAGGGCTTGCTGCGTGAGGACATGGCAAAACTGCAAAGGGAAATAGGATGCCAGTGGCAGTATTTTTTATTTTTTTTCTTTTCTACAAATATATCAAGAAAAGTCTAGGATAAGACGTAAACCTAAAAAAAAAAGGCCAATACAAAGCTGTTGGCGTCATCTTCTTTCAAGTCTTTTGTTACATTTTTATAAGTAACTTTGCCGATGGGGGGGTGGTGGGATCATAACTCAGGGATCATCTGCTACACTTTTCCTTTCTGACTTCGAAGCAATCCCTAAATTACACAGCAATTGCTTGAATCACATGCAGTGTGTCTGAGTTTTTATATTTAAAATAGTGTTTTTGTTTTCTGTCCCAACATATTTTCAGCACAGAGGGCTTGTTTTTCTGCATGTGGATTACAGAACTGTATGTCCTGAACCCTTCAATCAGTTTGAAAAAAGAAACCAAATCATGGTCCCTCCACCACCGTGCTTGACAGCTGATAGAAGGTATCCGTTCTAAAGTGCACTTTTCGGTTTTCATTGTGTAGTATGACCAAGCTTTTCCAGTTTGCTCTCGTCTGTTTAAAGGATATTATTCCAGAAGTTTTGCAGTTTTTTTAGGCAAAGTTTGCAAATTAATTTTTTTTCTTTTTATATCGAAGAGGTTGTTTAAGAGCGACTCTTCCACACAAACCGTGTTTTAGTCATGGACTTTAACACCCCAACCGAGTCTGCAGATGGACCGCTAACCTGTCCAGGGTTTGCTCTGACTTTCACCCGGTCACAGCTGAGACAGCTCAGAAGATAAACGAATGCGTAAATGCTATCTGCAGCCTGCAGAGTCTTGTGTGTGTTTTTGTTTATGATCATTTATTTATAAGTCTGCAGATCATTGCAGATTCTGACCTAAGGGTGAACTTGCTGGACCCTCCACTTCTGGAAATATTGGCAACTGTCAGAAACATTTTCCACATGTAAATAATCTTTCTCACTGGAAATAATGGACTTCAAATTGCTTGAAAATAGCCTTATAATCTTTTCCAGATTAATGGACAGCAATGATAGCTTTTCTTTAAAAACTGCCAAAGACTGATCTTCCTAGAATTATATTATTACACTCCTGAATGCTCAAGACCAGCAAACTGCCAATATTTCTGATTTCATAGGAGTGAAGATACTCGCTGATGATTTTTATGTCCTGATACACAAAATACTGGCGTACTTTCACGTGATTATACATTGATAGCAATGAAACGGATCACTACATATTTAAGACAGTAAATGTCATATTTAAACACAAAACTGGGCACGTGGGTGCCTGATGGGTCACTTGGTTGAACAGACTTCCCATATACAGAAGCTGCAGTTCCCATGCAGCTGGACCAGGTGTGACTCCTGGCCAGTGACCCTTTGCTGCATGACCCCGCGAGGTTAGCGAGGTGCAGCCATGCTTCGTTAGGTCCACTCTGAGGTTCCCATGTCCAATTCAGTCCACAGGGAGTCCCGAAACACCTCCATTCCCATACCACTCTCTCTCACTCACTCCATCCTTCCCTCACTAACACCACCTAGCTTTTGCACCCTCTCTTCCTCCAGTCTGAATGATTTCTCCCACTTGTCTTCACTTTCTTTTCTCACAGTAAATGTACAAGTCAAACAGCCATATAATAGCCACGCTTTATCACCGATAGCTGTCTGTGTTTACTGTTGTTTTCATGCTCCACCTCACCGCCAACGCATTTTCCCACACGGTAAAACATATATGCATGCATGCATGTGCATACGTAGACGTGCAAGCATGCTACGATGCAGCTTAGTCATGAATGGGCGCATGTATTAATGGCAACACGTAGTACTTATACAGGATTAAGTGTGGGAGTGAGTTTGTTATTCAGATGTCAGTCACATGGGGTGATTAATGAAACAAATACTGTTAAAGGCCTTATTCAGGAGCGGCTGTAAACTGAGGTGTATGCATTGTAGTAGTTCCTGCTTGACACACTAATCCTGGCATAAATTCTCTTATGTGCTGGGTCCCTGACTAAAACAAGTTTAACCACACACATGTACTAATAAGTCATCAAATAATACAGCAAGAAAGAAAAATCTGGGTCGTATTACATGAAGGAATAAGACAAAAACATAAATCATAGCTAAGCAAACTCCTCACGAGAGCCTCATCCAGTCTTTCTGCTTTCTACTAATGTCTTAACGCCTCTGAAACTCCCCCAACACAACGCCTGATGCTCTTGAAATCCCCCCAGCTTCAGTCTGTCACTTGGCCTCTGCTCGTATCGGAGTTTACATAAAACAGAAAGCAGAGAGAGCACGCCTCCTGTCTCATCTGCCATCACCTCGCACGGCCTTCTCGCCCAGACTCAAACAGACATCATGAAATGACCTTCTGTGCATGACAGAAGCCTTCAGCACCAGCAGATATGATGGGTATATTACTCAGTCGTGCATCTGCGCTTGGGCCAATGAGTCCAAAGCAACTCAGTTATATTAAGATTATGAGAATGAGTTATCATTTGATGATGTACGAGATAGTGTAAATCACTGGAATAACTGACTAATGGAGGGTCAGATGAAGGGACATGTGGATGACGGATGAGAGAAAAAGTGGCGTGTCAGAGTGGTGAACTAGGTGCTGCATAAAATCAGACATCTGCAGCTGGAGTGACAGAAAAAATCTCAACGTTAAATTCTACTTAGTGTTTAGCAATAAATTCAAGAAAGCTTTGCAAACATGGTCAGGATGTCTGTCACTGTGACCAGCAAGGCAATTAAAAGATTACCTTATTTTCTTTTAGATTAAAGTCGAATAAACCACATTTACTGGAAAGGAAAGGCAACCTTAATAAAGTACTTTATAACACCTCCTTTACTAAGTATTTCAGCTTGTATGTGTGTCCTGAAGCAGCTATGAGTGTTTTATGAGGCTTTTAATTCAGTGATATTCTTGGCCATCTTGCATACACAGCCCTAAGAGTCCAGTCAACACATTTTTAATTACTTTATTATATAACTTTATTTGAGAGATTGTCAATATATTCACCATGCACCTCATAACGTAGTCTATAAAGGATTTTGAGATGTGTTCAGGGTCATAATTACAGTTTTTAAAGACCAGTCTCTTTGATTTTATAACAGTGTTATGTTTTTCAGCAGAATACGCTGATATTTAAGTGAATCCTTCCCTTCTCTTCTGGGAAAAGTCTTCCTCACACCACTGCCTGTAACAGAAGCCCAAATCATGATCGATCCACCTCCATGCTTCACAGAGACGGAGATGAAGCCTTTAAATGATTTATCTGCAGTTGTTTTTCCGTAAATATATCTACACTTAATTTAGACACAAAAGTTCTCTTTTAAACCATTTTGATCTGACATATTTTACATTATGTCATGACTGCATGATCAATTTTAGGCCATCTAAATTATTATTATAAAAATACATATATAAATATCAATATATGTGACAGACCATGATTAAAGTAGTGGAAAAGAAATCTTCTATTTAACTCACTATATCAGCACAAAGTCCATATGTGTGGACGCACACAGGCACACCCAGTAATGCTGATAATAATGGACACAGGAGTGCAATATTCACGATATGGATGGAGCTAATGGAAGCAGCCTGTGGACGGAGAATCGTTTTGGGCTGAGCGATATGAACAGCTCCGTTTCTGTCGAAGGGACCTTTCTTTGTTGTTGAGATCATGACTTTAAGCTGGCCTGCCTTTACTAATAAAAACACACACTAGACTGCAATGAGCTCCAGATGACAGGTTGGACTGAGCCAGAGAGCAGAGAAGACAGGGAGGAGGAAGGCTTTGAGGAATATGAAACCAAAACATAGCTGTTCATTGTCCACATTTCTAGCTTGAGATATTTATTATTAGACTATTGGAGGTTTAATACTGTAGGTATCAGGCAGGGCCCTGGGCAAATTTTGATGCGTGATTTTGGACTTGAAAACTGACAAACATACTCAGATATGACGGATTTAGAACTTTCTATAATTACAAATATTCATTTTTTTAATATATATATATATATATGTATATAGAAGTGCCTATACTATAAGCAACTGTTTCCTACTTTTCTATCCATCAGACATCTTTGTCCTCTCCTCCGTTGCCCGCCTAGATGGGCATTCTGAGTTAAGTCATCATGTTGTGACTTGGACATTTGCCTTGTGTCTCAGGCGCAGTGACTGCACGCATCAGCACTGTGGTGCCAGGTACCAGGTTTACGCGCAATCTCAAAAAGCAGTAATTAACGTTAAAAACCCACATTTAAATTATTTAAACGGTTATATGGCTTCTTCAGAGGCCATATAACTGAAAACTTTATTGGACAGCTTTACGTTTTCCAGAAAACCCTCAGGTTTAAGAAAGATTTTTTTAAAACAGTGCTTAAGGTCATAATAGATTTCAATTAATCCCCAGGTGACTATAAATACTCAAAAGAAAAGCATGGAAAACTATTGAAAAGTCCAGCAAAATGTTGGACTGCTAAACCTAAAGAACAGGCTCCCTGGAGGCTGATCATCAGACAGGCTAAGAAGGGAGTGACCAGGACCAAAAGCCTGAGTTAAAACATAACCTTAAATCATCACTGAACCTTTGAGCCATTTTTTAAACAAAGCGTTCACTGTCTCACACGTACACACGATGCAGGATGGACTAATAATGTGCCAGATATTTTGTAGTGTATGAGCAGATCTGTGTCTCCCATTTCAGAGTATGACCATCTAAGCACATGCCTTTGAGTTATTGTCATAATCACTATGTGTTGAAGAAAGTTCATATGACCAGCAGATCTTCTATTTATTCTTTTGATAACCTTGCCCTCTTCCTGTCCTCACTGTGTGCTGGAACAGAACAGTCTTTCTGTTTCAGTGCTATTATTCCTGTGTAAAGGGCTTAGTTACAGCTAATGGTTTTATGCACACTTACACTGCAGACTCAAGGGTGTCAACATCACTGCAACAATGGAGCGACTGGAGCAGAGTAATCCACGAATATTAATCGGGATTCCTGAGAGATCAATGTAGAACTGTTGAACTGTCTCCAGGATAGTAAATCCAGAGTTGTTTTGTGCTGTGCAAGTATGTGAACTTAAAAAACAAAACAAAAAAAAAAAAAAACTTGCAAAAGGAGACTTGTGAGTGAAAATGATGGACAGCTCAAATTCAAATTCAAATTCAAAAGTCTTCATTTCGAACACGATAGCAAGTAACAGACATGCTTGAACATACTTAACAAGGAATGCAAGAGACACACGTTTGTTGCAGCAGCAGCAGTCTTGACATGTTCGTGACATGTATCACCGTCTTGACGGTGATACAAAACCAGACCATCTAAACAAAAATGGTTCAGTTGTGAATAGTTCGTTGAGTTTTCTTACAATAGTGTGCCAAAAGCAAGCAAATAAACAATATATCACAGCTGATGAGCTCTGTCATTTTTATAAGCTCCCCGCAAACAAACTCATGGACTTGTGCTGTCAAAATGTGTATAAATGCGTCAACTTGCAGCATCAGAGCTCCACAGGCTGCAACACAGAAGTTAAACCAGAGGCTCATGGCGTGGACATTCTACCCTGTCGTGACCTACGATGCACCTTTAACTGACACAGGGTTAGTTACGGTTTCATTTCCATGGCATGAAAATCAGGATCCAGCTTTGAGCTGCTGTTATATAAATAAAGTAATATGTCTCGTAAGTTTTTGAACATAGAAATGAACAAAACCCCTCTTTGTATCTTTTACTGCTTCACTGCCTGTAATCTGTTGGTAAATTGATTAAAAAAAAAGGGATACAAAAAAGAAAAAAAAAGGCTTTCATCTACAGTATGGACATCTACAGAATGAATTATTTCTTTTAGGTCTATTCTGGACTGACTGTCAAAGTGAAGCCTTTTGCTAGAGGTTTCTTCCGTGCCTACACCATGTTTTTGAACCGTTTGCGGCCGAGATTACACACACACAAAAAAAAAAGAACATCCTGTAAACAGTGTCCATTTTTAAGCCAGTCGTGATGCTTTTTATGCGGTAACTAAGCCAGTTCCAAGAGATGCAGATGCCTAAACATAAGAGCTAATGAAACGCGAGTTAATCGTCTGCCACCAGTTCAGTGCTACATTATGACGCAGGAATGGTTTAAAATTGAAGATGCTCTTCTTGTTTTTTTTCATGTCAGTGTAGACTTTAAAAACATACAGCTGCATCAAACCACACAAATTAAAAGTCTGACACTGAGCAAAGAAACAGGGTTGATCTTTTATGCACAGTTACGGCATTCAAATAATATAGTAAAGGGTTTGTTTTTTTTGAGAGGTGTAAAAAAAAAAAACAAAAAAAAAAAACTTTTAACCACTATATGTAAGTAGAAGAAGAAAAGATAATGGGGATAAACACAGGTGTCGTTATGCAAAAATCAGTAAGTTATCCTAACTCTGATGCATAAATAAATGATGTGATGATTGAGAGGGACAGAAAGGTCCTCAAGACAGGTCCTCGTACGTTCAGAAAGACTAAACTGCATCTTACATGTCGTGGTGCTAAACGTAAGCTGGAACAAAGGATAGGTTCAGGGTTTCTCAGCATGAATTGAGCTGCACACTCACCAGTCCCCAAAACTGAAATGCATTAAAGTATGACTTACTTTTTCCAGTGAGTAAGTGTGTGTTTTGGTTCCACTATGGATGTTTAATAGGTGTGCTGGGCCTGCTTTCTGAGCAGCATTCAGTAGCCAGTTCATTAGAAGGGAATTAGAGCTGACGGTCTACGCTCCTACGAGGCGAAGAAAAGCCAGGATTGTCAGCGGAAGGGCCAGCTGTGGCCGTGTCGGAGCCTCAGTGACGAAGCTCTCAGATTGGTTGCCAAGCGCCTGCCCTCCCCTCTTTTCTCCTCACTTCATCAGACCCCTGTCAAGCAGCAGTCCCACACAAGCGCATGAAGTGGCACACAGGCACACGCATACATGAATGCTCAGGATTTAATGAAACTCGCTGAGGCCCATGTCAACAGGTCTGCAGTAACCCATCTTGCACGCCCCCCCACCTCCACCCCCCCACCCCACCACTCCCTGAAATAAAGCCACACTGAATTCCACATACAACCACTTACAGGAATTGCCAAAATGAAAATAAATAAATAAACAAACGTAAATGCTTATATGTATAGCTCGCAGAGATGGAAACTACCTCAACCAGGGCTGCATATCTCTTGGTTAACCCCTCTGCTGGCTGAAACAATGAGCTCGCAACATGATGCTCGGCACTGCGGCAGCCAAATATCACATCTTTGCAAAATCCCATGTATGAGCAGAAAAACAAACTCTTACAATGTAATGGACAAGAAAGCCTAACACAGACTGCTGTCTCACCACATTATGGGCAGCACATCTGTTTTATATAATGCTGGCATTAAAAAAGAAAACATTTATCTTTTTTTATTTTATTTTAAGACAATTGGGGGTGGGGGGGGGGTAGGCCTTAAACAAGTATTTACACAAATTTAACAAACACACGCACAGCTCTGCTTATCTGGGATAAATATGAAAAATAAGGAAGCCGTATCTAAAATAACACACGCTCATACCAACTTAAACACACAAACACTCACGTAGTAGTTAAATGCACGGTAAACTGGTCCAGACTGATTAAATCATAAAACAGCCAGGTCACCGGTCATAAAGTGGCAGGAGGGCTCGTTCCCCCCAGCACGAAGGGTTGGTGGGGCTGGGCTTGTTGTAGAGCCTGGGTGGGCATGAGAAAGCAGGGGTCCATAGGAACTTTAGGGGAAGTAAAGATGTGGAAGCACTAAGTGATAGCTTTAAGGCTGATGACAGAAATAAATAGCATGCGTACTTTCAGTGTTGGCATGTGCTTCAGTTTGAATCGCTGATGACTTTGCTGTGTGTCTATATCTGAAGTGCTGACGGCTGCGGAGCCCTGGAAGAGACGAAGCCCGTGTTAACCTCACAGCCCCAGCTAGATGACCATTAAATGACCTGCTGTTGGGGGGCCTGGGAGCTGTCAGCAGCTGGGAAAGTGTGTGAGGACTGAAGAAGATGGTGCAGAAGACAGAAGACAAATAACTGACAATCAACATCCCAATAATCTCTGCTGCTGTTACACCATTTATGCAAAGACCGCTTTTTGTTGTGAATTTGAATTCTGACCGAAGAGAAATTGAGGAAATGCGCAAATGTTTTGCATTCTTAAGAGGACAATGGATTATGAGCCACTAAAGGTATCTATATGCTCTCAGTCTCTGTCAACACGGCTCAGTTCCAGTTTGCTAAATTCGCGATGAAAGAGCCTTCTCTGGTTAGCAGCTCATAAAATTATGAAAAAAGTATTAACCTGTATTTTATATTGCTTGTGGAAAAACAAAAACATGTCTAAAACAGATATGCTTTTTGTTTCAATTTAAGGTCCCAGATTTGTAAGAAGGCCCTCACCTGGACAGACACAGCCTGAAACCGTGCAAATATGATACCTCTGAGGTTTTACATCACCGCATGATTTTTTTTGTATTAATTTATTAATGCTTTTGTGTGTGTGTGTTACTTTTTTGTGTCTGTATATGATCATGTCATACTCGTTTACTAATTGTTTTTTTTTTTAGATCTGTTTGTAGACATATTTTGGCTATTAACATACTGTGTAATATTTACTTTTTTGGATTTAATTTTTGATGGGTTTTCTTTTTCTCTAATGTAATTGTATGTCACTCTATGGTTATTTTGCATCTCCTTCTGATTATTTCAGAATTTATTTGCATATTATATGTCAATATTTCTTTTTTTGTGGTGGTCATTCAGCAGCCATTTAAGTTCTGTTACATTCATTTTGTTGTATGCCATCACACACGTCACAATTTTATAGTTTTCTGTCTTTTATGTTGCATATCTTCTATAGCTTTGGTTGATTTGTTCCTCTCTTGGTACAGACTGCAGTAATATATTTCTGGGATAAGACCAGGAAGTGTCTCACTCCACTGGTTTCAAAGCCTGCTCCAAGTAATAATCTGCTAAAGTGGACTCAAAAAGGTCTTTGCCTGTCGATTTTTTTTTTTTTTTTTTGTAAATTACAAAGGTGGGGAATCCTGATTGGATATCTAATATAAAAATCAACCAACGTGCAATGCAATTTATCAAATGAAATATTGTATATAATAAGGAGATATAGTGGAAATGTGCAGTGCTCATTATTTGCATGAACTAAAAATGCTCTCCATAAATTCCCTTAATTTCAAAAATAAACCACAGAATAGAAATGTTGCGCTGTGAAACAGACGTGGACATGGTCATTTTACTGCATACCAGAGCCATAATGTAAAAGTAATGATCTGAAGTTCATACTGCCTTGCCCCCGTCTATTCAGTCATGCCACTTTGTGCCTTGATTTCTCATGGACAAACCAATCGCTGATCCAGTAACTCCCAGATGGCTATTTTTCCTACTGTGGCAAAACCACAAGTCTGAACTATTGCTGTGTTACCCTGCAACACACTGAAACACTCAGTAAAGACTACTATAAAAACGCAGTATGCCAATAACAGACTCGATGAATGACTTACTGCCTTGTTAAAGTACTGTCCAGCTAGACGGGCCACGGTCAAACGCAGATGGACATCATGCTGATGAACATCATGCTGATGAACAGCAAGAAGCCAACCGACAGTTTAGAATATGCCAGAGTTTGTTTAAATGAAGACAGGCTTTAACCTTTTGTAAATTATATATATATATATATATATATATATATATATATATATATATATATATATATATATATATATATATATATTGGGGGGACATTCCTGAGTGTGTTTGTATGATACTGTCCTTTACAGGCAGCCAAGGTGTAATTATTATGAATGCTCAAACCATGAAACACAGTGATTTATAGATACAAAAAAATGACTGTTTCATGTTTGTTTTTCCTTCAAGTCAGAGTACGTGTGCCCAGGAAAGTGCGAGGGTTAACTCAAGAGAGGCACTGAGAAAAATAAAGGGGGAAATATAAAACTTAAAACAACTTCTTTTTCCACATTCCTGCTCGACTAGAGCTACACAAACATTCTTGAGGCGTTCGACAGAGCGCCTTTCACATGTTTTGACTCTGCTGTGTCTTCCAGCTCTGCTCTATCAGTAAGTTAACAGAGTTCATCAGGCCCTCAGCCTCTCTCCGTCGCTGCTTCATCACGACTGTGGATCAGCCTCATCTCGTTCTGACTCACACTCTTAGATGCAACTGTGTTTATACTTGCTTTTCTTTGGCTCATCGAAAACAAACACTTTATCTCCTGTACTGATTACTCTCTTATCTCAAGGGGGGAAAAAAATCATATCCTGCTGAATTAAAAAAAAAACAAAAAAACATGCGGTTTAGTATATTTCTCTGGGCTGACAAAATTATTTAGTCAAGGTTAAGGGATAAAAATCATAATTTACATATCAGTTGCAAAGCATCCCAAACATCTTTAAATCTATTTCAGCATCGTGTCTCTAGTCTAAACCTCTACCTCACCTTTCCCCCTTTGTCCCGAGTTGGACATTCGTGCACAAAATCCTGCTTCGCTCTGAGGATCTCCAGCACGAACCCACCCACACTAAATCATCTGCTTTAATGACCAAAACAGGAATGAGTCAAGTGAAAACCAATAAAAGCCTCAGAGAACAAAGCAGATTTATTGTGAAGATGGTGAAAGACGGAGGGAGGGAGACAAGTAATAGAAACTGACGAAGACAGGAAAAAGTAAAAGATAAGATTGCTATCACATTTGTTGTAAATCACAACTGCTTCGCATGTTCACGTGCATGTGTACGCTTGCACTTATGAGAATGCTTTGAGCTTTATCGTGCAGCATCTGGGAGAGATGTTCAATAGAGAAAGAGAAAGCAAGAGACGGTTACAGAAGACGCCGCAGATTTTTGATTACTTTAATGAGCTGCAACTGGCATGACCAGATCCACTCCACTTACTGCCATCACACACACATCAAAAGAAGTTTTTTTTTCCCACTAGCTCTACACTCGCTGGACAGAGTAAATATTGTAAAGGCTAGGTTGGATAGTCGTTGTGACCCTGGAGGCAGATTACAGTCAAGCAGATTGTAGTCCCCGTCCAAACGGAGAAGAAGCTTTGTTCACATTGCTGGTATGAATGGACTCAGGATTGCAATTTGCCACTAATTGTTTTCTTAACTTTTATGGCCAGAATTTCTTGTTGGAGCCAAGTATCTGGGGGGATCTAGTTTGGTGATTCCAGGATTTCTATCTTTGCTTTTTGCAGATGATATGTTCCTCAGACGCAGACCCAGGACACAATGGAGAGAATATATCTCTTGGCTGGCTGAGACCAGCTAAGAGATAGACAGAGATAGACAGAGATAGACAGAGATAGACAGAGATAGACAGAGATAGACAGATGTAGCAGCTGATGTTTGAGGTTTTCCAAAGTGTGATTCTGTTAGATTAATAGTCTTTTTTGTCATTTTTGAAACATTATCTCTATTTTTTGTTATTCTACTGTGTTTTGCACCCTGTGTCTACTGCACTGATTGACCCAGAAAAAGACATTACAGACATTTACAAACCCCCCGCCCAGACTCGGCCCAACAACCGCGTCACTGCATGACCAGGCATCTTTAAGATATTTTGTTAACACAGTATATTTGGATTCTTTTGGAGGAGAAAGCTAGTTTGTGCGAAGATGCACTGGAGTACGCTAAGCCTCAACACAGTTATCTTCTGTAAGTAACAAGATGAAAAAAGAAAAAAATTAAGAACAATTACTGTCATAGCCTGGACAACTTCAAAACCAAAACGCCTCTTTTTGGGTTTCCTCTTTAATGAGCTACCTGGCCTCCACTTAATGTCAAAACCTTCACATTCATCTTTATCCAGTTTTTGTTATCAGTGTTATCTGAAACACTCTTGTGATCTGCATTTGTGTTTGTTTGTAACCTCTTTTCTTTGACTTGGCAGGTTATTTAATAGTCAAATTACTTTTTACTGTAATTTTAAAAAAATGCCCGTATCTTGCGTAGCTGCTTTCATTCCTCTGAGTTTCCACGTAATGCAGCAGCACAGTCATTGTTTGTGCATCAGATCCCTGGCACGCCACTGATACTCAATACCTGACAAACCAACAAACAAAGTGAGAATACAACAGAGAGGTGAGAGGTGACCCAAGGAAGACCAGTTAAGACAAACGGATGGTTTCATCAGCTTGATAATGTAAGCTGATGAAGCTGGGATGGTTTTCAAGTATTCTCTAGCCTTTCAACAATAAAACCTCCTCTGATGATCCGACACTGAAGCATCAATGGGCCGGCCGTGCTGCCCGTCCCCCTCATGAATGAGAAGTCCGAGCGTGTCCAGAGTCAACAGACTAGTAAACCACAACGTGAACTATGATCTGACCTCCCTTGGTGAAGCAAACAGCTCCTACAATCACAGAAATTTTAACATACAATTTCTTGAGGCCTTTGTCATTTTATGTTGACATAACCAGCTCAAAAGAAGCTGTTGACGTGTTGTAATGAGGGCAAAATGCCAAAACCAGGCCAGAGAGGAATGACAAAGAGCCGAACACTATGACGAATGATCATGAAATAAAAACAAAATATCAACTGATGACAAACAGGAACCATTTTTTAAAACATGATGAACAGAACTGCATTAACAGGATGATAAAATATGTGTGTGTAGTAAATAATAAAGGTTCCTCTAAAGAAGACAATTTTATGAGGATCGCAATCACATAAAATGGGCGAAGCTGGAAAATGAGAATAGGTGGGAAGAGTCAACATTTCACTTTTAGTCACCGACAACATCAACTTCTGCTTTAAGCACATGCTTTCCTCCTCACTTTACTAGCTGTAATTTTTTCTGTCATATTCAGGTTCCCATAGCAGGCTCTAATTAACCCTGTGTACTCCTGGTTTCTGCTTCTCCTTTCCCAGGTTCCTCCCCCTTCGCATGGCAGTATACTTCCCATGGACGTTTTTCCAAGCAACGGGGTGCGCGGTTGCTGTGGGAAGAGAGGCGATTTGGGCCTTGTGAGGATGACCCATTCACGTCTCGAGGCAGCCCACACATGCTGCCGTCAGAGCGTATTTATGTGTGACGGGAAGCTGTGGGGAAAGCGTGCCCACAAAAACACAAATGGACACAAATGCCAATGCATATGCACATATTAATCACTAACAAAAAGGGAGTACTCATCTCAGTATCTAACAGGCAGAAAGAAGCAGAAAGAAAAGCTAGAAAATAAACCATGATTGAGTGTTGAAAAATATGTTTAATATTCTACGTACCCATACCACATAAAGTTATAATAAAGGAACAGATCACTTATTCTGAGGCTACTCTTCTCACAAATACCAGACTTAATCTTGTTTAAAGTTTATGAAGCCTGTTTTTATAGTTTCCCAAAAAAAAGAAAAAGAAAAAAGGGCAAAGATATTTCTAAATTCAGCTCCTTCAGTAACTATGTTGTACTTTGGTTTTCTTCCACAACAAATCATAACTTTATCATACATGTTTTTGGTGCAAAGCCACCTTGTTTGACTACAGAATATGCTGCTCAAGCCGCTTTCAGAAATTTGATGGACTCTAATGTTTTTGGAGTTGTATAAAGATCTTCTCTTAAAATAAATAATAATTAAAAAAAAAAAACCCACAGGTGTGTTGTGAACAAAGAGGCATCTCAAATCAAGGTATGTGTTTGTTTCAGCGAGGGGTCATCCATGGTTGTTGAGGGGCTGAGCGTGTCATGTGACTGTGTATGTGTTGTGGTGGACCACGTTTGTCACGTGACACCTCCCTGGACTAACTGTGATGTGAGGAAAAAAAAGGAATTAAAAGTTTTAAAAACTGATATTCTCATTTTTTACACAACACTGAACTATGAAATTAGAAAATGATGCAACTAATTAAAGGAAAAAATTCTATATTAATAAAATAGATGAAAAACAGACAACTAGGTAGAAGTTCCTTCAAATGCTGGAAGATCACGCTGCTACTTTGCCTTTATTTTATCATGTGTTTGATATTCTTCAGGAAAGCGTAATAAATCCAGGAATAAATCACACGCCAGTTTATTATCTACCGTGATGCACGCAACTTCCATAAATGTCAGTTAAACCTGATGTTATAAAATAAAGTTCAAACACTGTATAAAAGTTACTGTAAATCACAGAAGTTTTTTAAAAAGTACGCTTAGGAAAGAGAGTTTGGCTCATAAAATGTTCAAGTGTACGCTTGCACGTAAACATATTGTGAGGCGTGAACTAGATGATGGGGAAAAAAAATTTCCAGAGACTGGAAGTGGATTTTGGTGTGGACATTTTTTGAAAAATCATTTTAAAAAGTGGCAAGAAGAAATCCCTGCCCCCCCCCATCACGGTGCAGTGTGACTAAGTGCCTCCAGTTTTAAACTGTTAGTAGACGTGGATTGGCTCAGAACCACACCAGTGTTTTATTGGTTCCCCTGGGCAGTGTTATAAGCTGCCTCGCCATCTTTTACTGAGCCACGGTGATTAGGAGCTCAACGTGGTGACGGCGCTGCAGCCACTAGACTGTGATTTACACCTCTGACCAAACACACGTATGTCCTGTAAAGTTGAGATATCTGGAGCAACACACAGTAAGCCCTTTATATTCTGGCCACATGAGCAGAAAACAGAGTTGGTGAGCCTTCAGCTGAAGCAGAAAGAGTGATGCAATTTACACTGTATCATGTTAAATACTTAGGAAATGAGTTCAAAACAAGTCATGACTGAAACAACTGCCCACACATTTCCTTATACCTAACCACTAAAACAATACGTTTGTAGAGACAGGATTATTGTTGTTGTTTCTCTCTCTCTCTTTTTTTTTTTTTTACAAAACCCGTTTTAACCCTTGCAAGGCGCTAAGCCTTGGGTCAAAATGACTCAAGCCGAAGCGAAGGCCTTCCGTTCCCTCAGAGTGCTGGTCTAACCATTAGTGCCTAGCAGGGGTTAAATCGGTGCAAAGAAGTTATTTGAATTGGCAAAACATTTTTAACTTTTAAAATTAAGTCTTGATTCTTAGATAATTGAAAACAATCATGAAAGAATTGTTTCTAAGACACATCTTAACAAATCCGGTACATGATGACATACACTAACCCGAAGTTAAGCCAGTCATTGTTGATATAATGATTTATTAGCAATTTTGAAGCCACGACGGCTGAAAACTGGTTCTTGGGTGCTCCTGACTGAATGAAGCCCGCCTCTGCCTCAGTGTAATTGGTCCGGTACGTTCTGTACCAGTTGAAATGGCAGTGAAAGGGATGAGTACTAGACCCTGTTCAGGTCCACCGTGCCAGGATAAAAACCAGAGGAGGGAGACTTTATTTTAAACATGCTTCACTGAAATGACAAATGACAGGATATGAAGGCTGAAATATTAAAATGTGTCTAAATAAATTTGGCGATTGGACTAAATTGGGTTTGGACTATTTGGCATCCAATACTTTTTTTTTCAACAATTATCAGATAAGAAACAATTGAATATTTCTTTATCAGATTTCTATTTTTGCCAGATGGGTTGGGTCCTTCTATAACATCCTTCAACAAAATAAATTTTAATGTAAAATAGAAGATATAGTTCTATCAGTTACAAAAAAGTTCCATTTTGGTGGCTTACATGACAATAACAGCGTCTTCATTATTATTATTATGAAGAATGGGTGAAAATCTCATAGTCCTTTATTACAAAACCTACTACTATTACTTTCAGCCAAATGGATTTAGTTTTTTAATAAATAAAATTTATATCGAAATAGATAATTTTTAACTTTTATATAAATTAAGAAACTGATCTCTCATGTTTAGGGCATACTACTTGTTGGATGTTTGGTTACTCTCAGGTAATGCTGCCATTACACCTTATTGCACATTGGAGCTGCAGTTGTCAAACTGAAAACAATTTCCAGATCGAGGAAGAAGAGCTCCGAAGTACCTGAGCTGTGGAGACACGGATCTTCCTCACCATCAGGGTACCTGGATAACCTCAGCAGTGCTGCGGTCGTTTGAGCAGAGAGGTATAGAGAGTAAATGAGGTGGAGAAACCTACATTGCACAAGCACCAACTTTGTTAGAGTCAACTATTTAGAGTAGAAGCAGAGGGCGGTTACATTTTATTTCTTCCTCCTCCTTTATTTCTCCTTGACATGTAAAACTTCGCTGCTGAAGTAACTGAGGAGCTGCATCTGGACCCTGCGGGATATGCGTGAAATCATTTCTCTATTCCTGTAATTAACTGTAATGTCTCGCAGATGGCCCTGTGCATGTGTGTTTGTGTGTTCTATAGTGGAACCAAGAGAAGAGTGAGCAGAGGAAATTCGCGAACCACAGACTGTGTGGAGACTTTTATGAAAAAGCAAATGGCAAAAATTACAAACAGTGAGCATGGCTACACAAGTGGAACCAAAGTACCCCCTTGTCCAGAGGATTTTGAGGGTGGGGGTTGTTTCAGGAGGCACATACGACCGCCTGAGGGTCAGAGAGAGGACTGCGTGTTGAGTTATTATCCTTTTGGAGTCTCTGCTACCTTGAGCCACACGGATCACTGACACTGCCAAAGCGAGAAATCTGGAAGATATGTTTACAGTTTCTTGTCAGAAGAAAACAAGCTCTGCAGCAATGTGCAGTGTGAACCGATGCAAATATTTAGTAAGAAGAGGCTTCAGAGTAGTGTGTAATTCACTGACATGTGGCTAAAACTACACATGAGAGGTGACACAGTTCCTCAGAGCTATCACTTTACTGTACCTTGCTGGGACTGGCTGACATTGAAATAGTCCCCCAGCTGCCAACGGGTAGTTTGTCACTGGCGTTAGGAAGTATCTGATAGCTCTCTCCACTTGAAGGTATCACTCGGAATGAAACAACCATATGTGCTTTGCACATACACTGCAGGAGCGTTTAATAGTTACTAGTATGTCAACAGACAGAGAAATTATGATAAAACACCAGCCCATAAACTCATAAAGAGAGGGGACTTCCATGCTTCCATGTTAAATAAAAATAAAGATGTGCATTTATTTCTATTTACTGCTCTACCTGCAGATTTCTCTGCAGGACAGTTGAGTGATGTGTGCACTGTATGGTATTGTTTAGTACAAGTAAAATTTAGGTCTTAACTTCTTGGTGCAGTGGATAAAGGAACCTGTATTGCCTCTTGTTCAAAACAGGTCATGCAGGTAGGAATTAGTAAGATACAGTGAAGTAAAAACGGGCAGGAATTTTCTCCCCAGCACTCAGCCAAGCGGCAAGGTGAGTAATTCGTTGCTGCTCAGTTGGTGCCGGAGTGCGCGCAGCTGCGTGCGCCTCAGCTCGCCCCTCCCACCCCTGCGCCTCAGCTCTCCTCTGTGCTCACCAATAAAGCGCTTTTTGTCCAGGGAGTCGGCACTTGAGCGCATTCCTTGACGTGGAGGCTGGCGTACCTCTCCAAGGATTTGATGAAGACTTTCCCTATAAAGCATAACGCGTTCACACAACAAGACAGAAACAAAAAACAAAAACAAAAGGACGTGTTTTAAAGGAGGGCGCGCACGGAAAACAACCAGGTCTGGAGTTAACATCGGTGAAGTCATCTGCTTGGATAAAAGGCAGGAGCGCGACTGCGTCCCCTGATTTGCTTCTACTGAGTTACGGGTAAGAGTTTCCTCCTTGTACGAGTAAAATAATGTAAAAGACTGAATACTTTCTGAGCTCCATGGCTGTAAATTGAAAAACGAGAAATGCGTAAAACGGGCAAACAATACTATGCTGCCAAACAGGACTGTGTAAAACACGAATAACGTTATCCATATCGATTAACTAAAATAAGAAATCTTTTTTTGCGCACATGCTTTTCAAACTGCTGTTTTAAATGCAAACTGCCAAGTACTTTATATACTTGAGACCTTTAAAATCCCTGTGATTAAAAAAAAAATTAAAACTATATACGTTTTTGCATTAGGTTGCGTTGATGCTTTGCAACTTGACTGCTTGCTGGATGTAACACGTTTATCGGGGATGTGGGCTCCACTAATGCTCCACAATAAAGAGAAAAAACAGTAAAAAAAAAAAAAAAAGAAAAAAAAAAGTGTTCCTCTGTATTGGGGGTTGGGGGTGCATAAAAACGCGAGCGTGTGCGCCGTGCAAAAAGGACCCGCCGGGGCGGTAATGAGGCGGGCTGGTGTTGGACCGCAGGACGCCGTGCAGCATGCAGGGACAGAGCCGAACGTCTAGACCGCACCGGGCCGTGCTGGCCGCACAGAGGACAGCTGTTTTTGGAAGTACACATGGGAGCCTCCCACAACACAAAAGTTTAACAGGACACGAGCTTGGAGCTGATCTAAACACACAGCAGAGTCACAGGGGTCAGATGTGTGAAGTTTGTGCGTTTTAATTGGTTACCGTGGACAATATTGAGGAAATAAGTCTGTGCTTAACAGGTTCCTATATAAAGCATGATCATCAACAACTTTACAAACAAAAATAAATACCTTGAGAAATTCATTAAGCTACTGAATAACCGAAGCCCAATTTTATGCAAGACTTACAAAACAATTACACCTTTCTGACCAAGTTTCAGTCAAAAACCATGTCAGTGCCAAACTAGAGTAATAAATCATTATCTTATAACTCAAAACATGCACAACTTTAGAAGCAGCTCGGTTATCTGAGTCATAACTAACATTGTCTCAGCCCAGAGACAGACAAATGAATGAGTTACTCAGACCTAAGGAAAGGTAAACACAGAAATCAGACAAATGTCAGTTTCCTTAAGAAAGCGTGGAGCAAAGCAGAGAGCGATGAGGTCAAATTCCTTAAAGATTAAATCTCTGAGTGACCTACTCCGTCTCTAAACTAACATCCAATAAAGTGGCACGACTCAACATGTTTGAAGTAATATCTGCTCCCAAAAGTAAATATAAAGCAACTGAGCATCTCTTTTCCTGTTCATATTCCAGATAATATGCCAGCATAACCACAGGAACTAACCACTCCAGTCCTCTTGGAAATGTGGTATCAGTGGATTTAGTAACACTGAAATTAAATAATGATTGTTAATATTTTTTATTATGCAAACAGCTTTCTGGCTTAGCTTCACAACCCACATGGCAATCATTGATCAAAATACAATTACAACAAAGCTCATATATCACACGGTTTGACATGAGATGCTTAATATATGTAAGAACAGTCTTCAAACCGCAATGCATTCATCTTTTAGCTAGATTAGCATTTTATTTATTTATTTTTTTGGACACTGACCCCCAGAAACAGACACAATGAACTGCCAACACTATCCTGGGGGCAAACGAGCAGACTGAACTACTTCAATAGCCCCATTAGTAACCCCTTAGCAGTGTGTTGCTTGTTTCATTGCCATGTGTTTCCTCACAGAGTTTCATTATGCTACGAAAAAAAAAAAAAGAAAAAAGCTACTGTGTCATTGATGGTATGTAATCGCTGCAATCTGGTTATATATTAGGCTACCAGACATAGCAGAGCAGCCACTGGAGGCCAATTACCCCTCACTATTGTGGACAACTTTTTGGCCACATTTTTAGACAAAACAGCACCTTTTTTCACTTTTCATCACCCATTCCTGTGCTGAGAGACAATGAATGAATTATGAAATCATATGAAAGTAAGGAACAAATAGAGGAGAGTGATAAAAAGAGGAGACAAATAGAGGAGAGTCATAAATAGAGGAGACAAATAGGAGAGTGTGACCAAAAAAATTAATCAAAAATATTTGTTGCATAACAAAATGTGCCCATGATGAGAACATTTAGACAGATATGAAATACATATATATTTTTCTTTTGCCCTCATGTGCCTGTGGGTGGGTGGGAAGCATCACAAAGGTTAAAACCAAAACCTCCATCATAAAACCTGATTTTAACAAACACAGGTCTGCAGTCACACGACTGTGACAGTGATGTTGTAATCACACCACCATCCAGGATCTGGGTAGCAGCATTGTGTCAGCATGTACTTTATCTTTTATCTTCATTTATTATTATTTTTTTTTTTTACAAAATCAATGCTGGCATTTCATTATCTGTGCCAAAGAGCTTGGGAGGAAAAGAGCACTGATGTCTAAATCAGTTCCAGACCACTATTGACAACTGTGGTATTTTATTTGTTGTTTTAAAACATGACTGAAAGATCTGTTGGACATTTTACCCAAGCTTTGTGGTTCTTGTAAATTTACTTCCTACAACAACACACATCTTTATTTTGAACATTGCCTCTTTTCTTCCTATGAACTGCCAGAGAGCAGAGGAGTTCCAGCTCTCTGTTTTACGCCAATTAGGAGGAGCGCGTGAATCATCATTCCCCTCCTGCATCAGTGGGGATTAGAGGGTTAAAAGTCAGGTCCTGAGGCGAGGAGACCTGGGTAAGGGAAGAGAAGAGCGATATCGGAAGGTGGAGGTAAGAGAGGAGGGACAGGAGCGGGGCACTCTCGCAGCGGGCAGGGAGAGAGAAGTCGACAGGGCAGAAAGTTGGAGCAAGTGTGCAATTTCTGTGTGCGTTTGCTTTTGTCAAGACCACGAGAAAGTGAGGAGGAGAAAAAAAAGTGAGGTCTTATCACAGTAAGAATGGAGAAAACTCAACTTATGCTGGAATTTAAAGCTTCAGGTGCTGCACAACGGGGGACGGGGGGCGGGTGGGAAGACGGGGCATTGCTGTCTCTGGTTGACAACGGAAAGCTGGAGATGCTTCTTATAAAAAGCATCTTGAATAAAAGCTTCAAAAGGCCTCAGCCTCAAACATCAACGCTGAACCAGTGGTATGCGGAGGCAAACCCCAGCCCGTACGCCTGCCAAGCTAAATTGAAGAAGAGTTTGCCGATGCAGCCAAATGATGCGTTCAGAAGAACCACTTCAAAACCTTGCATAAATATACACATACATGCAAAGGGCTCTGAAGGCTTTGGAGTGGCCCAGCTTGAGTTCAAACCCCAAATAACTGCTATCCTCCATGTCCACATCCACGCAGAGACAAAAAGCTCACGGCAGTCAAATTTTACAGCTTTGACTAACACTATACTATTAAGCTTCGCATCTGATTCAAATGCTAAACTTTATTTTGACCCTCTAAGCAGTCTTGAAGGAACATTTGCTCAAAAGCCCAAAAATCCCCCAAATTCCTGTGAAATAGTGAGGGACAAAGAAGGAGGATGCTCATCCTAGAAATCTGCCACAAATTGCTGCATTTCAGTGGGCCTGCAAATAAAAAAAAATAAAAAAAGAGAAAAGTCTCTTAATCTAAGGTTGTAATTACTTCTGGCCAGCACTGTAATTAGAAGATGAACCTCGAACCAGATCTTACTGGGCACGAGCAAACCGAGGGCAAGCACACTCACACATGCCTCACTGTTTGACCAAAACCAGAAGTGGAAAACAAAGCTCCCCCCTCTGGAGTCAGTAGTTAGTTAACTAGTGAGACCGGGGATGAATGTGATGGTTCATGTGAACATGGTTTTTAGAGTTTGTCTGTTCACTATCAGGTTGCCATGTGTCCTTCGATGTCTCAGAGTCATTCTCAGAAACTTTCATGCGTACATGTCACACTTACAACCCGACATGTACGCACAGGTCGACTCCCTTTCCCCACGCTGGTTTAATCCTCCGCCTCGCTTTTTCGTCAGATCTATTTCGGTCGCAGTTCGCCTGATGCTGATAGCGCGGCTATCTGACGCTGGCTCTCGGACTTAGAGAGACACAGCCTGAGAGGTAAAATCTGTATGTGTGCATCAAAATGAATCTTAATCACTCAACACTGCAATAAGCAGACGAGCGGTTGTGACAGTGCCACAAGTCACGGCTTGCCTATCGATACAAATTAGAGCAACAAAAAGCCTCAAAAGGTGAAACATCTGAAGCAAAACAGAAAGCGTTCCTACGTTGATCCCACCTTTCCTTAGAGGGTTTTCCTTGGACTGATGCTGTGTTTTATTTGGACTAAATACACTTAACTGTAAACTGTTAGCTTTACACAATCCCACAACAAACACTTTGAGCATTAATGCCAAGATGCTAAAATGTTCCCCATCTTCAGAGAGATCGAGGGCGATAAGATGAAACAGAAGAAAACAGAGAAGGAAGGACTGTTACAGTACACGCCGAGGGTGACGTATGGGAGTACTTGGAAAAAAGTAATGATTGACTGACGAAATGGCTTCTTTATAAAAGGTAGTCAGAGACGTGAAAGTTAAAAAAAATGTGAAAAAAAGGCCAAAAGCAGCAGCAAGAGCAGTACACTGCCGTCAGCAGTTATGAGCTCGCAGTTATTCAAGAAGCTTAGCAGTAAAGATGATTTACTTCTATTTTGAAAGATAAATATTTACTCTTCATTCAAGCGACTGTCTGACAGGAGGTGACCTTGAGAAACTGACCATGGCGCCAACGAGTGCTCAAATTTAGCACCGACTCACAAAAAGGACGGCCACCGAGCCATTTGCAGGCATGTAGCCGTGAAAACGGCAAAATGGATCCACATGGAAGCGAACAGAACAGACTAAAGCTTTTGTGCAGCTGTGCCAAAACAGGGGAAAATAAACCCATCACATCTGAACTTTATGCTGGGATAAGTTACTTTCAGGTGTAAACGCTCTACTCAGGATGAGGAATGAGCTTCAGGTGTTTTACAACTGGGTACAGAAAGACGCGCCGATTTTCATGTCCACGGAGCGTATGACTCAGAGCTCAAGTATATGAACTATGCCTCAAATCCACTGCCTAATGTGGCCGTGCGAGTCAAGTGAACCCAATATGAATCGACAGTATACATTCGCTCGAATAAAAAGCAGTTTTAGACCACATGTTTCATCAATTGAACAAAAAATGAGAAAAAAAATCTGCAACTATAAAAAATGTCTCTTGGCTAAACTTCTTCTGCTTATAAAACTTCTATCATTTGTTTGTTTGTTTTTTTCACAAAACCAACTGATGTAATAATTTAACGCGTGTATTGGCATGAGGAAAAATAAATGCACCTGCCACAGAGATGGAAAAAAAGTTAAATCCTTCAGCTGAAAAAAAGTGACTTTCTTGAATCCATGCGGAAATATCAATAAAAAAACCATTTGATGTGGTTGAATTAGACTGACAGAAACATCTGCAGCTTAAGAGATGAGTTAGAAACATTATAAAAACAGTATGACAGACATCGCATCCAAGTCAACGCTCTCCACGTACGTTTTCAGGCCAGGCCTGATGGGCCGATAGCACAAGACAAGGAGCTAACAGAGTGGAGAGCGGTCGGCCTGCATTCTTCCTCCGTCATTGTCTTGTGTTGCCACACAGGCCGCCAGTGCTCAACACGCTCCTCCAGACAGCTGGAATCAAACCAATTAACAAGAAAAAGACTTCCTGTTTGGCTTGTGTGCCATTAACAGTGCATGACAGCGCGGCTGGTTTCCAGCAAACTCGAGAGAACAAGTCAAACATATTTGCGACATACTCCAGTAATATCTACAACTGTTGTCTCTTTCTTCAGGAAAAGACTACTTGAAGAAGAAGAGTGGAGTGGGAGTACAGGGGGAAGCATCTCAACTGGGTGAGAGAAACGTTTCTTTCTTGAAATTAAATCCAGCAAGTTTATTCTCAATATGTCAGGAACAGAAAAAACAGGAAGACAAAAAATAAGACCGCAGGAGCAATGTCATATTTCTTGTGTGGCGTGTCAAACTACTCCTTGGAAAGTTGGGTCCAGACATCCAAACAACACACTGTTGGCGGCCGTCACCGTGTTAACTGTAGCACCTTGGATCAATAGGGTCCTTTCACAGAACCCCGAGCCAGTTAACACGACTGGCGGGGAACAACAGGGACTCTTTTAACACAATCGCGATATGTACGCAATCCTGTTACCATACATACTTCCTGGAACACCAAATGTGTATAAATTCAACGCTGAAAACAGCAGCAATGAAAACAGTCCTCGCTTTTCTTTTATGTACTTGGAGTTCATTTTTGTAAAACGCATGCTTTACAAGGAGCCAGTAGGGCTGGAACTGAGCATTGCAGGCAAGTTTGGGTAATTTTAGCTGGGTTTCTTGTTAGTCTGGCCAGTCATCCTAATTGTTTTTTACTCTTGGATATAAAGAATAAGTCTGAATCGGTTCCTCAGGATTTGATTTTGATCTTATCCATCGGCTGCAGAGGTAACTACCTGGATGCCGCTGGAATGCGAAGCATGTTACTTACGCAGTGTGACAACCAGACTAGTATCAACAAAAGATGAGTGGAGATGGATGTAGTTAAAAAAAAAAAAAAAGTATAACCATTTATTATTACCACCAATTCTGCAGCAACCTTAGCTGTCTTTAGGAATAGTGCTTGGTCACTCCAGTATGAGCCATTACAAACCCGCCAATGCTCCATTGTGATTGGTTTGGTACGTTCTGGGCCGGTGGATAAGTCTGTGAATGGGAGGAGTACTAGACCCATTTCTTTAGGGGGTTTTGGAAATGTCAATGAGTATTGCTCGCCAGGCTAGTTTCTTGTGTGAACTGAAATTTCATACATTTATAAACAATAAAAATACATGTTAAATTAATCCATGGTTATTGGTGATTGGCTGTGAGTGTGTAACTGATGCTCTGTTTAACTTTACATTCCCCTCCTGACCCCTCACCCTCTGTATTGTGCTAGTTATCAATGAGCTGTGACAGGGGGTGTGTGTTGATTTGTAAAGACACACACACACACACCTCTGGACGCACATCGCTGCTCTCACTAATTGCCCCAGTCTTCCTCCACCACGCCGTCTGTCCTTGCTCCTTCCTCCACAGGGAAAACACAGAAGTAAACAGAGCGGTGAAGTTCTCCTGCTATTGATTTTCACTTCTACCTCAAGCCCACATTCCTCAGATTTGTGCCTCGTGTATACGCTCGCTGTAAATTATTTGCCACGCAGACAATGATTCAATGTCAACACTGAATCTGCGTCTGGCTTAAGAGCTTTAACGCCGGCGCTTGTTTGGACGGCCTTGAATCGCAGAACACTCCGACACCATGTTCATCTTTTACACATATTTTTCCTCATGACTGACTGTACTCCTGCACGCACGTGCCGCACCATCTTGTCTTCATTTAACTGTGCCTGGATGTACGCACAAGACGGGGCTTTGAATCCGAAACCTGTGGCTCAACATTCTCAAACAGACAATAATATGCAACTGTCAGTTAATAAATATAACGACTCTTCCTGAAAACAAACATGAGAGCGCACACAAGGTGTTCCAGTATATATATATTTTTTTTTACTGTAAATCCGTCATTTATATAAACTTTGGGAGATCATAATCTTAAGTCAGATCACAAGTTTGAGCAAACACACAGATGTACACACTAGTCTGTGTGTTGTAATTCAAGAACCTGCTTCGCTGACTTCATGACATCAATGAACGGATGTGTCATTGAGAGCAAACAAACTGTTCCTGCTGTAGACAAATTACTATTTCTACGGCTAACAAAGGATCAGCTATTTGTTCTGCCTGAAAGTGTGATGCACACAATATGTATACCAAAGGAACGGATAAAGGCCAAAAACCGTATACAGAGGCCCTATTTCTCTTTATTGTTTATAAACTAGGATGGCACTGCTTTTGCATGCTGTAAGTCTAAATCACACATCCCAACATATCGCAGATCTTTTTAAATTTGAAAGCTTGCTGTTGTGACTTTAGAAATTTAAAAGATTTTCATTCAGGCATCGATCCATCTTCCATTCATTTCCATTTGATGTGAACATTTTATATCATGAGCAGATTGTTCAGATTATTATTTTCAAGCTTATGCCTTCATATTGCATTGGTTTTGATGGTCTGCTAACAAAAACACATGCAACAAGAGCTACCGGGGGCGGTTAGATAGAGTTGTAGTCAGCAGATGTAAGCCCTGATTGTGTACACTGACACCCTGAAGGGAAAAAGGAGGCTCACATGTTTATTCATCCCCTTCTTTCACTTGCCTCCTTGCTTCTCAACCCCACCGTCTTGTTTGGGCCAGAATTGAGGAATATTTACATCATGCAGACCAGCTGCAGGCAGACTGTAATAGGTCGGTGCTGATGTCTTAATAGACTGCTGTTGAGTGAGGTCTTTACACACTCAAAGAGACTGAAGGCTCACTTTTTTCACTCAGATGTTGGCACAGACAGAAAAAGCATTCGCTTCACAAAGGGAGATGGTGGCTTTTAATTTATTAGATTGACTACTTTCTTGATTGCGTGTTTTATTCAGCATGTATGAGGAAATTACTGCTCCCAAGGAGTATGGATGGAAAACGTATCAAATTAAAAGCCTGTCTATGGGGCTGAAAAAGACAGTTTTGATTGAGAAGGTGATCGCAGGTTACCTGGAGCCATGGGGCCGAGGCGTATCTGCTGTGGGGTTAGAGGTGGTGATGGTGGTGGTGGGGGAGTCGTTGTACCGCCTGACTGCTAGCTCGCCAACCAACCTCCCCTAGTGCTGGCGCAGTACCAACCCAGGCAGTAGTTTCACAATAAATTCCTTTGTGACATTGTAATCAGCAACAGTGATCTCCAGTTCACATTTATCTTGTGTGTGTGGCACATGTCTGGGTTTTTTTTTTCTTCCAAGGGAAAAGGCTGCAGGGCACAATGACAAGATAAATCTCAAACTGTAACTCTTAGAAAAAGGGGGGTTGGCCTTGGGGCTTGTGGCCTGAAAAACAAGGATATTGCTTTCCTTTAAATTAAGGCTTTACACCAGAAAAACCGAGAAATGCTGTACCAACATATGCACAGCATGTACCGCTGACAACTGGATGTGGGCATGCCTTAATCTGTTTTTCATTATTCCTAGCTATGATTTTGACATAGGTATATGAAAGGGTGAGTTGGTTGAAGAGTGTCGCATTTTTTTACGTAACGTCTCATGTTAGAGTGTGGTTTTATTCAGAAACGGCATGTGTGAGCTCAGACTGTCTTGTGCCACTTGAGTGTCAGCTTGCATTTGTCTTTTCCAAGTCAACAAGTGCCCGTTGCCAAAAAAGCAGTCAGCAAAGTAAACAAGTTGTTGTTGCCCTGCCGACATGAGCACGGCAGCCCTGTTCTTGATTACCGTCTTGGATTATTTGCCACGAGCTCTCTCAAAACCTAATGAACAATTGGAGTGAGGCCTTGCGCGGCTGTTGCGGCAGGTGAAGAAAATACGCCTTTGCGGGATTCCAGTCATACTCTTGTTATCAACAAGCCAGAAAGAAAGAAAAGAAGTGAACAGGGGACCAAACAGAGGAGAGGGTGAAAGGGATATATGCGTGCAGCCTATCAGCCATCCAACACACTCCTGTAGAACCAGTTAAAAACAAACAAAAAAAAAACAACAAAAAGTTAACTTCTTGGAATCCAGAGCAGATACTCAGATATGGTAATAACAGCATTTTGAAATGAATGGAAATATGACCCAGACATACAGACAGACAAACCAACAGGCAGACAGACAACATACAAGTGTTTCTTCAGTGACTGTGTGTATTTATCTATCAAGGACAGCCAGCCAGTTTTTCTGACTCAGTGAGCCTGTTTGCCGCCTGACTCACACGCCGTCTTGATTCATGTTGAACCTTTACGTAGTGTTGTTGCAACAAAAGGCGATATAAAACCCTTTCCAATCACCAGATGTGCAAAAAAAAAAAAAACATAAAAAATGAACAGATACGTGAAGTGCAGCTAGTGTTCAGAGATGCTGGCATCAGCCACATCGCTATGATGATGTGAATTCAAAAAGGCACGGTTGGCTCGCTTGGCACGCATAAAGAAAGATATGTGTTCAATCTCAGCAAGTAGATAAGGATCACTGTGGCCAGAAGAAAATCTAGCATCGTCATGATGCCAGAGTGTTGGCGTGTGCATGACACTGTAGGCTTGTAGCTGACAAAACTGGTCCATCCAGGCTCTTTAAACCACAAACACACATACACACACATGTACAACACAAACAATGTCCTGTCCCTGCTCAGGGCCAGGTTTTCTCAAATAGGTTGAAAAATATCTGTGTTGTCTTTGTGAATTCCCCTGTGCCTCCTGGGGGTTGCTAGCACTGGGTGTCCAGACCAGTAGCGCAGAGATTTGAAAACCACTGCCAGAAAGTAATATAAAACTTGATTCTGCAAGGAAGCGTGGCCTGTCATGTCCCGGATTTGACAGTATGAGCCAATTCCTGGCTAAAGACCAGACTTGTGACACTAAGATGTCATATTAACTGTTTCCTTGGGATTCAGAGCACTTTGGCTTCAACAGTCTGTGACCTCTGCAAAGTTGTGGTTTGTTGTTGTGTCTGACTGAAAAAAGGAGGAGAACGAGGCATGAGGCACACAGGCTGACAGAAGCTGTCGGTGTAAACATCACTTTGAGTAAACGGATCAAAGCCCAGGTTGTCAGGGGTGCACCGGAAACCTGAGTGTCTGTGTAACGTGAGTGTCCTGTGATGAAGAAGATCTCTGGCAGATGTGCACATCCATGCAAAAATGTGACTGGGCAGTTTCTGTCCCCGGAGTCAAAGGGCAGGGCGTGCAAATGAAGGACTTGTGTCAGTGCTGAGACAAAAACAGCGGTCACGATGTTAACACTGTGAATCAAAAAGAGAAGTCAGCCTGTGTCAGGGCATCCTATGTCTGCAATCATGGGAGCCTCGATAAAGACAAAATCAGATCTAGCATCTACTTAATCCTATGTCACATCCTTCGGCAATAAAATAAGAGGAAATGGCCCACATTCCCTTTTTGAAACTCGTGGTGTCTGACCTCGAGGCTAAAGTAAACTGCTCCCATGCTGTTGTGGACACCCACGCCTGATCTGGTTTGGCTGCCCTGGCTGTCCACCTCTGCCGATTTCCGCTCCTTTCCCGTCTCCCCTCTCTTTTGGCGCATGTCGCATCTTTACTCAGACACACTCCAGAAGTTTTGGGTTTCATGTTGCCCTGGAGGGGCAGAGAAGGCACCTGTTGTGCAGATGAGTTACCGGCACGACTCAGGTGTATTTGTATGACACTGAAGCTGGGCGTGGACCCGTGTCAGACAGGGCCCGTTATCTGTGCTGTCTGGACCACAGTTACAAAAGAGCACACAGAATACTGAGCAGAGGTAGAAACACTGATCTGAGCCTGCCCTCTAACCTCGCGGAGTCGCTCCATGCCTCGCTTCCTAACAGGCTTTGTTGTCCTTTGGACTGATGCTATCTGACCAGATGAATGACTGTTTGGCTTTCAGGTTTCTTTTGTGACTCTTTTACTAATATTTTGCATTTCTTTAATGGATGAAAATGTAATATATCACTTGTATACAAACCCAATCAATGAGCAGCCTTGTCACTCTCCTATAGTCCATAAGAAAAAAAAAAAACTTTCAAAAAAAGTTTTGAGTTTCACCGTTCACCTACCCTCCCAGTTACCCCTGGACAGTATTTTACGTCCTCTTTGATGTTCTTCAGCTGTAGGTCTAATGGTATTGCTTCACACTGCTCTTGTAAGCAGGCTAGGTTAAAGTCATAAATCCTGAGATGGCAAGGGCTGGCTTTCAACCTTATAATGAGCTACTTTACAACTAATTTAGATACACAATAGAAAGAAAGAAACCAGATGCGTAGAATGAGTGAAATGACTGAAAATAAGAAAGTTGACTGAAGAAGTTACAGTAGTAGTTCAGCTAATGTAAAATGGATGTGGCCATTATTGTGTCTTTTCTTGTGGTCAGACTGAAGTCAAATGGAAGCTTTGTGCAGCAGATCGTAGAACTACTAAAACCCCTAATCCCGCTTCATACAACTAGAAAACACAGCAATAATATTGTGGCTTTTAAGATGAATATTGTCGGCAACATCTGCGACTCAAATGTTCTTTCCTCTCTTGTTTATTTTCTGATCACTTCACTGACCTTGAAGTAGGAGCCATGCTGGTAAATCACATTCATGACCAATGAAGTGACTCCAGGTTTTTTCATTTTTAATTAGATTTACTTACAAGCTTAAACTGCAATTTCAAAATATCTCATCTGCTATTTTTTTTTTCCTTTCCACAAAATGAATGTGACTTTATTTCAGCTGCACACAGCAGCTTTTTCTGTGATCAGATTTAATTTCAGTTCATGTAAATATTACTTTTAAAAACCTATAAATGTGTATTTTAGAGCTCAGAGGACAATCTGTTTTCCGGTTCTGTGCAAGGCAAGGCTTTGGTGACATTTCCTCATCCTTCCATCGTATTGTGTTTGCTCTTCTAAATAACTGGTACAACCAGCAACAAAGCACTGTATTAGTTCTTGCTAGTAAACAGTGCTTTGCAGAATACTTTAGACTGCATGCCAGCAGTCTTACATTCTACACATTTTTGTGTGCATATTTGTGCTACACGTTCTTCTTAAACTTCTACCTCTTAGGTGATGTTTACAGCATGTGATTGTCTGCACAATTCTTCATCTCAGTTGTCCACTGCCTTCTTCCTCACCTTGACAGAGAAACCCCAAAGGATTGTGGATAACAAGGTTACAGCTACCAGCTGGCAGCACGGATACTGTTCCAGTTATCCATACCTAAAACACTGTAGACCATACTACTAAAACACCAGAATACCAGAAAAAAACTTGTCGCCTTAGAAGAGATGGCTTGTGAAGAGAAGGGGTCTCTTAAACAGGAGTATGCATTCGTCCACTACCATCACTCAGCATCTAGTTTCTGGCCAGCTCTTGGCCAGCCTTTCCACGGAGAGTCATTGCTCCTCAGAGGTGGCCTGTAGCTTTGAAGGCAAGAACTCTTGACACTCAGGCTGTTGGGATTTCATAGCCGAAGCCCATTTCACCCTCCCAAAGCCAGTCCTTATTCACCCCGGTTCTCCTGCTGACACAAACTCGCTCTTATCTACACTGGTCCCCTGCTGGCGTTTTCTTTTCTGTCTCATCTTGAAGAGAAAGGAAGAGCGTGATAAGTGCTGAGCTAAGGGAGAGGGGAAATATGTTAATTCCTAATGCTTCTACGTACGGTATGTCCTAAAAATGTATGTCGCTTGGCATTACATGTTACATTCATAAGCCGAAGGTTTTTATTCTAATATAACATGCAAACCAAGACTCAGAGTTCACACGTCATAATACTGGTCATATTTGTTCAATCTTTTATCCGTTTTTGAGGAAAGAGAAAAAAAGTTCACTTCTTCAAACTCAGCTGCCGCCTGTCTCAGGAATGTCTCGAGAGCACAGGGGAGAGAAAAGGAAATTACAACTCAAGAAAAGAGGAGGAAGGCGAGGCGGGAGGGGGCATTCCTTTTTTGAGCAGGATTACGAGACCCGTCTTTCTACTATCTCTCTTCTGCCCTCCACCGCCTCTCTCAGCAGTCCGTCAACACCACACTACGACTGGGAGGCACACAACAGTGACACCACAGCTGCACCTTATCTCCCCCACCGATCTGCACAAGTCACTTGCATCCAAAGAGAAAGAAAACAGTCAAATCTAACTTCTCAAGTTCCAGGTTATCTGTGATCTGGCAATATTCACTGGCTGAATCCCCCCTGTTCCACCTCCACCACTGTTTCTCCTCTGCTGGGTTATCAGATGTGCCTGGCCCAGTTTTGGGATGAGACAGATTCAAATAAACATTTTGCCCGGGGGAGCTACACTAGAAATACCACTATGAGATTCCAAGAAAAATATTCTCAGCTCACTTTCTTGTCATAGCTGCCTTGAAGATGTTGTATATTTTAGCTTTTGCCTCCATACCCATCTTTAGCCCTGATATCCTGAACCAGAGTTCAGTTTCTCCATCTCCAACAACTTCAGACACATAGCATACATTTAATTCAAATAGAGACGTTTATTCAGCATTTGGTCTGAAGAGGCAGCTTGTTATTTTACATTTTATGTTCTGAAACTCCAAACCCCCAACACTGTGATATAAAAACCTGAGACCATCTGCATGCATTCCAGCTGTTGTTTGATTCTCCCTTTCCTCTTCATCTCCTGTTTATCTTCTTGGATCCTTTTATTTTCTTTTGTTCCACATACATATGCACCACAGCAGCCACGCTTTCTTCTCGGTCTTTGCTCTCTCCTGTCATTTCAGAGCTCCCAATGTATTTGAGGCCATTTAAAAGAGGTCTGGCTGTACTTTGAGCGTATGACTCAAATCTTTATTTATTACTGTGATTTTTTTATTTGTAACCAGAGCAAATAAAATGTTCTTACCTTGGATCTCGCCCCAGCCACTGAGTCATGAGCTGCAAACTCGCAGAACTCTGGGCATTGCTAATGTGTTAACATAAATTCCCGCTGGCCCTGAACACAAATTATGGATTAACTGCAGGCCTTCACCTCTGCTGCACATTCACTTGTGTCCAACGGGAAACTATTGTCATCAGATGTTGTTATACTATTTCAACAAGGTTAGCCATAATCAAATGCAATTCTTAGTTAATCTGACTACTCTGCATGGTTAACGAAGTGGGGTAATGTTTTCACATCATCAGCGAGTGCTTACTCTGATAAATAGAGCACTGCTTTGTTTAAATATTGAGATTTGAGGAGATTGATTTCATCGACATGGGTCTGGACAGAGCAACAGACCTGCCATGCTTAGAGTAAAGCAAATGATTACTCTTAATTATGCACTGAAAGAAGGTAGGATAGAAGGATAATACAAGATCAGGGAATATTCCCAAGGAAGTTGCAATTTTAATGAGGAGCAGGAAAAAAAAAAACTCTGCTGAAAGAGCAGGAAAATAAATGTCGTAACTGCAGCATGATGACATGATACTCCCCCTTCTTCTGGCAGTCTGGTGGGCCAGTTATCTCCTCTCCAAGTTAAAAGTCTATTTTTTTCCTTTATAAGATAAAGCATTTCCCCAAACGGAAAGAAAGAAAGGTAAATACGGTTTTAAAGGTAGATTTTTTTTTTACTTAAAAAAAAAATCAACAGCAATTGTATAAAAATGATCAAAGAGGCAATCAAGATGTAATTAGTATTTGTTTTAGAAAGCATGACAGCTTCATTTGTATGTAGAACAAGAAGATAAAAAAAAAAAAAACACCAACTGGTGCTTTATTCAGCTTACACGTTGAATATAATGCATGTGATATTAACAAAATATATTTAATCAAGGTGTAACTTTGGAAGAAAATAACAAAATAGTTCCCACACAGAATAGGAAGTGAGGAACATAAAACATCCAGGACAATCTGACATCTCTGATGAAATGTGTCACATCTCCAGGTGATCACCGTGTGAACAGAATGTTCTGTGTTTGTGTGTTTCATCTGTCCTAAACTGTAAGTCACACATACTTGGCTCCTTACTAAGGTATTTTTGCAGTACAGAGATCAACAACTGCACCATTTAAGGCCATAAAATAAGCCTCCTCAACTTGGCTAATATACAGCGCTTAAATACAGGATGTCATAAATGTTGAGAAAGCAGTTTGCAGAGATCGGCTTACTCTTCTCACCCCATTCAATAAACTTAAAAGCATTAAATTAAATCAACATAACTGGAGGACACCAGGGGAATTCAGAGCAATTCTGAGCCAATCAAGCCATAATGCCTCTGATTATGGATGGAAGAAAAATAAAAACAATTCTACTGACTCCCCTGCTACAGACAAGCAGTGGTCAGCAAACACTCATGCTGCTTCTTCCCCCAAGGCCATCCCACCTGATAGCACAAGAAGATAAACCGCTACACTCTTTTCTACAACTATATCTTCTTTATCTCCCCCTCATTCCTCTCTCCCTCTCCTTTCCATCATCCTTTGAAGTACTGAGCTGACACTCCACCAGAGCATACATTTTACAAGGCTTCACCTCAGGTCTTAAAATACTGTGTCATACATTTTCAAGATCTACTCTCATTAGTATAGTTAATTCTTCTTATGGCAATAGAGACACAGATAAGTGTGGCAATGAAAAAAAAATTTTTGATCTGTTTATTCAGTTCAATAATTTCCAGCTCTTTTCCAGTTTCCAACTCCAACACCTTTTCAACACCACAAATAAGTCACCGCAGACACTTTACTACATGTAGCATGGCATGGATATGGCTACACAAAGCAGACAGCACTTTTTTTCTTAACTGGAGAGAATAGATTAGTGCTGGAGGGTATTTGTTTTGTTTTTTCCACTGGCTCTTGAACGATGGAAAAAAAACCCAGGAATTACCTTAATGTCATCCCCCCCACTTTTCACATGCGTGCAGTGTGGTGGACAGCATCAATTAAAGTTGTAAGCTCATCCGAAACGGAAGAAATTCCTACTAAATTCCTACTACTATTCCTACTTATGATGGAGATCACTGTAAAATGAATGTGTTCTTCATTTAACCAGAAAAGTGCGGCAGAATGCCATTATGTCAGTCTCTCCCTCCCCCCACAAGTGCAGCAGAAAACTCCCTCTGAAGCTTAAGGTCAAAGCTACAGCCCAATTGTTTCAGAAACCTTGTGACAATAGTTCGACTTTGATCACTGGCTATGCATAGTTAAGGCTTTGATAATGAATCTTTTGTCATGAAACAGAGTAGAGAATCAGACGGTGAATCGATTACAGACCTAAGCTGTTTTTTAAACCAGCCTAATGATATACAGAAAAATGTGTGTGTTTTTTTTTTTAAAGAAATTATGTATTGTCCTGCTTTGCCACACATTTGGTCTACTTTTTTTGTGCTTGTAAACTTCTTTAAGTGATTTTTGCGCTATAGACAAGCAATATTATGTGTGCTGCTGTTGGATACAATTCATGATCAGTCAGAACTCATTAAAACAATTATTTTTTTTTATGTAAAGAACTGTTTGTAATGAAACCTTTTTTGTTCATTTTTTTCAGGCTGGGCATGGAGATTGAGAGACTCTGCGCCATGAAGATGTTTCTCAGCCCACTGATGCCCTTGCTGCTCCTCCTTATACTTCCTGATGGCATCTTTCCGAATGAATGTCCAAATCATTGCTCCTGTTCCACTCCCGAGTCCATTTTATGTTTCCAGAGACGTTCCTCGACCATGCCCAAGTCACTACACCCGTCCACAAAAAGCCTCTACCTGTTTGCCAATGGGATTGAAGGGATTACGACGGACGATTTTGGTGGTCTAGAAAACTTGGAAATGCTGGACCTCAGTCAAAACAAACTTACGCAACTGCCTGACAGAGTGTTTGAACCATTGACATCTTTGAAAAACCTGGATTTGTCATCCAACCAGATCACACACATTTCAGAGGAATGCTTCCATGGTATGGCACAGCTTGAGCGCCTTTATTTGTACAGTAATCATATCAAGACCATTCACCCTGCAGCCTTTAATGGCTTGGAACATCTATTGGAACTCAAACTGCAGGGTAACCAGTTGACATCCCTGCCCACCCTCTCAATGCCCCGCCTGCTGCTGCTGGACCTTCGCTTTAATGTCTTAACCACGTTGGGCCCTTCAGACCTCCAGACACCAAACTTGGAGTCACTAAAATTGGGTGGTGTGGGGCTAACCAGCCTCAATAAGGAGCTCATAGTGAGTCTGAACAATCTCCATGAGCTGGACATTTCAGGAAACCAACTTGAGTCTTTTCCCTCTGCACTAAAGGAGACGCCAGGGTTGATTCACCTTAACCTTGCTGGGAATCCAATGGGTCCTCCAAAGGTAGAGGATCTGCAGAACCTCAGGGAGCTGTATGAGTTGGACATAAGCAGTCTCAGTCTACAAGGTCTTCCTGAAGAGTTCTCCCAGCTCTTTCCCCACCTCAAAAAGCTCACAGTGGCAGAAAATCCCTTCAACTGCCTCTGCCACTTAGCATGGTTCCCTACATGGCTCAGAGCCCAGAGCATCACCTTGGAGAGAACAGAAGAGACACGCTGCCATTTCCCACTTATCAATGCTGGAAAAGTCTTAGAGAGACTGGAGAACAAGGATTTTGGTTGTCCAACCACATCTACAGTCACTACTAGAACAGTGAAAACAACTACAATTTCTGTTCCTGTCACCACCCTACCGACTACTACTAAAGTTATTCAAGTCCCTAGGGCCAGTGATAACCCAGCAGAAAAAGAGGAAGACTTGCACCTACCGCTTCCCACTGTACCACCCAGTGGCAGCAACAAGGACTCAGATGAAGAGCAGTATTTCTGTCCTCCTCGCACCTGCCTGAATGGGGGTAGTTGTCATCTTGACCAGCATGGGCAGGTACACTGCACCTGTCAACAAGGCACCTCCGGCATTTATTGCGAAATTAAGAACCATTCTCTGCCATCCCCCCCTAAAGGTGACGGCCCCAAGATCACCCCAGGTGTCACTGCAGACACACCAGATATCACCTCCCACCAAGCAACCGCAACCTCAATCCTGCTGGACCTCCACCGCTACATCAAGACACGGCCTTACATCCGGGGAATCCGATTAACATACCGCAATCTGTCAGGGCCGGACCGTAGGCCAGTTCAGCTAAGCCTTCCAGCATCCTTCCCAGAGTATACACTTCGAGGACTGAATCCCAACTCAACGTACGCTGTATGTGCCAGTCCACTAGGTGCCCCCAGTGGCACAGACAGCGTCTGCACCGAGGCTCATACAACCCCTGAAAGGGGCCCTGATGCACGATCTGAGGGGCCAAAGCTTACCACTATGCTGGTGCCTGCAACTGCAATATTGCTACTGCTGGTGCTGATAGCGATAGCTGTGGGAGTGGTATGCTATCTTCGCAGGAAGAAAGCCAAAGGCCACATGGACTTAGACTGTGAGCCCTCCCAACTAGAGCTGGATGGAGTTAAGACGGGCTTAGATAATGGGGGACTGCCTCACAAACAGCCTGAACTTATGATCTCCGAACCTGCGGTTCAAAATGGCAGTCTGGAATATGAGGTGTTGCTATTACAAGATCACTGTTCGTCAAATAACAATACGTCTTCACACAAGCCCTCCTACTTTTAACGGCTAGCTTTGACAATATAGATTTGAAGAAGGATTTTTAATATGTCTACTCTGTCCCTCCAAGTGGAATACAAGGAACAGAAACTGCTGCTTCGAAGTGGAGGGCACAAAACTACCAACCAGCAACGGACAAGCTGGACAAACATTTAACTCATTGCCTGTTGTCCAAGTAGACATTAATTAAGTTCAAAACATTTGTTTGTTCTTTAAAAAGGCATCAAAAATGCTTCTACTCTACAAGCTGAATTATGCTCCAATAATATTCCCTCACTCGTACCTTCCATGCTGTGATGTTGGGACTGATGTTGTGTTATCCTTGGCTGAATTTGAGGGTTAAGAGACGTAATTAGCTCATTTTCCTTTATGAGCACTGTATGTGCCACTGAAATGGGCTTTTGCTGCCTTTCCCCATCACAACAGTCAAATTAAAACAATTTCAGCATTCGTTTTTGCTGCATAGTGCAGCTCTTCAATTCTACCCCAAAGGGATCAGTCCATGCTGTGAAAGACTTTTGAGACACCAGATGAAGTTGTGCAGAGAAGATAACTGGTGCTTATATTGCTATATTTCGATCTAAATGTAGTTTTGTATGTATTTTTTTTAAATATCTGTTTCGTTATTTTCTTACTGAGCAACTTTGTGAATGTTGAAATCTTTCATCCTGTTCCATCCCACCTCTTTTGACTAACAGACAAAACAGCAGATTAAAATGTTTCAAGATTAAAACTAATTTGGTACCAGTAAAGTCAGTCAAAGGGCTTTATCCCCAGAATATCAGACAGTCTAAGTAGATGTGAGTCTGGACTGACTCAAGACTAAATCCCCCTTCTCCACACTGAAGCCCCTTGGCATGCTTTGCCCTCACAAAGGGAAGCAGAACTACAATAAAGTACATCGGGAAAAAGTTGACTGAAATCCTGCTGATTCAGTGTTCTGCGAACTGTGTTTCAAACAATTTAATGTTTGTCTTTCAATTAATACTCAGTTACATAACAGCAAAATGGATGTGCATTATGCTTCCTTTATGTAAAAACCTGCTTGACAACATGCTATGCACAATTCTTCCCTAGCACAGAAGGCCACAGTTTTCCTTGCTCGTACCCAACCAGACATTTGAAAATCCAGATATGCAGATTCAAAATGTTTATACTGTTTTGTAAAGTACTATGAAACACGCAGAGGTCCACTGGAAAATTATGAAATAAACAGGAGTACTGAGATCCAGGTTTGTGAATGCAACGCAAAGGAGTTAAAGTAATATTGTTTGTGCAAATGTGTTTGTGTACGTTTGCAAGGTCTCTGAACCTCTGTGATAACACAAGTACATGTTCCGTCTTGCACAAAGACCTGCAGAAGTCAGGTTACTATCAGTCACTGCCTTAATGTGCCCACATGCCTAGGTGTACTTAAAGCCCCAGCAACTCTGCCTATAGGCAACACACCAAAGACACATCTGTGAATGCCTTTTAAGTTACCCACATTATTTCCAGTGCACAATCTGAAGTTCCATACAAACCAAACACTTTCAAATAAAGTGATGCAAACTGTAAGATTTGCCTGTAAAATAGAATACATTGAGGATAACCAAAAGTATTTTCAGTGTGATTGTTAATTTTTCCCTGTTAATTTTGGGAAACTCTTTGTTGGTGTCATATGTTTATTTCTTTTTTCTTTTTATTTTGTGAAACTATTTGTATAAATGGAATAATTGATATGATCATTAAATGAATACCCAAAACTGAAATTATTTCAGCTGTCTTTTTTGTATCAGCATTTACCTGTGTACAAACGGATTACGCTGAGACAGTGGAGGAGGGAACGCGGGGCATTGGTTTGACTTGAACTGCTCTCCTCTTTTCAGCTATCAATCAGCAGAGTGAAGGAGGGCTATTAAAGGAAGGAAAGTTCAAAATAGAAAAGGGAGTAAAAGTGCAAATGCAATTATGGTGTACTGAAAATGGATATTTCTGTCACCATTTGCAGACCCGTGTGTGAATTTAAATGTGGGTGGATGTTGGAAAATTCATTTCAGTTGCTGTAGAAAGCCAATAATTTAGATGAAAACTCAAGAGTGTGAATGAGAAATTGCATCGGCTTTAATGTCCAAGAAGCTGTTTTTGAGGTTAATGTCAATGCTAACAAGACAGGACAGTATAATTAATCAAGTAAATCCATGAATCTATATTATGATTTACTATTAATCCAGTTTTATGCCTGCCAATATGGTAAATATGTTAATTTGTTGCACACGCAATCTGCTCATTCTCGCTGCTGTAGTGACACCAATGATTTTAAATGATTTTATAAGCAAACTACCAGTCAATTGGTTTGCACTGTCAAAAGAGATGAGATGGGTGAAGAAAAGATTGAAAACATAAAAAAAAAGAAAAAGGTATCAAGGGTGCATATCAGAAAATGCCAGAAAAAGGAAGCTGCTTCTGCTCGCTGGACTTGCTTCAGAAAATGGATTACAGAACAGAAGCTTCATGCTGCTCTGATGAAAACTGGACTCTTTTTTTCTCCCTCAAAACATCTTGGACACAAAAATGCCTCAGAAAATGCACATGTTAAAGAACAAGGAAGAAATAATTGAGTATCACATAACTAAGCAGGGAGTATAGCAAACCACTACAAGACGTTTGTCATTCCTACCTTTCTTTTCAAGAATTATTTATTTTGAAAGCACAATCATTAGATATTGAAAGGCTTGCAATATTTCAGTTCTTTAACTTTTGTAATTCCTGCTGAAACAAGAAAAGTGAGGAAATCTGTACTGTGCCGGTATTAATTACTTTTAAACTACTGAATCTGAAAATAAAGATATGGATCATACAGATAAACACATTTAGTTTTATAGGTTTAATTCAACTATGGTATCTGAACCCAGATCAACTTCACTTAAAAAACAACCCAAAACATAATGAACATTGAATGTCAAGGGAATCCAAACACATCCATGGTTTTTTTATTATTGTGCAGCAGCTTTTTGACAGGAACGCTTCACTAAAATGCTTCAGCCAAGGTTTTTGACCTGCTGGACTCACTACACAACAACTGTATAAGATGGAAAAATGTTTCCTGAGTTATCATGTTGATGTTACTTCTATCTGCGAATAATTCAGTTTAACAGGTAAGATATTTCATCATGAAGTGGGGGACCAAGCAACAATCCAAGAAGCCAACATTGCCATCTGTAAAGCCATGCTGCTAGTTAAATAGCGCTAAATAGTGAACAAATGCTGTACAAAATGATAACACTCTTTTTCCAACAATGCACCACCACTCTGAGCAAACACTTATAAGACTGCTTGTTATATACCCTGTTTGCGGACAAAAGGTCTTGGACTTTCCTCATCAGCCAGGGAGCTGGAGGGAAAATGGAAGTAAAGATTGTAATTAAAAACACGCAGATTAAGGGAGTAAGTGGTTTCAACTATTGTAAATGACTCACAGCTCGAAGCAAAATGTGTGAGCATTGTTTGCAAGCCCACATAATAAAACAGCCTGACCACCCGTGTGTTTTACAGGTAGGATTCTGGTAGGGGATTGAGGCAAGATGCACACCTAAAAACAAAAGTGTGGCTATATACTGGCTCATAGCTTGGAGCTGTTGTGCATGTTCCACACTAACAACACAAACACATAAAACAGCACCACTTCTCTCATTAATGCAATGTTCTCAGAGAGGAAATGTTCTAGTGAAATAATAGGGGAAACAATGCAGCACGCTGGACGTCAGTACATTTTTATTTCATTTACTTTTTGTTTTTTTTCCCTCCTACTGCCTCCAGGTTTCCCAATATTTTTAATGTTCATTAAAAATATTGTATACATATTCAGTGCTCAAACCCTAAAAGCCTTTATTTTATTTTACAAGAGGAAATAATGGATAACGATCACTTAAAATAATAAAAACATAAAGATGGGATGGGAAAGAATAACATGTAAATCTAAATGATGAAAATGCATGTCTGCATCCTACTTCTGGGAAGGCATTTTTAAAAAGTTATTATACATGATATAATGAGGGAGAACAAAGCCTTTGTGTGTTTGTTTCTATCTGCTATTTCCTTCCACAGAACAATTGGTCCTTTTTCCCCCTAGCTTAAGGAGAAACCTGGCCCATGGGAGGCAACTTTGAAACTTACTCGGCAGCTCAATAGGCCCTATTGTAGTTTCAAGGGGCCCTTTCTGCAATTAAAAAAATAAAAACACACATGGAATTCATTTGTTGTTGTTGTTGTTGTTGGGTTTTTTTTTTAGCATGATTCTACTTGCCCTCTTTACTATTTCTCTATTACTTATTTCTAATCTGTCTGTGCATTCAGAGCTAGGATTAAGCAACTAATTGTTTTTCTAATTTTTTTTTTTTTTTTAAATTTCAGCAAAAATATTAACAGAAATTTTCTGCCTCTTCCCTAATCCTTACTATTCATTTGTCCACAGCATACTGTGACCTTACTGTAACCTCAAACAAAATCTCCAAGTATGTAGTTGGGCATCTACAAATTATTCCACTGAAGAAATAATATTAATAATAATAATATACAGTTATCTTCTACAAAATAAAGAACTCTTAGTTTTGTAATGGCGTGAAAAGATGGGTGCTTTATTAAAAGTTCACAAACGTGATATTTTTTGTTGTCTGAAGTGGAAGTATTTTATTATTATTATTATTTTTGAGTTGCATTTAGTTTCTGTGAGGTTCTTTTGGACTAAAAAAAATAGAGCTGTGGCAAAATAGAGGAAAAGAATATTGAGTGAAAAGAAGAGCTGAGTAGGGAAAACACACCACCACTTTGTTTTTGGAACCAGATTCTTTGGCTCCAGTCTTTGGCCCTCGGCTTGTTTCCCTACAGTACTCTCCTGCCACACATTCCACCTTCCCTCCGTCTAAATCTTTCTGAAGTAGTAATAACAGATGAAGGGTGGTGTGCCACTGGTTCCTCTCATGCCATACAGCTGCCAGTCTGTGCCAGCAGATGGTCTAGATGCTGCTCCAGCAAAAAACCAATGGTGGGGGGAAAGATGAGAAGTCAATGAAAAAAGAAAAACAGGAAAAGAAAGCAAAGGAAGAATTTGACTTTGGTTAGTTTCTGGCAACATGCATAAGCAGGCACACATGCGATTCATTTCACGTGCTGTTCGAAAGATTATTAGATATAAAAACAAATGCATTGCAGATATTTTCTTCCATGGCAGTCTTTTCATTTGCCTTTTTAAGTCATCATCTCTTCTCTTCCTGGAAATTGACATAGCAAACTGTAATGTGGGTCCTAAATTTGTATCAGCATGGGTAACTGGGTCCACAGCTGGCCTGGACCCTGAGCTTCATTAAAAACCTGAAGCTGTCTTAACACCTCAAAGCCCCCAACTGCACGACTACTTCATTTAATCTATTTTCAGTGGCCTTTCCAACAAAATAATCTGTAAGTACTTTTACAATGCTTAAAAAAAAAAAAAAAAAAAAAAAAAAAAAAGGATGTGTGATGAAATAGTTTTGTACCGAGGTGATGTGTTTATCTTTTGTTTACAAAGCATTGTTCCAGAGGTGGTGTCATTTGCTCAGATGGACCTTTGCAAACTTAAATCATGCTGGTATGTTATTTTTATTTTTTTCAATTTCTCTGAGCATTGCACAGTCTGATGCTGAGGTGAGTGAACATCCACGATTTCCAATCCAGAGGAGAATGGCAGTGTTTTCCAACAATATTTACAATATTTCTCACTGTTGTGCTATGAACTATGAACTAACCCTTCCCAGGTTGATGGGCAGCAGCAACCAAATGTTTAAGACCAACAAACTGCTACAGCTTCTGCATTATGGAGGGGCCAACAGTATAAACGACAAAGTGAATCAGGTTTTATTTCTCTGTGAGGGTTCTCAGTCATCCAGATCACGTTTTATTTCTCCTTTGGATAGAACCAAATAAAAACTTAGTTACAAAAGTGAAACAGGAATCATCAAGCAAGGTATTGAAAGATAAACGTGACTGAGGAAACCAAAAGAAGTGGGATGATCCAAGAAATGTTGTAAACGATGAGACAGAGTATGGAAAGAATTAGATAAAATTAAAGAGGTGGTGCAACAATGAGAAGTGAGGGGTGACTAGGGGATGGGTGTTGTTCCTGGCTGCGTCCAAGCAAGCAGGGCCACATGCACTGATAAGTTTATCCGTCTTTGGAAACTTACAGATGTGATGCAATTAGGACAGTTCTGAAAGTGTTGAGAGAGCGAGCGAGAGAGAGAGAGAGCGAGAGAGAGAGAGAGAGAGAGAGTGTGTCTCCACTGAAGAAATGATGGAATTAAAGAGCACCTAAACAGATCCGCCTGCCACTCTTTGAAAGCCATGTATGTGTCTCATTTCAAAGGAATGGAGAGATGGTGGGAGGGGGAATTTTATTTACCGTATTTTCCGCACGATTAGGCGCACCTAAACGCCTTCAATCGTTTCAAAAGCTGATCATGCGCCTAATAATACAATGCGCCTTGTATATGGCCCAGTATTAAAACGCATACAGGTCTCAGTTGAGGATGTCACACACACTCTCTCTCTGTGCGTGACTAGCGTTCTATTGTCAGGAAATATCACAGAGTGTGGCATCGTTTCATACAGCGATGATCTTTGTAAGAGTCAAAATCTCTGCGGAAACAGCCCAAGCAGCTAAAGCTCTAAGTTACAGTGTGATCGTTATTTTAACACTGTGATTTCCAGCGGAATTATTTCTTACATATCGTGTTAAGGAATATAAGTTAAGATTTATCTGAGAGCCAGATGCAGTCGTCAAAAGAGCCACATGTGACTCGCGAGCCATAAGTCCCCGACCCCTGATCTAATGGATGCGTTATGCATCTAATGGATGCATAACGCACCGTAACTCCAGCCTCTACTTTAGCGCCTTATGCGAAGCGTTTTATTAAAGGTGCGCCTTATGATGCGATGCGCCTTATATATGTAAAAATAATTAAAATACGTCATTTATTGAAGGTGCGCCTTTTGATGCGGTGCGTCTTTTCGTGCGCAAAATACGGTATTTAGAAAGGCATAAGCAAATGAGTAATGTGGTATTAATGAAAAGGAGTGGAGTCTGTGGAGGCTGTGGAGGATGAGGAGGAGGTCATGGAGGGGTAGAGGGGTGTGGAAGGGTGTAGGATACAAGTGCGTATTCATACAGATTATAATCAAGCAGGCCAGATCACTGCAAGCCAAATAAGCTCCATAACGCTGTCAGGAGAAGCTGCTCGCTGGAGCCTGGTGCTATGGTTTAAACTAATCACATCCAGTTATTCTAGATGAAGTGCATGTAAAGATGCTGTTTCCTGGCATTTCCTTTTTCTGAATTGCAAATGTATGTAACAAGTTGGATGCAAAGATTCAATGAAATGACTAGAAGAACAAATAAAGCTGATGTCAACATGTAAGACAGAATGTGATGCTGCTCTTGTAGAGGCCATGCAAGCTAGATGACCCTGCATGGGCTTTGGAAAAGCAGTTGTGATCCACGCTGATGAAGGTTTTAGCATCTGTTCATTAAAAAAAATACAGTTAGAAACTGTAGAGAAGGAAGTGCAAGGCTCACTTTGAAAATTCAATATTGAATTATTCCTACAGGTGCAGTTTGCCATACTCAGCTTGACAGAAGTATTACATAACTGCATAATCCCAGTAATTATAATGATTATTTTAGATAATCTTTATTCACCGACATGAAAGCAGCTGGGTAAAACTATTTACACATGGTTTTATACTGACTGTATACAAGTAGAAATACAGTATCATCCCCTTTGTTCCCCAACTGGAATATTCCAGTAGTACAGCAGCAAATGACAAATGGTAAAAAGCTTAGAAAACAACATACAGAAAATGTATATAAATACTTGTGAGTTTAACATACGCTAGTTCATAAAGGAAAGCGAATGTGAACATTTGCATTTTGTACTCAAACTGACAGCTGGATCTGTAATAGAGGAGCCTGACAGCTCAAAAGCTCTGTCTCCCATTATAGTTCTGGAAATTCTGGGAACCACAAGTAAGCCTACGCTCTTAGAGCGAAGGCTTACTTGCGGTGTTCTAGGAAACAGTAAGATCTTTAAGATAGTACAGAGCTATGCCATTTAGAGCTTTATACATGATAATGTTGATTTTATATTCTATTCAAAATGTGACAAGGAGCCAATGCAGAGACACTAATGTGGGAGAAATGTGATCTCTTCTGCCAGTGCCAGTCTGCTGACCACAGGGTTTTGGACCAACTGAAGGATTTGAAGCAGCTTTCTTGGACTCGCAGCTAAAATGGCGTTGCAGTACTCCACATGAGATAAATGCATGGACCAGTTACTATTAAACAAATGAAAGGAGGACATTGTGTTGACTAATCCAATAATGAAATTAAAAGACAAACGATGGTTAAATTTAAAAAAAAAAAATCTCATATTAATACTGGAATCTCATTATGTTGCTCTTTATTGCATATTTTGACACATTAGAGAAACGGATAGCCAAAAAGCCCAAGGTACAGATAGTGAAAAAGATACCCATGTTTATTAGAACGAGTTATTGACCCACAGGTATAAAGAAAACCTCCAAGAATTTGAGGGTTACAGAGCATTATTTAAGTAACATAATTGCCAAATGCAAGCATAACAAAAGGTTAGATTAATTTCAGCATCCACCTCAAGCATTTATTTATCCAATAAATAAGGCTCTGTCTAAATAAACCCAGAACCTGATTTTCCAAGAAAGCATCCGAATCTGCTAAATTGTGCGTTTGCCCACTTGGAACTGAAGAACAAGCAACGCTCAACCTCCTACAACAGGACAAGCTGACATTAAAGCGATCATGGGGTTTATCATCCAAAGATGTCATTTTATGTTATTAGAAACTGTGTGGGGACATAACCTTCTCAGCAGAGTCCCCAGCTGTATTTAAAACAATATTACTCAGCGCTTTGCTTCATCTCACCAGATCAGCAGAACTTCTGCTAACCCAGCAGAAGAAACACATGGTACGCGCAAAGACTGCAACACAAGAAATACTGACAAAATGATCTACGGTTGTTTGTGATATGCTGCCAGAAAGCAGTACAGTATTAGGTTCAGGTCCGGTGAACAGTTGCCGTGCCTGGCATGCTATTAAAGTTTTATTCAAGTGCAATCACTGAGTGCTGTAGTACACTTCAAATTGTAGCTAAATGCTGAAAAAAAAAGGCCAATAAAGATTAAAACTACATCTGCAATTATGGCTTTTAAATCTTGATCAAAATATTTAATGAGAGCCAAATGAAACATCTGCACCATGCATGGATCTGAACTTGAGCTAAGCCTAGGAGTCATTTAAAGCAAACAGAACCAAAATGACAACCCAAATCCCCCAGATCAACAACTACATTAAGTCAGCACACGGCCCCGCGTGTACTTATACATGCCTCCTTTCAACAAGGATGGAAAACCAGCAATAGAGCGTGGTTCGACGTGGAAAACATCTCTTTTTTTCTCTCTCAAATCTTCTATATGTCCTTCCCCCAGACACAAAGACAACTATTACAACGTGTTATGTTAATATGAAAACCTGCAGAGCAAAAACAGCAATAAGAATGCAACGTCTATAGGAAGAAAAATGACAAACCTCTTCAAAGCCCCGGGGTCAAGCATTCGGACCCTCATACAGACTCTTGCTACATCCTTTAGGACTCCAGCAGACATTCATCAAATGCTGCTGTGTACACATCCTGCATAACTTTTAAACTCTACTTGTTTCGCAGCCATGATATGTATACACATCTGCAGATTCCACATTGTTTGTGGCCTGAGCTTCTGTGTAGTCTCAAATTGGACAGAGCTGTGTGACGTGGGTGGGCACATTACACGCGTAGGCAAGTAAAAAGAAAACACACATTCTACTCAAATTATTAGATTATGATAAGCAGAAGAAGAAAAACAAAAAAAAATTAAATAAAACGGTCTTAGGGCATTGTCCAGGTTACCAGCAGGGTAGGGAGTCATTTCTACACCAGCACAATGTGTGTGTCTGTGTGTGGGGAGTAACGGGTGATGAAAGGCGCAGATTATGTACTTGTAATATTTTAACACAGTAAGCCTTCACAGTGACTCTGTGATTTAAAAACACAAGATAGAAACCCCTCAGGAGATCTTTCATTGGCATAATTCAATTCAAAGTGACTGTAGGTTTCTTAAGCATGACTGCTTTTTAAAAACTGGTATTATATGAACATAATTATAATTTATGCAACTGTTGTGTATAGAATTGGATTAATATAAATTACAACACTGACTAGTTTTAATTTTGCTTCATACAAATAAACTGAACTGAATTAAACTGAATGCAAGACGCATGGCAAGGCGATCAAATGCTGCACATACAACCTCAGAACATCATTTGTTTGGATTAGATTGCGGGATAACCGGGTTAAAAAAGCGTTCGTGTGTGAACTGGGCATGCCGTGCATGCCATCCTAAGTGGCTCTGACACGAACACCGACTTCAGTAATCTGCATCAATCAGAATAAATCCATTTCCTCCAAACACAGCTCCACATCCAAACCAAACACAAATGCTCACTAACAGAACACAATCGCCGTCTCATATCATCCCCCTGCCGCACGGCTGGGGCCATTTGAACTCTGACCTTTGCCGGGGCCATCCACTTCTGGCCAACAAACACCTGTTTGTTTCCAACTGCTACTTACCGTCGGAAGGGCTGCACTTCAGAGTGACTTATTACACTCAAACGCACAAAATGTTGATCTGTTAATCCTGTCTGCGAGGCGGGTCTGGACAGTCACAGGTGTCGGAGTGCTGATTAGTGGCGACATGGTAAATGAGTAGCAGACCGGGATAAAGCTGATTTTTACAGGCAGTTGTCTGGTAATTAGAGTGCTGGTTTACGTATCCTGACCAGTCAAGAGAAAAACAAACATATTTGTTATGTGCTAGCACGTGTATAAACCTATTTATATGTCTATTTATCTTTGAGGCAAAATCTAACGCATCATTGCAAGAAAACCTGTGGCTTTCCACCAAGGTTTAAACATGCCAGAAAAAGGTGTTAATCAAATAAGACGATTATATTGGAAGACACAAAAAAAAAAAAAAGAAAAAAGTTCAGTCTTTAAATTTTCAAATTGCCTTAAAAATATAAATTTAGGCAGTTTTTCACTCCTTGCCCAAGACCTTTGCAGGATTTCACTTGTATAAATAAGTGTGAAATAAGGTCTGCTGATGCTGTGTTCACCAAACAGCTTGTAAAATGTGTACAAGGTTTTTATTTTTGTTTCTCTTAGTGGCCAAATGCTGCACTGATTGCGAGCAGCGCTCCTTCTGTTTGTTTTCAGAGAGGCTCATGAAATTAAAATCTTTCAAACTTTGACAATCAGTTGTAAAGCAGACTTTTTTTTTTTCTAAATTTCTATTTAAAACATACACATGTGACACTAACTTCCTTCTCAAAAGATTTCTTTTCTTGGAGATTATTTGTAATGCTTGGCACTGTGTAATTGAGTTATTTAATTTACTATGTTTACTGCAGCCTAAATACTATGAATAAACTTGTTGTATAGCTTTATTTATGTTTTACTCCCCACATGTCAACTCATGAATCAAACACATTCAAGACTCTGAACTTGCCAGCAGTAACTTTCATAATTAATTACATGTTTTTAATAAAAATGAAGGCAAAGCACGTTCATTTGTATATCTGTGTATACACACATTTTTATTTCCAGCGTTAAATCATGAAAACCTATAATCTGGTCCTTCAAGTACATTCTGAGCCCTGTTTCAGGATGTGGACTTCCAGTCTGAGCGAACTTGAATCCAGTCCAACTGACCACTTAGGACCCAAAGGCCCTCTCTCGCGCCTCCATGGGCGGATCCTGGCACAGACCCAGCTGGGTGGTTCTACGCTCACTATGCTGCAGCGAGAAACTCTCAACCACACAAGACAAACACAAACAAGGACACCCGCAAGGCAGGCTGACGCCTCGTGCCTGTGTGGGTGCCTTCCAGTCCAGGTTGTGGCCTAGGGGTGTGGGTACTGCAGATGAGCGGCCATAGGCCCCTCAAGTCAATGGGTTCACCTCAGTGGAAAGTCTGCATCAGCCCGCACAGAGCCTGCTGAGGGTAAGTGAAGGTAGCGATTCACCAGACCCCCCCAATGATATAGCCATCACTTACCAAGCAACCACAAGCTAAATGTATCCTCCATGCGCTGTAGAAAATAGAAAAACTGTGGGGAGAACAAGAGGGGGGGGGGGGGGGGGTACAAAAGACATAAAAGCAAGTGGCAGGATGAGATGGAGGGGTGAGATGTGATGAACTGACAAATTAAGACTGAAGTGTTTATACTCAGTTGTAACAGAGGGGGAAAAACATTATTAAAACAAAGTACTGAATAATGAGCGTAAGATGAGGAGCAAGCCCTGAAGAGAAAGACAGGAATACCAGGAATACATTAAAAGGGGTCTGAAAGATGGTTGCAGTACTCAATAATAAAGGGGGGGCTCTCGCTCTAGTTCAACCACCGCATATTTTCCTTCATAAGGGATATAATTTACACAAACCCACAAAAGGTCAGGAGCAGAACATCTAGTGCCAAGTCCATCAAAGTAATCACGATAGTCCCCCCCCCCCCCCCCCCCTTTCTCTCTTGCTTTTATCCCCTCACCGTCTCCCTATGCATCCTTTCTATTTTTCCAGTTCTTGCAAGAGGGTTTTATATTTTATAAAAATCTCAACATGTTTTTCAGTATCGGTTGGTAGCTAGTGGTGTTCATTGCCACTCCCTGATTTCTGATTATTTCCAGGAAAGGCGATAGGATGGATGGAAAAATTCAATCCTGGATAAAGGAAGAGAGTATGAGTTAAAGAAGAAAAAGCAGTCAGTAATTCAATTAACGTAGCTGTCATAATATCCAAGAGGACCTTAAACCAACTACTCCAGCAACCAGAAGGGGACTGACTCTGACAACTTTAAAACAGATGCACACACAAATCTGCCTAATTTATACGTAGATGTGACATGTATGAAGAGGCGTAAAAGTGGGACTGATCTGATCTCGCATCAAAACATCAAATCACCTTTTAAACATAGACTATCCAAAATTCGTTTACTTTTGTGTGAGTATGTGTGTGTGTGTGTGTGTGTGTGGGGGGGGGGGGGGGGGGGTCCTGAATAAAACAATGACATATGAAGCCAAGTCAAAAAGATTTAGATGCATAAAGAGCCAGATGTGTGGATTTAAGAAGAGCCAGATGTGTCTTGTCTCTCACTCCATTCAGATTTTTGCTGCACAAACGCATTTAGTCCCACGTCAGTTGTCCGTCACTATGTCATGAAACATGCCACTGACATCTTCTTCAGACACTGGAAGTAACACTTTCATTGTGGAGTTATATTTAGGAAGAAAATTAATTCTGTTAGTTTGTAAAAATAACTCAACATCTTTATGGTGAACACAAAGAGTGTGCAAGCAATTTCCAGAACAAAAGCCCCGCAGAGAGATTTAGAGGAACAGTTATGGCTCTGTGTTCGTTTACTCAGTCATGAGCTTTGTAGCCAATTGTGGAGACAGTCAACTGCCTGTCAGTTCACAGCTGTGAGTCTCCACAGCTTCAGAGCTCAAGTGGACCGTGGATGGACCACGATGGCCAGGATGTGTGGCAAAAAGTTAAGAACAATACAGGCCCCCTCACCAGCATGCGTGTGAACGTATATTTCCATCACCATTTGCCCATTAACCCTGTATTTCTTCAGTCCAGTGCTGCTGAAAGGTTTGTTCCTTTAAAACACCACCCAGGTAGGTCAGAATGAAAGACCCAGCAGCACCCCAGCTTTGTTTATGTGGACTGAGAGAAGCAAGTGGCCCCAAAAATATTTTCACACAGAGGTGTACAACTGGACCATTTTCTTTCTCTAAGCATGCCTTTTAGACAAAAATAATTGTCTAAGACGCTTTGTAACAAAGGTACAGTTCCACCATCACCCTAAGGCTCGATCCACAGAGCTGGAAGACAAAGATCCCAACTAGAAAGGAAAATCAACGGGACACAATAAACATTTAGTGGGGAAACAAACTGAGCAGACGCCTCAGTTTTTCAATTAATGTCTTTTAGTAGCATGCAGATATTTTTTTGTTTTTCAGTTTGACATAAAGGGAATATTTTGAACTCCTGCTGTTTGTTTTTTTCTTTTTAAGTGTACCACCTTTGTAAAGTATCATGTACATGCATGCTGTGCTTGAACGCATGACTAAAAAGAGACATGGGTGATTAAGCCCATGCCTCTCCACCTGTCAGACCCTGTTAAGTGATGATAAATGCTGTTTGGCGTAAAAATTAAAGTAACGGCAGGCCTGTCTAGGCATGCACAGCGGTATGACAGCGCAGCAACAATGAGAAAGCACACCTGCAGGTGACCAGTGCATCTTGAAGCACCTCCAACTCATGTATGAGCCTAGGTGTGGGACGCTTTTGGAAAGCACACACAAACATGCACTCCAAGGGGTCGTTTCTTTCTAATATATACATATATAGAGAGGGTAATCATTCTGCAGGTCACATTCACGGTGTTTCCACACATAGACACAAGAAAGCGTGTGCTACGAATGAGGAGCTTCACAGACATGACAAGGAACAAAAAGTAGAGCAAATTACAACGATGGCCTTTACAGATCTATAAATCTGCACTTAAGTAAAGCTGGTGAGACCATTTCTTTCCTAACTTGTAATGGCTACAAATTGTGCAACAACAAATTACCCACGCTAAAGTGGTTTTTGAAGTGGATGCTTTAAAACTAAACCAATTTCTTAAGCCAAACAGTCACAAGAAACACTGCTTTTCTCATCATGTTGTCTTGCCAGATTTCCTTTTTCTTTTTTTATTCTTCAAAGAAAGCAAAATAAAAGTCCTTGGGCACAACAAAGGACATCCAGCTCTCAAAAAGACCCCACCTACCACTTGTCCCCAACTCTTCAGTCCCTGGAGCCTTACACAAAGTGCCCACACAAAGGCTGGCTGACTAATTGACCTTACTAAAATGATGTCAGCTGGCCTTAAACAGGACTTTAAGTCCTCTGCACGAGTCCAGTCTACAGAGTTTTCATCTCCAGCAAGGACACTAAAGACCAACACCCCCCACCGAGGGTCCTCCACCTTTTATACTCTTTCCTACTCTAACATGATTTACACAATAGTCAAATAATTTCCTGGCCACAACCACCTCTTCAATTCTGCCATCAATAACATTTTGATTAAATTCTTTTTAATCTGCTTAGACCAAGTGCACTTGCACAGAGTCAGACACACAAATCTGAGCAGAAAAACAGAGGGGCCCCTGCAGGTTCTGAGCCGCTTTTGTTGTCATAACATTTCCATAGAGACAAGTGAGATCCAGCAGGCTGTGATGCCGTAAAGTTCTTTCCCAAAAATTTCCATCTCTATTGTCCGCTCACCGTTCGGAACAGACACATATGTTAGGGCACTGTTTATGCATCCCACTCTGATGATCAACACCATTAAAAACAACAGGAAGCCACAAAACACACACACATAGATTGTGAGCAGCAGCAGCAGCGGCAGCCTCAGCACTTTTCTGCTCAAACTAAGCGTGGCGTATTGCTCCCGCTTGACTGAAAGTGACATGTTGCCATAGTGTGGGCTGAAAAATAGAGCTCACATGGAAAGGGACATCAGTCAGGACCACATGTGGCTCACCTGTCACCAACCAATCAGATGACTTCTTTTAAGAAAAAAATAACCCCAATGTCTTTTTGTTTTTTCTTTTCTTGAACTCCCTTTTCAGTCAGCAGGCCTGCCAGTAACATGCCGCAGATTGCTGGTTTTTATCGTGGAAATATATGATCATAAAAGAGAAAACAATAAGGAGACGATCGACCTAGTCTGCTCTCTACTGAAAAATCAGAAAAGACATATGAACTTCATGTGCATATCTTTTTTTTTTCCATCCATATCCTGGTCTCTCTCCGTCTTTCCCTTTCTGTGCCTCCATTATTCTTTGTTAAGGTGAGGAGGTGAGCGGTAACAGGCTGTCAATCTGCAGCAGTCCCAGAGGCAGCAGCGGAGGCCAGGCAGCAGGGTGGGTGTGGGCAGGGCGCGGGGCAAAGGAAACCATCTACTAATGAGAAACACACTTCTCTCCATCACTCAGACTCTGTTTTGTACGACGGCAGAAAGAGGTGGCAGGTATCCAAGACGTGAGTGGCAACCAGTAAAAAATAAAAGACATGATTTAAAAACGGGAGCCCTGCAGTGCCACAGTTTCTGACTCTCATGAAAGGGTTGTGCATGCACTGAAAACTTGTGCATGCACTGAAAGATACTTCAGAAAAGAGGACAAAAAAGTTGGGATTAAATCAATACATAAAATTGAAACGCAGAGAGACACGCAAGATGAATTCAAACAAAGTAGAACAGTAAAAGAAAGAGAAGGAACCAGCATTAAAAAAAAGCAAGATTTATGTTTCTGCACAACAAACTGAACATTGTGACAACCTTGTAAACCTTTAAACAAGCTCCCTGAATTTGGTCGATCGCCATCAACCTATACAATCCAGTCAAACTATCTTCCACGCCAACGCACCTCCTAAAATTTCTGCACAATGACCTGTGCCGTCTCCGCTTTGGCCGTAAGTCTTCCGTCAAAGCAGCCATCAGATCCTCAGCTACTGGATATCTTACTTCACTGAGCAGAAAGACGAGTGTTGAAATGAACCTGAGATGAGCCAAAGTAGTGTGAAGGTTTTTGGTAGGGCAAAGAACCCAAATGTTATTGCAAGTGTACTTTCCAGATGTTGGAGGAAAAAAAAAAAACAAAACAAAACAAAACACTATCCATGGCTGCAAGTGCAACTTCATGGCTATTTTTGTTAACGATGGAAAGTGAACTCTGAAAATATGAAGGACTTGAGTAAGGTTTGCACAAACGAAAGGAAAATAATCCATCTTAGACTCATTAAGACATTCTTCAGTGTTGACCAATTAATCCTGTTTTGCATGTATAAAATTATAGTCCAAGGAATATAAAACGAACAGAGAAAAGTAAAAGTGGTTGAAAGACAAGAGGAGAAGGGAGGAAAGAAAAAAGAGGGCAGCTGAAGGTGGGGGTGAGAGACTTCTATTTTTCCGTCTGTGGCGAGTTCACACAAAAGGGACCTTCTGATCCCCGGAGTGCCGAGCACATACCTGCGGGATAAAATCAAAACCCTCTGTGAATTATATTAAATATCCCCTGCCAAACGCTCCACATGCTTCCTTGTGTTTTTTACCAGTCCTGCACAGTTCCATTAGGTGTCCCCCCTCCCCCCCCCCCACACACACACACACACACACACACACACTTAATTAGAATCCCAGACCCCAGCACCTTCAAAAACCCAGCTCTCCGTTTTCCATTTTATCTCTTTAGTGTAGAGAGGAAAGTGAGAAACAGATGAGAGAGGGGGCTAGCAGCAACAGACAGAGGGTCTAAGAGATTGTACGGTAAGGATAAAGAAAGGATTTGCTGAAGGGTCACAGCTGTATTTCTGACAGGATAGTAAGAGCAGGAATATTAAGCTTATAGTTAATCACAGGACACAAAAAGAAAAATACTAAATTTTTCTGATTAAGTGTTAAATCACTAAAGGAGGTTGGGACTGATAGCTGAGCTGCCATGGCAAGAGAAGAAAAAGCTTATAAAAGGAGACAATATCTCTATCTAGAAAATATATGAGGAGATTTTTAAAAGCTCCGTCCTCCTCCATTTCATCCACTTTTCCTGGTCAATCTCCCCCTTCACTGAATCAAATACTGAAACCCCAAATGACTAAGAGATTCCAGACAGCATGTTTCAACTGTCAGAACACTAAGTTCAGGTTATTTGACAGAGCATGTGCGGTCACATCTTTACTCAATACCATCCCCACCTCACCCCTTCCCCAACTGCTGTCCTGGAGAGAGGCTGCAGCAGCTGAACTATCGACTTGACCCTGAGGATCAACTGAGGATTGCAGTTTTGCCCTTTCCGTCCACGTTTAGCATTCATTTCTGAACTGCATCCAAACAACAAAGCTTTATCTTATTTTATTTTTTTTTGTAGAAAGTGAACTGAGAAAAACGCAGGGGTTAACTATCTTTCAAACAATGAATGCTTTTTTTTTTTGTCTATGGGTGGTGGTGGTGGGGGCTGGGGCTCTGGTACAGTTAGCGGTGCTGCAGCTGCACCTAATCCCCACAGGAAAGCCTTCATCTGGGACTGATTTTCGAGTGCTCTGGCCAGGGCGGGAGAAGGGCTGGGGGTGGGTGGACTGTTAGGCAAAGGGCTGGGTCTCTTGTGGGGCACAGGGTTCTTCTCAATCCATCTGATTAAAGGGAGCTTGGTTCAATTACACCCACTTACCTGGCCCTACTCTCAGGGGTGATCCACAGAAAAAAAAAAAGAAAAAAGTGTGGGGAGTCAGTAAGGAGGGTGTGTATGAGCATCACACCTCGGGCACTCCCAGTCGTCCACCACAAAGCTTCTCTCCATCAGCCAACAGCTCAGCCTGTCAGCAGTGTTTGCCTCAAAGGGCAGGTTCTTTGTGTAACCTGTGACTTGGTTGAGAAAACAGTGAGGTTGACTCTCCAGAGACAGGCCGACGTCCCCTCCAATCAACAGGCTGGATATTCACAGTGATCTATTTTAATCAGCCTCTTGTCGGTTAAAAAACAGGGAAGTAGGAGAAGATGCATGTCTTTAAGAGTGTACCTGGGTTCACATTCATGGGCTTGCAAAGAGAACATTGTATTTGTGACTAAATGCAGACAATCTAATATACAGACCAATACATTCAAAAGCTAGATGTGTCAACTCTGTGTAGCTGCTGAAGTGGCAGTGTGTGGATAATTATCATGACGTTTTAAGCATTTACACAGAAAGCTGGCTGCAATCATGCCCAGTTGTAAAGTTCACTGATTGCATCTGGCCTCAAGGCCTAATTAAACTCATTATTATAATTCACATTTGCAGAGGGGAAGAGTACGAGGGAGAGACTCGTAGACAGAGATCCACTCTGTTCTCAAATGTCCAGATCTGCAGCTTGTATAAAAGACAGGCCTGTAGTAACAGCAACCTTTGAACAGTTCAAAACACCCCTCTCAGATTCATCTCCCCTCAATCCCTCACTTCTTTGGTCTCCGTTTCAGCCCCAACCAAAAAGTAAACATTTCCCCTCCATTATTCCAGGTCCAAATTATATTCCACCCACAGCCCTGTTTTACTGGCTCGTGATCCAGGGGCCTCTTTATATTGTGACACTCCAAAGAAAACAGTCCTACTGAATGTTGTGGACAAGCACAGCGAACCTGATTCAAGCCAGCTCACTGCTCCAATTACACAGCATGTTTAACTCAGTCCAGTTTATTAAAAACAGACAAGACAAAATGAACAAATCCATCTATATATGCACCTCAGGCTTAAAATGACAAGAAGGAAATGTCCCACTGAGGGCATCTGACTCTGACCAGGCCATGTCCAATGGCGTGGCTAAATTTACTGGGAGGCGAAGAAAAATGTTGACAGCTTCTCCTTTTTCAATATTGCTTTCTGTGTTTTGCATAGCTGCTTAGTCATACGCATGAAACACGCACTGATGCAATGCTGAACTAAAACTTAATTATTCACAGAAAACTTACCATGATAAGAAACCAGAAATGAAGAATTATAAGGTCAGTAAAGGGTTATTAAAATAAAAATTTTTAAATAAAGTGTGACCTTAACCGGTAACTAGAAACATGCAGGCGGTTTCTTTTTATCAGAAATTGCTGATCACAAAATAAAATCGTCAGATACCGGTTTAATATATAGTAGTAATAATAGTTTCTCTGGCAGTGAGACATTTATGAAGCGTTGGCAGACGGTCGTTGCTTTTTTTCCCCTCAATTTAACTTCTGAAAACTTTGACAGCCTTCTGGATGTTTCCCATCGCGGAGATTAGCAGACGAGAGCGCAGTCTCAGCCCGAAACAGCAGCTTGGATCAAAACCTGGATGATGCTATCAAAACTGTATTTAAGAAATGGAGGAGGTGCTGAAAAGTAAAGACGGGGATGAGAAGGCAGGGATAAATCTTTCCACGATGCCAAGATAATAAACACAGAAGATCCCATACAGATATATTTCCGAAGACGTGAAGAATGAGAAGAAAAAGAAAGAATGGCAGCAAAGGGCAAGGTCTCATCTGTCATTTGATTGCTCGTCTCTTTTATATCAGGGCTGGTGTTCAGGCATCTGGTGAGGATTTGGCCTCGTGAGGGATAGCTCTTTGACGCACCACCCCAGTACATGATAACATGATTGAAGTGATTTAAAACAGGACAGCCAGTGCAGAGCAGATGGGAAACCTGCAATTACATCCAGCAGAAAAATCACTGAATCTTAAATAAACAAGTGAGCAGGGCTATCCAGCAGAAACCCTCAAACAGTTCGTCTGCTCCCTTCACTTAAACAAGACAGCAGCACAACACGTTCTGAGTAAACTTCAACATTCCTCTGTCTATAAGCGGAGACAACATGGACCAACTCGCCAATAAAATTAAACAATCAACTCTATTCTTTGCGGTTTAAGAGAACCCCCGGAAGGATTTTTTTTTTTAGCCCAAAAACATATGGTATAAATATCACAAAGGATTGTGACATTCATTTTCTTCATTACTTTAGTAAAGGGAGACTACAACTGAATGCACGGCATCAAATATCCGCCACTTCCATTAAAAGCATGACAGAACCATTGTAATGATTGCAAAGAGGTGCACGGACGGGCAACAGTTCATGTCAGTCGAATGAAAGAGGAAGTGGAGGAAATGGAGATGAGTGGCAAGGGCAGAAGAAGGAGGGAGAGGGGAAAAAATGACATTCTCATTCTGATAACTTATAGCTGCTTTAGATTAATTTAACTTTTTAAAAGTATTGACAACTTTACGCTCTCTGATCTAAACACATATCCACACAGAGTCAATGCTTGCGTCGAAGACACAAGCACATGTTTATACCCTTATGTGAACACTCTGGAGCCTCGTCACTGTCTTTAATTTACAGTAATACTGATAACAAATTGACTTAATCCACCACAGCACGCTGCATGACCTGACAAAGTCCGGTCAGCTCTGCTTTGGAAGAACTTGGCCCGCTGACCTGTTTATAATAGCAGCAAAATGCATGAACTGGATCTGACAAAGGAATCTTCACTCCCACCCCCCTCTTCTCCCAATCATCCTCCTCCATCCTTCCTTTCCTCTTCTCTCTGGAGCCCAGCCACGCTCCTGCTACCCTCTGGTCTTCTGCAGCCGTGTTTGGAAAAATAAACTGAGCGACTGGAGAAATGACAAGGGCTGAGCTGTGGGGAGAAGTGTCAGTGTGACTACTGCAGTTTCCTGACCCTTTGCACTGGTTATGGACAGAAGGACGCAGAGCACACACATGTAGACAGCCTCTCCTCAGCTGACAAAGAGCAGACTGTGTGTGTGTGTGTGTGTGTGTGTGTGTGTGTGTGTGTGTGTGTGTGTGTGTGTGTGTGTGTGTGTGTGTGTGTGTGTGTGTGTGTGTGTGTGTGAGAGAGAGAGAGAGAGAGAGAGAGGAGGGGGGTAGCAGTAATCCAGAAGGATAGTGTCAGACCTCTGGAAAGTCCACATGCCTGTCCAATCATACCCTATATGTGGAGGCCCCACTGTACATAATTCTGCTCATGTAAACACTTAAAGCATACTGTATATGCGCATATCATGCACATGTACGATTGGCTTGATATATCAAATGACACAGAGACACTCTTTGTACTCTAAGACAATTACTGTTTGTCAGTTTAGGGCCGGTGCTGCAAACCCCACATCGGCTAATGTGAGCATCTCTATTGTCTCTGTTGATTTTCAAAGATCAGGGCAATAGATGGCTGACTTATGCATTTTCTCTCCGCTACCAAACAAATGAAATACATTGGGCTGAAGGTACAAATTTAATGCTGAATGGTTTCTGTCAGGAAGTTAAAACTTTTTTTCTTCCACCCGAGAAATTAATGGAAACAGACTGGGGTCCCGTGGTAACACTCAAGGGGGGTTCGTCATGTGGTTAATAAAACACAGAGGTCCCCACAGATGCACCAGCCTGTTAACTATGCATTCTCAGGCTTTCACTGATGCTGTTGATAAAGAAAAAACTGCCAATAACTGGCCAGATTGATTGGTTAGTTGATCTACTTCCACCACAAACTGATGTAGTACTCACCCACTGGAAGTACCAAGTGACGCTGAGCTGATTGAAGAGTTCAGCTTCCTGCTGTCCCAAAGTCTAACTTCCCGGCTACGCATCTATACACACACAAAAATAAGAAACTGAGCAGTGTAAACAGTTCATCAGTTTTCAGAACATGGTAGTTAAAATAATGAGTGAAGCAACATAGTCTTAAACGAGATGAAATCCCAACCGTTCATTTAAGATTTATCAGTTTCGGTATATGTCATATATATTTACCGTGTACAGCTGATCCAAATCCAAAGTACTAAATTAAATTAAACAGCACTGAGACAATCTTTTTGCAGGCAGCGCCCAGCGAGTTAAAAGCCCACGAGCTGTGCTAAAAGTTTCTCACCATATCAAAGCCGGTGGTCAGTAACAGGTCATCTTTGGCCCACAAGATGCGAGAATCCTTGTTGCTCTGAAGGCTCTTGGCACTCTGAGGGACACACAATGGCACAAAAAGTAACCCACTGCAGCATCGCAGTTTGAACATCAACCATTTGAACATATCTGACTGGTCCTCTCAGTGATGACTTTTTTAGATCTCTGTGACGAGCCCCAACTTAAACAGAACCTTGGAGTCTAGTTCAAGTTAATGAGTGGAGTGGTGAGTGAGGGATTTGCATGGAGGAGAGACAGATGGAGTACGAGGAATGCATGCAGACAGGATTCCCAGGTGCGTCAGATCCCTGTGGCTGAACAGAGCAGGACTTGTCCCGTGAAAAGAATGCCTGTTGTTGTTGACATAACAGAGAAGGGGACTTTTGCACAAAGTGTATCTGGGATTACTAAACAGTGAAATAACATGAGTTCAAGCGTTCATGGTGTTGAGACCAGTTACTTCGTATCCATAGTGACTGTGTGTCAAAATAGCACAGGAAGGCTGTGTTTAATAGGTGGTCTTCAACCACAAACATTACATGTTGACAAAGGGAATAACTAAAGAATGTTGGAAGTGTTGAAATGAAGAATGTTTGTAGAGGCAAATTATTTCAATGAAATGGGTCATACAATTTGTGTGTTCTGCTGAGCAGGGAGATGGTTTTGAATCAGTCAATATATTGTACTGTATTTCTGAACTGTAATAATAACAATAATAATAATAATAATAATAATAATACAAGCCCATCACTGTGTTTGGGATCATAATGCGCTAAACAATACAGTACGCCATTACAAGATTGTGTTATGCCACAGCACAAACTCAGCGTAAAACCATCCAGTCTGTCCATCTTTGTCTCCTCACACACTTTCAAATCATCTACATGTGCTGTATTTTAGGTGGAAGACCAAGTTTTGGGAAATAATGGTTTGTTGAATATTTTACAGGGAAATCTCATTTCTTGTATTTCTATTTTTTCTAGTCAGAAGTTGGAAACTCTGAGCTCCTGTTTGTTATTTAATACATTGGTAATGCAGCACCAGAAGGATCCGTAGCAGAAATAGCCTTTAAAAGGTGATGAAAGGCAGCCTGTAAATTTTTCATAAAAGCACATTTTTTAAAGAAAATCTCAAAATTGAAGAAGATGGACAAGAACACCTTTAGTCATTGAAAAATTATTGTAGCTACCGCTTAAAACAGTCAGATGATGAAGGCAGCAGATGATCATTCAACTAATTATTCAGAAAAATTATTTATTCTAGCTGGAAACTAGAATTTGATTACTTTAGATTGACCGGCTATGTCACATCCAACACTGCCAGAGATGTGAAAATGTGCAAAAAGAGTTTCCATTACACTTTTGTAATAAACTGAATTATAGAATTGCCTGAAAAACCACCTTGTGAAAGGTTTTTGCGATATTCGGGATATTTTAGATTTCCCGAATTAGAGCCGTTTCCATCACAGGATTACTTTTTCGATATTTAGGTTTTGGGTAAATCTCGGAGTAATGGAAATGCGACTACCGAAGAATGGAAACTAAGGCTTCATTGATCCTAGATGCAACTCAGGAATTATGATTCAACTCTTCCTGGTTAACCACCTGCAATGCTATCCTTGTCTGCAGTATGGTAACACCATATTATATACTGGAGTGGTAGCTTGGCCCACTACGCCCATTTTACTTTGTGAAAATTGTCACTAATGAAAGTGAAACGCTTTGTGTCTTAGGATAAACGTATTTGGATGGCTGGTCAGGCTAGTGGAGTGGACTCGTGTGGTACAAACCAACCCCTAAAACCGTCTATCTGCTATGAAAGGAGGTGCAAAGACACAGTTAAACAGCAAGATGGTGGTGTCACAGATATATCACCTCTCACAGAACAACTATCACCAAGAACTATGGAAATGGTATTTTTATGTGTCTTTTAAGTTCCCTAGTTACTGTACATTAAATCTGAATTAAACTGGCATGATAGTTATGGATTAAATGTCCACTGTGTCTCCCCAAATTATTGTTATCCCTTTTGATCGCCATATAGGAACTACATAAAACATTCCTGGATGCCTGAGCATGGAAAGAAAATAGAGGCTTATTTTGTGGGTTTTACACTTACAACCTCTCTCCAGAGCGCATTTCCCTATTCTTTTGTAACCACCAACTAGACAAAGATGACACATTGTTAAAACAACAAAAACAAATGGGAAGAATTTAAGCTGCCATGTTGCAGCGTTGACTACAGTAGGCTTGAGGGTAATAATTATCTGGCTGCCTGAGTCCTCGCTAGATTGCTAACAAAAAGGCAAGAGGTTGGGAAATAAGGGGAGGAACACAGAGTAATCCAATTACAACAAACAGCTAAGGTGGGTATTTAAATATATCCACTGCAGCTCTGTGGTTTCTTTAAAGATTAACTGGAAGAGGAGTATGTGAAGCTGGAAATGTTCAAATCAGCTTGTTAAAGTTAATGTTCTCTGGATTTTATTTGTAAATAGAGCAAGCGTCACATTGAACAAGTGTCCTGCCAGCCAAGCATTACTGCTTCATTAGACTTATTTCAAGTAGTGAAAATGTATGCAACACGGGAAATCTCATCTTGTTCGCATAAAATAAACTGATTCTTTAGATTTTATCTAGGATTTATGTCTACAAATGTCTGTTAATACAAATACACATCTATAGATGCAATCCAGAACTCCCCTAAGACTTACAACCTAAAGAATTTCACTTGCATGTTTATGTACAAAGTATACAAACCAAACCGAAACTGTAACTTGCAGGGAAGCTTTAATTCAAGGACGAGATCGTCCTCAAAGCTCTGCACTCACAGACAAACACGAAAGCAGTTCCAGTCCTAATCCTAAAGAAAAAAAACAACAACAAACCTTTATTATATCTGTTAAGCTACGAACCATGTTCAAATCTATTTTGGAAATAAACTCTTTCCTTTATCTTTTAAAGCTTAGGCCATGACTCCTTTGTTGGAATTGTTCTTGTCATTGAAATAGAAATAAACTATAAATCCTCAACTTCCAGCTGAATCTAAGCATGTGGGCCACACTAGTGGTTCAAAATAAATTTATCGTTCTCAGCTATGAAGGAACTTGATATTACAACATATGCATGCCCAACATCAAAAGTGCATTTCCACTTCTGCACCTCTCTCAGGGATGATACGTCTTGATCCACACCGGAGCTTTAACTGACACCGTTTGAATGTTAAACAGATGTTTTCTAGCTCCCGCTGTGCTCCAAAATGCCTTTATCCACTAAGAAGGTTTACAAAACACTCTGCCGGCCTGGCTCTCAGACATGTTTCTGAAGGTAACGCCATAAAAGTTTGTGACACAGTTGATAATAAGTCCTGGACTAAATAAACACCTCAGTCATGACTGGGGATCATTTTTCAACTTAAAGGAAGCTACTATGTCTCAGGCAGCCAATGGATCTCATATTTGCCTTGATAAGTCCATGCAGGAGAGGCTGTTGGAAAATAATCCTGATGTGCAGAAGATATCCAGAGTAAATGCAGGGCGGGGGGGGGGGGGGGGGGGGGGGGCTTGTGTGATATAAACAGTGAGAGAATTCGTTGCTCATAAGTTGTTCATCAACAACACCACTAACCGATTTCCTTCCAGAGGCAAAAGGCAAAACTTAGGTCTGGTATTCACATCAAACTTGAAACAATTTATTTCAGACTTTGAAACTTCTGAAACAGTGACACAGCATATACTTATATTCTGATTCATATTCCTGGCTAATAGCAGGAGATTTCCGCTTTATTTATATAGCACTGAAAGATAAACAGACTGAATAATCATTGTTTTTCAAACCGTGTTAAATCATAAATGGATGTACAGCTGAGTGACAGTTATTGGTGGGATGATAGCACTTCCTATGGAATCATTAAGGTAACTAACACTATGATTATGCTGTGTTTGAAAAAACTACACAACAAAGCTACCAGATCTGAAGCTGTGCTGAGGCACAATAGTGTTAATATTCAAGCTGATGCTTAACAGATTTAAAGTTTCCACATCTGGCCATTCAAGCAGACATATTCTATCTATGAAGCACTGCTGTTATAAGTTGTGAAGAATGAGGTTTGACATTGTCCTGTAAAAAAAGAAAAAAAAAAGTAAAAAAGACATTCTGGGAAATAATAATGATAACATATGACTTTCCAAATTTCCAAAGTATACATCTGCACCAATAACACCTGCAGACATGTGCGAGTCATCCGTGCCGTGGGCACTGACAAACCTGCAGAAGATTAAAGACGGTGACTGTTGCACATATACCTGGATGTTCTTTTTTTATTTTATTTTTTTGTTTGTCTTGATTTTCTGCAAGCCTGTTGCAAAAGCAAACTGAAATCTCGTGTCCACTGTCTTTCTGTGCGTATCAGATGAGCTTGTGCCTTGAAATCAAGGTGGCATTTAGGTTCTTGCCCTGTGTGCACTGAAATTTCACCAGACTGCTTGCTTTATTTATTTTTTCCATGGACTGCATATGAAAAATAAGTTTTTTGGTTCTTTGTAGTGAGGTATATTTTTGTGTACAAATCTCTACAAATTATCTCATGGAGTTTAGCACAAAGTGGTGAAACATGGCGCATTCTTACTTGGAAAGCCTCAACATTTGGCAGATCCTCCAACCCTGACACCCTCAGCAGGTACTAATTAATTTATTGATTACAGACTCTTTCAGAAGAATGCTACCTTAATCTTTCTGCTTCTCTCTTGCCTTATTTTTTAATGTGTTTCTGACATAACGTTCTGTATTTGTTCACATTTTATAGATACTTTCAAGTTTATCAGTGAATAAACTACAATGATTTCCTTAGTACTCACGTCTGTTTGGTGAAAATATGAAAGAATTAACAAATTACTCATTAATACCGATTTATCTTTTGTTGCATTTTTGAAAAACGTCCCTATGTTTCTGGAAATCTGGTTTGCATAGGGCATATGACAAACCCCCCCCCACTAAGTATCAGTTTGAGCGTAAGTACAAGTGATTCACACCAAAAGGTTCGAGGTCCAAACCTCCTGTGTGGGATTGCACTGAGGCTGTTCCTCTAACTTCATCTTACAGTCCAAAAACATGTCTGTTTAGCTAAGCAGTAAATCTAAATGCACCGTGGGAGTGAGTGCATGCGTGCATGGTTGTTTGTCTCCCTTTGTTAACAATCTGATGGACTACTGATAAAGTGGGCATAATTAATGTCGAAACTGATATTAAACACAAAGTATGTACATGAATGTCAAAGGCATCATTGGTTAACCAGAAGATGGGGAATAGCCAAAGCTCTTGAAATTTATTTACATGTAATTCTGATTGCCTGCAGCATATTTGGTTTCAATCTAACCAATAATTGCTGAGATAATTGTACCTCATTGTGCCTCTTGAGGAAAAGTCTGGAGCACCAAAAAGTACTTAGGTCAGGGATAAAGAAGACAACTAACATTCTTTTTATAACATGAGAATATCTATAAGGTGAAAAGCAATGGTGTCCAGTATGACAGAGTTTAAATGAATCAAACCTTTTATCAGTAATGAGAAGACCGATTACATCTGTATTTTATTTGCAGAAAAGCCTCATGTACCTCAGAAGACATTTTTAGATTTCTAAAAGGCACTGTATCCTGCCGTTTGTGTTGCAAAAGTGATTTCATATGTTGTAAAATGCAATTCTTCAAAAGAAGAAAAGGAACCAGCCAAGTTTAAATGCAATCTGTTCATGTCTAGCCTTTTTCTCCACTCAAGCTTCAAATCACACCCACACAAACCTCTATTTGCCTCTGAGACCTGTCTGTGGAGTAGGGAGGACAAAAATACTACTTGCTCATTCAGGGGATCAATAAAAGTACACTAAGATAGATCATCTATCTGTGAACTGGAGCAAAAGAAAGAAAGAAAATAAACACAGTTTTGCCATTGCAACACCTCTTAGGCCTTTAGTACATTACTGGAGCAGCCACGCAAGGCAAATAAACTAAGCTTTCGTCTCTCAGCAGACAGAATCTCCCACAGATCACATCGCCGAGCTCGCACTCACGTATAAGAACTCTAAAGCAGCTCTAAACCTCCTGATGGAGATGTCCTTAAGACTTGGAGGCTGTAGCCACACATGTACAATTGAATATCACAGAAAGTGCAGAGGTTTTAGCAATATGAGCAGCGATGTAGCTTAAAGAAACACAATGCAGCCTCAGCTACTACAACAACTCCAGGCCAGCAAGAGGACGCAACATCTGGACCTTGTGAGTATGACTATAAATGTTGGAAAAACAGTATCCCTCCTCTCTGGGCATATAAATAACTCAAATCCCACTCACCTAGGCCCCTCCTCCTCGCAGCTAAATCTTACCGACATGCAACAAATTAATCATGACACGCTTGAAAACAGAGGAAGAGAAAAGGAATGGAGAGGAAGAAAAAAGATTTAAAAAAAAGAAAAAGAATGAGGCAAATGTTTTCCTTAGCAGCCAAAGTTGATGGAGTAACACAGTTGGACAGAAAGAAGATAGAAATCATTTATGACAAAGTATGCGCAGGACGTGTAGGAAATCAGCTACACCTGCTTGAATAGCTGGCTCGCATGCAGGGTAAGAGGAGGAAGAGGAAATGACATCACATCTTGGACAAGAATATTTCCAACACAGGTGTCGGCTTCAATGATGTGGGAAAATATTTTTCAGACTGTTGAGTAATAGAGGTAATGAATGAGATCTAATAGGGATAAAGTGGGAGTATTCAATCAGATTAAAAAGACAAGATGAAAGCGCTGCTGGATGAGATGATGCAAATCAACCTGAAGTGACACCAGGCAGGGTTTACAGGGAGGTTAAACCCTTTGCAGGCTGGGATGTAGACACTCGAAAGTGCCAGCCTGCAGTCTGGCCAATTATGCTTTTTATGGGTCTATTAAATATCCTCTCTCAATATAAACAAACGAGGATCACTCCTCCTCCTTCTGTCCTTCTCCCTCAGCTATTTAGCTCTTGAACTTGAACAGACGGTGTGCACATCTGTGTCACTCGCAGAGAATGTTGATTCACCCACCAGGACGGATATCAGGTGTCTGTTTGCACATATGGGAACTATAACAACCTTTATCTCTTTCACCGACTCTCTTTCTGTCCGTCTCTCCGCTGTTCTTTAGATTGGCTCAACAGGGGTGCAAGTATTTCGCGTTGAGCGCATTTATCTCAAGAGTTTAACTTGATTATTTTCACAATTTCATCCTCCCGTCTACTGTGTTGACAACTTCATTTAAAAATTCAGCCTCAGTGCATTTTTTTTTGTTTCATTTACATGTTGCAGTTTAGTAGGGGGGTTATTCACTGTTTCGTCTAGATCTAGATGGTTAGATTAAAGAAAAAGATAAATACTAGAGTATTACACTTCATCACAAACCTTTAGCCACTCGCCTCTTCAACCTGCTCCTCATTTTCCATTTTTCTCTTTAGATTTTTTCAAGCCTTTAAGTGTGGATTGGTGTTAAAGAAATGATTCATTCATTCCCGCTCTAGTTCTCCTTCTCTAATCAATAATCATTGTCTTGTAGCTTTCATCACAAAGAGACAGACCCCCTCTCAGTCTTTTTTATCCACTGCTAGTGAGTCTGCACTCATTACTAGGTTTTTTTCATCTTGTTCCATCTTCACGGCCCATTTAAGTTGTTTCTATAAGTTAGGATTGGCTGTCTCAAAGCTAAGTAACTCTACAGAACCTTCTAGAAATAGAGCAGAGAGAAGGGGGGGGGGGGGGTAAGAAGAAGAGAACAACAGAGCTGGAAGATGGAAATCAGACCAGCCACTTTATGATTTCATTTCCTCAGATGACTACCAATACTTTTTCTCTGTTAATTGAAACCATGTTACACTTTGTTCATTTCTCCAGAAAGTCCAGAAGCCACAACCTGCTATTTTTCATTACATCTTTCGATACTCTCTCCCTTTCAGCAGACAAAAATAAATGTGCAGGGTTGCAGAAGCTGGACAGTGTGTGTAATCTAGTGGGAAGAATAAGGTGATACAATCTATAGGCTCAGCTGTAAAAGCAGAAATCTAAGATGTGATCCATCTGAAGGGTCAGTGTTATAACTTGTTTTTAATTTTGTCATTTTATTCTGAACTGAAAATATCTAGTAAATCGGAAACTCTGGTAGATAAGATACAGCGGCCTTCAACACACTTAAATTCATACAACCAGACATCAGCAGTCTCGTTTGTGCAATTTGTCAACCGTGTGCAGGATTGCTTGCAGTGTTTCATTGTAAATACACATAAACGATAATTTGATTATACAGATTTGCATCACGACACTGTTGATATTATAGACTGCTATTGCTTTTATTTCAGAGTTGGCTCTTCTGCAGTCATTCTTTGCCCTCTCATTTCCTCTGTGTCAGCAAATGAAAAAGCACAGTGCAGTTAAATTTAACTGAGTCGTGAGCCAAAAAGGTTAATAAGCACAGAATTCGAAGCAGGTCTTCTCTGCAGACACCAGGCAAGACCTGAAACCCCCCCGGAAAAGGTCTGCAGACTGGACTGCTCCCCAGTTACTTATTGTGTCCAGATAAAATGAGATATCCAGAAGTCTTTTCTCCTGGCCTGTTATTTTACCTTTTTTTTTTTTTCTTTCTCTTTCCTCTTTTCCTTACCTATCCACCTCTCCTTAACGTTTTTGGGAACAAGTGTGGAGAGCTTATAAAAAAATTGAAAATGAATCACAAAGGAATAAGGAATGCTTGTACTTACACAAAGCAGATCAGCCACAAAGGATCAACAGGATATTTCCACAAACTTCATTCCAGACACTCCCTACATACTAAATGCGTATGTTAAATCCTATTTATTTTCATTATAAGATCCTTTGTGCAATGCTGTTCTAAATTTTGCTAGATATTTAGTTTTTTTGCTTCAGGGAAGCAAAGGAAATGCAATCATAGAACAAATGAAAATACAAGACATATACTTTGATTAGAATCCAGTGAACATTTAGAAGTCTGAGTCTGGTTCTGATGGAGGTTTTTCCTACCTGTCAACTAACCCGCCCCCATACAATGAACTAAACTGAACTGGGGAACAGATGGTTCAAGACCTTCTGACTAACATTCCCGATGATGGAGTCATCAGGAATGAGACGTGCTGCCACGTGGTTGTAATAAAGCGTTGAAGCCTGGTATCCTGCTGCATCCGTTCAAGGAAATGCTGACCACCGACCGAACCCTGGGCAGAAACAACACCCCCAGTATGAACTTGCTATGAAGGTTGCTGGTGACCATTATCAGGCTTTCCTCGCCAAATAGAAAGGGGGCTTTAAATTTGGATCTGAAATGTTGAATCATCTGACCGCATTTCCAGTGTGCGATTGTCCGCTGCAGATGCCGCCAAGCCCAGAGATGTCACGGTCTCTACAGGACAAGGTTAACACTAGGCTTCTCTGTTATGATTCCTTGCAAAGAATACACAGTGGACAGGATGGAGAGCTGCAGCTTCTGTGCACAAAGTAGACTTTTCATAAAACCGATCACTGCCAACTTGCCTGTCATCCACAAAAACGTCATTCTGTGTTTTAACAGGGCAGGAAAATTACTGGCCCTAGCAACCACTTTACTCTATGGAAAAATACATTGGAATTGGAATAACAAAGGAAAAAAAAACTATATGAAAAATGAGAGTTTAGCAAGTAATATGTTATTTTTTTGTGGCATGAAAGGCTGAAACAAATAGGAAAAGTATGTTCAATTGACACAAAGAAGAAAAAAATACAGTACAACAGAATGAAGATGTGTGGTTTTGGCAAAGAATAGCTGAAAAGAGCAGAAATATGGACGTCTTAAGTATAAATGCCATAGCAGCATGCAGGAGGCTCCACTTTTCTCAGTGGTGTAGGCTTTCAAGAGCTGGCACATCAGCTCTCCGCTGCTGATTTATTTCCATTCTGTCATTAACATTTAAATCTATATACTTTCCTAAACTAAGAGTTTAGAAATTTGCAAATTATGAGACCTCATGTTCAGTTTTTAACTTAAAAGAGTAAAAAACTGATATTTTTTTCATTATTTATTTAATATCTAATCCATTTAAATACTCCTTTCATCCTTTTCTGAAGGCATTTACAATGTGGAGGATGAGAAAAAAAGACAGTTGGTGTAAATAGATTGTCGGATTTGACTGTAACGAGGGAGATTTGCCAGTTTTTTTTTTCTGTTGTTTTCTGGAAGCGTGAAGTGATTATTGAAGCATTTCACATCATTAAAACAAGACTCTACAATCAAGTGGTGGATCACACTGAGAAACCAATCAAATCCACAGTGAGTTACGACTAAATTCATAAGGTTGCCGTGCCCATCTATTTCACTCTACACAAGACAATCATTTGGACACATCAAAAGATGCTACAGAGAAAAAGGACTGGAAACTAGAAACTTGGACTATAGACTAGTAGGTGCTGAGAAACTGAGGAAGAAGTCGGTTCATTTTGCCAAAGTACAATCCAGCTCATTTTGTAACCAAAAGAGATGTTCCCTGCTGCCCATCAGAGGGAACATAAGTTTTAGGGCCTTCATGAGTCCCAAGGCCAGTCATCCTAAATCACCCAAACTCAAAAGGGGAACAAATCTGGGCTTCCAATTGGTGGAGAAGCCAATTCCACAATGTGTTTCTCTGGATTATGTTCAGTGTATTCACAAATTCAAACTGCAGAACTTATTTTTATATTATATCAATCATTTGCTCAATAGTGCAAGCCGTAGAAGATATATTCTTATTGTGCTTATTTTGGATCACTCTGGGCAATGAGAGCTCAAATGCCAGGAATAAGAACATTTATATAATAAAAAATTATGAGATGAAAATCCTGACTCAATTCCATGAGGTAACATCATTAGTAAAATCATAAATTATAAATCGAGATTTCATCAAATGTTTTATAAATATTATTCCAAGTACCCCTTTGTATGATTTTCAACAGGTTTTTGCTACACCAGACCTGCACTTTGAAGGCCACAGCAAGAAATCAAACAACGGTACCAGTCTGGTCTTTTAAAAGGCCTGCGAGGATGACAAAACTGCATTATGCCAACTGGCAACATCCCCCGGAGAAACTACCCAAGGTCACACAGGCTGGTCTTGGATCAGAGCACGGAGTCAAGTTCGTTGGCTCCCGAAACTAACAAGATTAACGAGACCATCGAATTGCCATCTGTGTTTTAGTCCAAAAGAAGCAACAGGCAGCCAAGAGAAATTTCAAACGCATGTCTGATGATCTTCAGCGTTTTTGATGGTTATTGTGGTTGACGGTCCGGCAATGAGTATTCTAGAGATGCACTTAGTGGCTTGGTTCTTTGAAAGCAAGCAGGTTTCTACGGGACAGGATGGGACACTAATGACAGAGGAAGGAATGATGCTGCTGACAACCACAAGAAATCTTGACACCCTGCGCTGATGTCCATCTGCAAGCAAGGCCTGCTCCACAAAAAAAAAAAAAAAAAAAATGTGGATGAGTGAAGGAGTCTTACGAAGGCGGCGTGATTAGGAGAGCGTGGGAGCACAAAACACACATCTAATCATGCCCATGCTGCTGGTGACACCACGAGGCCTCTCGAACTCTGCAGCCAGACCCGGCCCTCTAGTGCCTGTTGTCGTTTATGGCCCTTTCAGAGCTGCAGCGAATACAGCTGGATGACTTTACTACCTCCCTGAAACCACATCATAGAGGCTTCACATCTTCAAAGTACCCCCACACATTTGTATAGAAGCCTGAATTGTGAATAGTGAAATTCAATTGAGGCACATGTGTGCAAAGCATGTAATGTCCATGTGTGCCATTTATGTGTAATCATGGACTGTTAGCCCGTTTAAGTACTGAAGCCTAATTTGTGGTTTTACCTTCCCGTTTTAGGTACACCCTGTATCAATTGAAAGGATTTTCAGACAACAAAAGAAGAAAATATGTAAAAAAAAAAAATACATCCACTGTATATGCATTATCAAATAGCATGTTTTATACATTTAAACTGCAGAAACAGGTGTTTGCTTAAACTGGCAAAGCAATAAGACAAGTATTTAATGTGCAAGCTTCTAAGATTTAAAAACTGGATATAGTTTTAATGCCCAGAGCCCAAAGTAATGACCCATGGCATATGTCTGTGAAGCAGCAGCTCACTGGGTTTCTGAGTGGCAGCATGATGAACCACTTCATCTTCACTATGTGAAACAAACACCTCAGTTTCTTGCTGCTGCTCACACTGAAACACTCACGAGCTTTACTCGAGGAAGGCTTCCATTTAGCTCTGGCATGAAACCGCTAATTACAGCAGAATTTGTTGTCTTAAGAGGCTCAATTAATAAACAATGACCTAAGTTGGTTTTTGTTGGAAAACAATGCTGCATTCATGAGACATGTGTGAGGCAGATTTCCGGACCCCCTGTGCTCAGCAGTTTCCACTGTTAAGAGGTGGAAACTGTTGAGCGATGGAGGGTAGAGCGATGCTCATTCCCTTCTGAGGGAGAACAGCACCAGTGGCGTCAAGTGCTGTGTCCCCGATATATATATATATATATATATATATATATATATATATATATATATATATATATATATATATATATATATATATATATATATATATATATATATATATATATATATATGCACTCTTGGCTTCAATTTCTTCATTTCAAATACAATTTGTCTGCTTTATGACTTGAACCAATTATATCTAATGACATAATTGTCTTGTAATTTGCTTTGGTAAAAGGATTTTGTCTATTAAATGAGAACCTGAGGAAATAAATTTTGAAAAAAATAATAAAATACAAATTTGACAAATATTTGTACAGCAAATGAGCTTGCAGTTATTTAGAGAGCTAATGAGTCATTACCAGTAATTAATATTGATTTGGGTTTGTATGTAAATGCAGTACCATGTCAGTTTGTGGAATCTAACAGAAAAAAGTGGTAATAAAACGTCTCACATGCAGCAGCTTGGAGACCACCAAGAGTAAACCACGAGTAAATAAGATATTATATATAAAAAAAAAAAAAACATAAAAACAGGTCAGCTGAAACATCACAAGTGTCTGGTCAGCTTTCCCAGCCAGAGACGGAGCCCCAGCTGTATGTCTTTCGTTTTGAGGAGCTCTCAGGTCTCAGCTGCTTCCTTGGCTCTTCTCTGACTTCTCCATGTGTTGCCAGTTACACCATATTAGACATTTAGACGCAGTCATCTTTGTACAAAATGTTGTAGCCCAAATTTGTGCCAGTTGCTCACTGTATACCCACATAAGTGTTCTTCATGAGCTTTACTCGTCAAGAAGACTTAAAGGACAAAGGCACGTTCACTACATATCCTAAAAGTTAACTCATACACAAACAACACCTGCTGTCTTCAGCTACGGCATAGCCCTGAACCACCAATAACAAAAAAAAAAAAGAAAAGAAAAGAAAAAAGAAACACCTTTTTCTTGTTTAATGCCTTCAGGAGCAGCATGATTTGTGCCAAGTTTAAATCAAAAACAGAGAGACCATTCAAATGAAATGTATAGATACAAGCAAAGCAGTTCAGTCGCAATTAAAGCAACATTGTAAGTAAAAAAAAAAAAAGAAAAAGAAAAAAAGAAAATAAAGATATTGAGGGCACAAATAACTTGGAGACCCCGAAACTGTCCTGAGGTTAAAGTAGTGACAATTGAGGTCAAACTTACAATTCCTTTCACAAATGAAAATACAAATTTTCCATTAAAAAAAGGAACATTACTACTGATTCACATATAAACTAGTCAATATTATTATAGTTTTTTTTCTTCTTAGTTTAAATTGCCTGATTGTCATCCCTTCATTCAGAAACATATTCAGAGAACACTTAAACGACAGATGAAGATGACACCTTCTGTTTTCGAAGCTGCAAACTACACTGCTAGTACATACTGAGTTTGCTTAAATGCTGTATGTTGTATGTCAACAGTTTCACACCCTCCAACAAGTCAACGATACCTGAACGGTATGTTAGTTCTTCAGTCACATGGGGCCGCACGGACCACACGTATTCACTTTTACAGTGGCACGATGCACAAACAAATGACTGCCACACCTGGGTAGAGTACATACTACAACGCAGTACACAGTAAACGTTTTCAAAGGCAGCGCAGATTCCTATGATGACGGCTCGTAGCTCTTTAGATCCAACAACAGTAAGTGCAAATCACGGAGTTTTGGTTCCAGGTTTGATCCACATGTGTGCGTAGGAACTAAAGAGTTTAGGGGCAGCCAGCTCGCTAACGAGGCCTTCACTCACAAACATCGTACACATGGGAGCAAAAAGCTCTGTCGTTGCCAGATGGCATTCCCACCTACCCCTTTATTCAATAAAGAAAAAAGAAAAAAAGAAATAAAAACGCTCCAGCACCATCTCCAGATCACGCGCCCACAAACGCAAAGATAAGCCCCGCTCGGTTTAAACAACTAAAACCCGTCCAACTTCATATCTCATCCTCCAAATCTCCACCTCTTTCAACCCTGGACTTCTTGACCCCCTCAGCTGTCTCCACCATTCATTAAGCCATGCTGCTGTTTATAACCGCATACAGACCAAAATTAAATAAAATATCAAATCAAAACCTCTGGACAGCTATCACGTCGCTTACAAGTCATCAAAAACTCAACATTGATGGGATCCGTCATAACTTAGACAGATCCTATCCAGCAGAATGAACAGAATATCTAGATTTCATGCCACTGTTTAAATCTGAGTGTTCCATGACAAATCCTTGTCTCCTCATTAAATAAATATACATATATATACACACATATCTACACAGTTTATATATATATATATACTCTGTCCAGATTCGCAATAGTTCGTGAGATTAACCAAGACTGGCAGTGGGGCAGTAGCCAGTAAGGTAAAGAGCTGAGAAATGGAACAAGAATACAAGAACGGAGAAAAACAAATGAGGCACAACATCTGGGCTGAGTTAACCACAGGCTATTACCAGGTCCTGAACCAAACGAGGCCTGATAGGGAAATATACAGGCATGAAGTGGTGAGTAGTGCTGCTTCATCCGTACGCTCCTTCACGCTCCCTCAGGTCAGCAGATCAGTTATTGTTAGTCGTCTCTAAGACTAAAAGGAAGCTTCAAGGTGGCCGCGTTTTCTCAGTCGCTGGCTTCAAAACTGTGGAACAAGCTACCTTCACATATCAGGAAGACTGACTCACTTCCCGTTTTTAAATCCTCTCATAAAATATACTTTTTCACTCTGGATTTTAAATCAGTTTGAGGTCTTGGTTTTAATGTTTTATCTTATTGTTTCATTTTTGTTTTATGCTTTTAAGTTTAAAGTTGTTTTACATGTTTACATTTCTTTTTTTTTATGTTTTTCTCTGAACCCATGTTTGTGTTCAGCACTTTGGTCAACTGCGTTGTTTCTAAAGTGCTTTATAAATAAAGTTGAGTTGAGTATGTTAGTGATTGGGAAAGATGATAGTTGGTAGCACTGTTGCCTCACAGCAAGAAGGTTCCTGGTTCGATTCCTGGCCCGTGGGTCTTTCTGTGTGGAGTTTGCATGTTCTCCTAGTGCTTGCGTGGGTTTCCTCCGGGTACTCCGGCTTCCTCCCACAGTCCAAAAACATGCAGGGTAGGTTAATTTATCATTCTAAATTGTCCGTAGGTGTGAATGTGAGCATGATTGGTTGTCTGTCTTGTATGTGGCCCTGCGATGGACTAGCGACCTGTCCAGGGTGCCCGCCTTTCGCCTACTATGCATCGGGATAGGCTCCAACAGACCCCCGTGACCCGGAGACGGATTAAGCGGGAATAGATAACCACAAAAGTCAGACAGTACGATCGGCAGGTGAGGACAGAAAAAGACATACACTATATGGCCAAAAGTATTCGCTCACCTGCCTTGACTCGCATATGAACTTAGGTGACTTAAGTGACATCCCATTCTTAATCCATAGGATTCAATATGATGTTGCTCCACCCTATGCACCTACAACAGCTTCAACTCTTCAGGGAAGGTTGTCCACAAGGTTTAGGAGTGTGTTTATGGGAATTTTTGACCATTCTTCCAGAACCACATTTGTGAGGTCACACTGATGTTGGACGAGAAGGCCTGGCTTTGTCCAAAATGTCTTGGAATGCTGAAGCATTCAGAGTTCCTTTGACTGGAACTAAGGGGCCAAGCCCAGCTCCTGAAAACAACCCCACACCATAATCCTCCTCCACCAAACTTTACACTTGGTACAATGCAGTCAGACAAGTACTGTTGTCTTGGCAACCACCAAATCCAGACTCGTCCATCAGATTGCCAGATGGAGAAGCGCTATTCGTCACTCCAGAGAACCGTCTCCACTGCTCTAGAGTCCTGTGGTGGCGTGCTTTACACCACTGCATCTGACACTTTGCATTGCACTTGGTGATATATGGCTTGGATGCAGCTGCTCGGCCATGGAAACCCATTCCATGAAACTCTCTGCGCACTGTTCTGGAGCTAATCTGAAGACCACATGAAGTTTGGAGGTCTGTAGCGATTGACTGTGCAGAATGTTGGAGACCTCTTTGCACTATGCGCCTCAGCATCCACTGACCCTGCTCCGTTAGTTTAGGTGATCTACCACTTCGTGGCTTAGTTGCCGTCATTCCGTCATACAGCTGACAGTTGGCTGTGGAATATTTAGTAGTGAGGAAGTTTCACAACTGAAATTGTTGCACAGGTGGCATCCTATTACAGTTCCACGCTGGAATTTACTGAGCTTCTGAGAGCGACCCGTTCTTTCACAAAGTTGTAAAAACAGTCTGCATGCCGAGATGCTTGATTTTATACACCTGTGGGCACGGAAGTGATTGGAACACCTGATTACCGTTATTTGGACGGGTGAGCGAATACTTTTAGCAATATAGTGTTTGTGCCCTTAAGTCTGAAAGTGCATCTTTTCATATTAATATTAATGGTCAGTAAGAAAGAAGGATGTTGAACAAAATTAATTAGTAAAGCATTGTACACTGTGAAAACTCTTTAAAAAAAAAAAAAAAGCATTAAAAAGTCTTGTTTCAATAAAATTAAAAAATAATTTTTAACTATTTTGCTAGTTTTCAGAATTCTAATCAAAAAGATTTCTTACCCCAATGGCAGATGTATTTTTTGCTTAAAGTTAAACAATTTTGACTAGATTTACAAATATTAGGTTTATTTCTACAGGGGCTGTTTTTGCAGTGTATTTATGAAAAACTGCCCATTAAATTCCTCTGAGCAACTTTCCCCCAACTCAAACAGTCCTGGTGCAGTCGCGTTTGGCTATTCAAAAAAATACTTCTCAAAAACACAGCAACATTTCTGGCTAAGTTTTGGGTTAAACGATGCTATTTGTGAAGCTGGAATTTAAAGCTTGCCGTTGAGTGAGCTTATGACATATTCTTGGAAAAAGCTGCTGATCTGATGCTGCCCACATCTGATTCCACATTTCACAGCGTCGACTTTGTATCCCTGTGGTGTTGGTATTAAACGTTCTCCAAAAAAGCTCAATTTTGCGGAAAGCATCAAATTCATTCCCTGGCAAGTGCGGACTTAAACCGAGGCAAAATAATTTGTTGATGCAGACGAATACCGAGCGCTTTTTTAACTGAATGAAAGACATTTTCACATCTGATGTATATTGTATGAAATGTGGACTCACAGTTATGAAAAGATGCTGATCAGAGCCCAAACAATACTTTCAAAATATATTAGGAAGCGCAAATCATTTCTAAAGTCATGGACTGATATGTTGGCTAATATTGTTTTTTTTTCTAATACAAATAACATAATACTGCATTTTTAAGTGCAATAGATTACATAAACATATGTATTAAGCAAGATTAACAGTCCACTTGTAAAAGCAGTCAGATATATGAATGAATGAAATAAAGTTATCAGGAAAACCTGCAAAGAGAATCTGACATGAGACTCTGCTCGTGCTCGTGAGAACCATGTGACATGGTTGAAAGCTCCAGGACAGCAACTAGGATGGCTTTGACTTTGTTTGTAAGTACTTCGCGAGTGTCCATGCTCAAGAATGAGCTATGAAATTTGGTTTTTCAGTCAATACCGATAAGATGTCCTCCAAGTGCTGGTGAGGTCCACGAGTGCATGACGCTTAAACCAGAGTATGAATGGATCTCAAGGTGAAATTAGTCTGTATGTTTGCATTAAGAAAATTAAAGTCAACACACATAATGCAGATGAAGTTTTTGCACGACACCTTTTCTTGCCATAATAAGTCATCTGTGATTATCTAGTGGCAGCTGACCGGTTCAGCTGTAATACAGATATTACATAGGAGAATAAATAAATAATATTTTACCCACTTTTTTGATGGTGGAGCTGCAAAATAGGAAGGGAAAAAAAAACGGGGGGCCATTTCATCTCTGAATATTTCTTCTTCACACCTCACTGTTTTGGTCTAAATCAGAGATAAATACTTAACTGTTTTGCAGCAAAGAGCTTGATTGTGCTGTCTGCCAGAGTCCACACACTTAAGACATGCTCTCTATGTCTACCTGTAGTTTATTCTGCTTGTACAATAAGAAATCTAAACATCAGCCCACATACATTCCCAACACACCCTCACCCAAACACACACTATAGAAAAAGCCAAACATTTAAAACAAGACAAATATGAGACAAACATTTCAATGTTGTTTATTATGGCTGTAATGAAAAGCACGAGAATGGAGACGCACACCTTACTAGGGAGTTTGGACTGTGTAATTTATGGCACGGTATAAAAGATGGTACAGCACTGAAACCGCTGTGCTTTTCCTTGGCCCTGCCCAACACTCCCTCATCACATCCAAACCCATTCCAGTCCGTGGTCCTCTCTAATTTCACCCCAAGCAGCAGAAGCTTGAGCTGAAAAGGAGGAATCTGGCCCCCAAGTTCAGAAAACTATTCCCTTTTCCTGTCTCCCTCCTCTTCCAGCAACCACAGATCGACAGCTCTACGGCCAGCAGTGGCCCAAAACTATGAGGGGTATTTTCAGCACTGTAATTCGAAACACATATGGTACACACACACAGATGCAGAACCACACACTCAGCAAATACGAAAGACACTGGAGAGCGATCAAAAAATGCAGGCAACCAGAGAAGAGACACAGATGCTCATAAAAGGCGTGTGTCTAATTATGCTCAGGTTTGTCCACACCTGTTCTCCTTGAGTATAATCTGAGGAGCTTTGCAGGAAAACTGGGTGGAGACATAACTGTATAAAGATGCAAAAGAAACTCATCAAAAAAAACAAAAAAAAAACAGACCAGTAAAGGGATGGTATGGCAGGCAGAGTAGAGAACCAAGAATAGAAAACAGAGCAAAGAAAACACAAGTTTATGTTTGGAACTTGATGATTCACCACTATTCCACTTTTCTTACAGGACATGCAATTTATACTTCAAAAAAAAAAAAGGTTTACGGGAATTGTATCAAGTTATTATCCCAATTAGGCGACCTGAAGCTCCCTTGTTGGTTTAAACATTTAACCAATGCTTCTTCAAAACAAAAAAAATTCAAATCTTAACTTCTAACTTGCTCTCAGTGGTTGACAGGAGAAGTGATGCCACATGTAAAGACACTCTTTCTTCGTGTGTACCAACTAAATACAACACTTGCCCTGATTACAGATGCAGTAGGCCAATTCCAAGACCTTAATTGCACTGTGCAGTTTTATTTCCCATAAATAAAGCAGAAGCAGGACTAGCAATTAGGGCCTAAATTTACCACACCTGACTCGGGGGGGGAAACCCCGTTCAGTGCTGGCCACAGGGATGAGCCAGCTCCAATCGGGTGGAACCAGAACACCAGTTGACACATGAGCTGCATCACAGCTCAGAAGTTGGACAGATGGAGGTTGAGGCAGCTGAATATCATGGGTCTTACCTTCTCATCAATATATGTTCAGTATTACAAAGTAGAAAAAAAAAAAACTTAAACAATAGCTCAAGTTCAATCCTGAGAAACAAACTATTTTGTCAGACTCTAGAAGCGGAAAATTACCTGTACGAGAATTTAAAAATCAATCAAATCAATATCCCACTTACTCTAAAGATTTCCAGCTTTCTTTAGCTATCCTTCCCCAGAAATGTTTTCAGAGAAGAGTTGTGGCTTCTGTCGATGGGAACAATTAAGTAGAGTTCATGTACGAAGCCAAAAGGACCTTCCAGTGAGGTTACAAATTCAAATAATGTGCTTATTTCTCAGCCACTCTGCATTTATGTTGTGGCACTGTGGGCTGTTTTTACCATCACAACCCATTGACAAGAACAAACCGATCAAAATCAAATTAAAAAAAAAAAAAAACTGCTCATCCCATCAGGCATGAAGAAAAAAAGATTTTGTGGAATCTTCTTGAAACCACTTTTACAATAAGAAACGCTGTGTTATGTTGGGTTTTATGGTGTTGAACAGCTTTGTGGCCTCACTCCTCTATGCAGTCAAATTACTAGACTTTTAATGTTTCAGAGTGTTTAGGATTCATCACCCGCACCCTGTAAACCATTGTTCAGCAGATGGGGCGCTAAGAGGAGATGCTGTGGCTCTCCAATCCCCCAGAGACAGCTGCGCATCTGAAAGCTGTCAGGGGGAGGTTCTGCCCACTCCGTTCTCAGAGGCCTCAAAACCAAAAAAGGGTCTCAAAGCAGAGACACAGAGGGGAACAAGAAAGAGAGCAAAATGTGAAAAAAAAAAAAAAAAAAAAAAAAAAAAAGCCAGAGCAACTCTCTAATAACTGATCTGTGGCTCAATTCTCCAAAGTTTGAGGTGGTAAAGTTATGTGCTGTGTGCTGACTCACATCTGCACATCTTGGTCCTCCACAGCAATAGGAGCAGAGGGATTAATCAGGGAGTTTGGAAAGAAGAGAAAACGGCATCCCTAATATAGCAAAGAACACAGATCATCAGTCTTCCTTCGGGCTTTGACTCGAGTCTTCACAAGAAAGAGGAATAGAGAGGCAAATCACAAAAATGTAAAAACGTTTAACTCTGTTTCACTGCAGCCGTTTCCTAAATGAAAAAAAAAATCTGACAAATTCAAGGTTAGCAAATAATTTGTGATTACTTGAAAAGTAATGACTGTGGACAGGTAAGCCCTTTCAAATTTAACTTTAGTTACAAACAAAAAGTAAATGTTTTTGAGTAACAAATAAAAGTGTGTTTAACTATTTTCAGCTTTTAACTATCAAATCACCTGTGCAATCACATGTTTTTAAACACTGTAAGCATCCTTGAAATTGCACTTCTAGTGTAAGATACCTACATTTTTGTCCAAACTGTAGCTCTGCTGTTGAATGACTTTGTGGGAATTTGATGGAAAAGAAGAAATTGTGAACTGCATATGAGATTTCCAGTCCTCCTGCATTGTTTTAAGTCATCAGTTTTTACCAAAAGGTCGAACACATCACTTTACTTCTATAATTTTAAGCCCTCAGACATTTGTCTTTCTAACCGTAAGATTTATTTCCCTCCACTGTAATATGTATAACAAAGTCAAAACCACCATACCGTTAAGATTTCCTTGAAAGCTGCTGCATTATTTGGTATACTAACATGCACAGTTATATTTGGCTTTAACTGGATTGTATTTACTTTTGTGCACTTTGAGCGCTGTCCTTGTAAATATGAATTTGTTGTGAAATGGCACAATGCAAGTAACATGAAGAGTTATACTTGGCCAGATAGATGAACTACTGTTATTGTCATAGAATAGAGGTGTAGGAGGGGACTAAATACATGTATATTGACTTAAGCACGTCAGACAACACATCAGTGGATGGTCATGTGCTCCCTTCTGGTTTTGCAGATAACCTATTGGGTGACAGACCAAAACAACTGTCAATTACTGGCAGCAAACTGGTACTATGTTGACCTGTGAACTAGACTGTTGGCCAACTATGTACATTTTATACATGCTCTACACTTTAACCATTTGAGATGCACGGTTCCCAGTTGTTGCAGCATCTTCTGTTACTTTCAGGTCAAAGCGCTGAGTAAAAACTGTGCAGCATGCATGGAGGAGCTTGACCTTTTGAGTCAAACTGAAACATGTGCTGGAGTACTTTAATGCTGATTCATCTGACTGTGTTAGTCTGTCTCCAAGAGATTTGATTTATTAATATTTAAATCGGAGTAAAAAGTTTACATGCATTTTAACGTCTGGGATGCATATTGAAAGTTCAGCTTCTTACCTTTTAACAATTGCCTATATTGTCAAATATAGAATTACTGATCCGGTTTTATTAAAGCAGAAGCCATGAACCCTTGTGCGTTTGTGTCTATTGACAGCAGCTGGCTTGACGTCAGTTATCGACTTGCACATACAAATGACATGTTTAAGCCTGGTCAGTAGCTCTAATGTTCCCCGTGCAAAAATTATTGACTTCATGTCATTTGTCTAATAAAAGTTTACAGTAAATACCATCTTATAATAGACTTAGGGCTGTTGTAATTCTGCCCTCTTCCTTTAAATATTATCTCTATTACTCTGGGTTTCATTTTGAAGACTATTAGGGGTGATAAAAGGTCTTGAAATAGAGTTTCTGTCCTCACTGCAGCTGTCAGCTGACTCTGTTTATGACACAAACGGGGACACATGCACAGGACTCAAAGTCTACATTGCAAGTGTATAATAAAGTTCTAAATGTAAAAAAAAAAAGAAAAGAAAAGAAGGAATGAATATGTACCATATCCAACGTAGGCTCCCTGCATATCAAAATCCTTGTAATAACATAATATTGTTTGCTTGAAACGACGTATAAAGAACACGTAGTTGAACTCATACTGAGAGTCTACACATGTTCACAGGTGCATCAACAAGCAAGTACAGTCTTCCGCCCCTGCGGTAAACGCCCATCTGCCTTCAAGGTACTTCTGTGATCTGAATGTGATTTCTGTGATCTGCTGCAGCACGTTGTGTTTTTGCAGGATTTCTCATATTTACAAACCAGTGAGGCCACGAGGCAGGCTCAGCATCCCGGTAATTAAAACACCCTGGGAGGTCTGTCACTGAAATTTGTGAGAATATTTGCTCTAAAGAAAGCAGCCTGTCATGACTGCACCGCCAACCACCCACCCGTCCATCTTCCCTCAGCACACAAATACCCAATAACCACTCTGCTTCCCTACTGCTGCTATAGAAAACGAGTCTTACTGGTTCAGCGGTGAAAGATTGACATTAAAGAAAAAAAAAGAAAAAAAAGGGGGTGATGTGAGTGGAGAGCTTCATGCTAGATTAGTGCAGGACAAGTACTGTGGAAAGCAGAGACTGGCACGCTCATAAATAAAAGGTAAAAAAAGATGAGACAGTAAGAGCGGCCAGTGGTCAGCTTTCTGGTTCAGTGTCAACATGTTTACTACATGTAATGTAGAAAATAAAAGTGCCCAGAGTAAATAGCAACAAAGTGGTCAAGGACCAGATCATTTATTATCATCAGCTTTTCATCCACATCTATGTTGTTTTCATCACATTAAGGAATGGTGACGTCCAAGGAAAGGGATGTGTTAATGTGGAAAAAATAAAAAAAATTTTTAAAAAATCTCATAACCAAATGTGAATATATTCTACGTTTTCAGCTCCTTCCTCTGCTTTACTTGAAGCAATGAAGAGTTGACACGTTACAAGTTTAGTTGTATTAAAATGGTGCGATTACTCCGTTAGTGCGGATCATCTGAAGAAGTGTGAATGCTGTTATCCAAACCTTTGAATCAAATTTGTGTGTACATTGATTGAAATATGAGTGCAGTACTGAACACAGAAGTTTGCAAGCTCTGTCACCCAAACACACTTCAAAGAAAGCTGCCTAATCATGGTGCGACTTTATCCACATGTCTTCTATCCGGAATCTGCCGTCTTGATATTTTTAAAAAAAGAAAAATTAAAGGGAAAAAAAAAAAAAAATCTACTGTGAGCATCAAACCAAACTAGACCTAATTTCAGCTTTGGTAAACTCTAAAACCAGTTGCCTAGAGGCATCATAGGATTTTCTTTTAGTCAAACTTACCTGGACAGGTGTCAGCTGGGCTCTAGGGTCAAACACTCGCAGCATCTTGTCCTAGACAAGCATAAGAAAAAAGAAACTTAGAAAAAGTGTTCAAATTACTAATAGCAAGGCTGTTTTATTTTATGATAAAACATTTTAGCATAACCCTAAACTCAAATTCTCTTTATTTTAAGTGTATATAATGATCAGTTTTATACTTAATCCACTCCATATAAACAGCATCTGAAGTTAAGAATAATAATAATAATAATAATAATAAGAATGTGTAAAATCTGCAGGATTGCAACGGATGCCAAAGAGCACAAGCGAGTTCAAGGTTTCAAAGGAAATGTGGAAGGAATTACGGGCTTCTCAGTTATCTGAATCATTTTCAAGCAAATTAAACGGACAACTGAACTGTTAAAGCTACATATTGAAAGTATTAAAAAGGGTCTCTCCACGTCAGCTTAAGCCAGATAAGGAACAGCACAAGCTCTCAGACGTTTCTTCATTTATCAGTGTGAGTGCTCGGATTCATCGTTGGCAAATGCAATCCAGTGACCTCTCCACAGCCTTGTGCGCCTTGACCCCGGCCAGCCAAAACACACATTCGGCATCAATCAAAGCAGCCAATCATTGAGGCTCCTGTGTGATTGGAAGGAAATGGGGCCTAATGAGATCAGGCTGTGTGGGACATTCGCGTCTGCAGCCATGTCACTCAATACTGCTGAGTGACTGTGATCACAGGAGCAGCCCGACACACGGAGTTGATGGCAGGTAATACTTATAAGTACTTAGGCTAAACCATGGGGACAGCTAGACATATATAAAACTATAAGGGAATCAGAAGTCTGTCCATGAGGCAAACTTTACCCACATACAATATTAATTCAGACACCACACTCCTTTCGGGAGTGGGACTTTCAAAAACGTGACCAGAACTTCTCTTTTTTAATTCCTCGACAATCAAAGAAGCCATTTGCTATTTTGGAGTTGAACATCGAAACAGGGGTTGTGACTAAATCGCTTCTCTCTTTTTTTTCGTTGACCATCTTGTCAGCATGTGAGTGCCGCCCACCCACGACCATGTTGCCCCACAGACATGTCTTCAGACCTCGGTGACCTGGGACTAAGCCAAAGGCTCAGAGAACTCTCAGGGAACAACACATACAGGCATATTTCCCTTTACGTGACCTTTGGGTAAAGATCCACCTGTTTAAAAAGAATGTGCTTAAGCCATATGAGTATACCAGTATCTGCTTTATTTTTGCATATTCTCATCTATTTATCTTAAGAGACATAGAACCAGGGCCTCTGCAACTTATTTATTCCCATTATTGTCCTAAAATTCCTTATTTTTAGGGAGCTACAATTGACAACACAAATATATTCCTTTTACCATCTTGCTTACAAAACTAAGTAGAAACGCTTGGAGCTTATCTGTGTTAGTTTTGTCTGAAAAGCCAATAAAATTATCATCACAACATTCTTTGTCCAAACATAGTAAGTACATTTCAGCTAAAGTTTCTTAAAATTTTATCAGCAACTCATGTATCTGCTCTTCTGAACACACCTTAGAATAGTGAGAAATGCACATATTTACTACATATACAGTGAAAATTATACATTCTCCTAATGAAAGCTGACGTTTGCCATATCTTCCCAAGTGTTGCAGTGTAAACATCACATCACGGAGGAGACTATCTGTCCCCCTAAGCACACAAATGAGGGTATATTCATGTGCAGATGTGTCCACAAGTAACCAACAATACACACACACACTCAAACAAGTAAATATACACTCTTAAGCCTATGACAAAAACACATATAAGAATGCGCACAACTGAAACTCGTAAATGCACAGATGGGGCTGGCTGGATAGCTTAAGTATGTTTGTGTGTTTGTATGTGTGTGCTGAGACAGCAGCTGTTTAATCACAGAGGCGGAGTCTCCTTCTCAAGCTGCTGTTAATGAGTTTTCACCACAAGTCTGTTGCACATAACTTTCGCATGTACAAACACACACACACACACACACACACACACACACACACACACACACACACACACAAACACACACACACACACACACACACACACACACACACACACACACACAAGCTGGGAATCTTCACCCAGGGGTGCTCTCTGTCTCTTACTCCACTCATAAAAACACACAGCTCTGTCAGGCCGCTGTTCCCCGTCTCCCATGGCTACAAGCATCAAAGCACCTGTGATGGGCAGTGTGACCAATTCAAATAGGGGAATACAGTATAGTGTACAAATCAGTTAATTAACTTTCAAAATTCAAAAGTAGAATGTGGACCACACCTTTGAGGACGTCTGATTTCTGAAGGGCAAACCATCCCTTGCCATCCATCATTCAGATAAACATTGGCTCTCTTACATCTCTGCTCATGCCTCCTGTGTATTTCTTTCCCCTTAACTGAATGCTGCCTTTCTCTTTACAAGTATGCCATGAATACACTTTTCTAGAGGTCTCAATGAGGCCCGTCATGATTCCTGCTCTTCGGGGAGGTGGTCTCCCCTTCATTTTCCCTTAACCAAGCTTTGTGCTGAATGTTTACCCAATAGGAGGGCTGAGGATTGGACCCACATGTTGGCGGGTTCTATTTGCTTTCTAAAAGCTTGGATTTGAGAGTTTGAAAAGAGGCCTTTCCCTCCCCACACACACACAAACACACTTTCTTCTAAGGTGTTTTGTTCTTTCAGGATACACTGATGCTGATGGTAGCTGATGGTGATGGCAATCATCCTGTCAAGGATGTTGTGATTTGACAAAGCCTGTGATGGCTGGAGTAATTTGTTACTTGTCAGAGCAAAGGCAAACAAGGAGGTTTGGACCAACAATCATAACTATTAAATAGGGGCATGAGGTACATTTTCTGTGTCAAAGGTTGTTTGGTCTCTTGTTCAATTAAGCTCGTTGGGTCTTGTCAAAAGTCTACACCAGGGGACTTAGCCTCATTTTCTAATCCGTCAATGTGTGGCTTTAGAAAGGAAGCAAATGCAAAGCGATGTTTGTGCTAGTGAGCTAAAACTGAGGGATACGAAAATGAAAATAAAAGAACTATATTATTCTCTACTGATACAAATCCTCTCTCTTCCTAAATCTACAATATTACACACATAATGAAAAGCCTTTGGCATCAAAGATGCACTTTAGCTCTTGAAAATTTTAAATCAATGTCTTCTTTGTTTCTCCATGTGTGCTACACAATTACTGATTGTATTAAAGACGTGTTGGTTGTGAGGTGCTAAATAGACTCAGACCAAAAGACATGTGGGGTCAAGGAGCAAAAGTAGCATAGATGCAAGAAACTGGGATTCTGGGGTTAGTCTATGAGGCTGACATACATTTATAAGCCCTTGTAGATTCATTGTTCACATGCAGCCATTTACCATTATCAATGCCTTAATTACCAAATGACTGGTGTTTCCAAACTCGTGTGGAAAATACCCTCCGGCTCTCTATTTAATGTCTTGCCATCATTATTGCCATATTAAAACAAACTGGCAGTAACATTATGTACGTTAAGGCAGTTTACAAGTTTATTCCTTGTTCCTAAAGAAAAATACTCACTACCTCCTAATTCTTTGTGCTATAGGACTCCCAACCTTTTTTTTTATGAGCATTGCCCTTGTTGATACGTTGATTAAACAAGTCCCATACAAGAAAAGAATGTGTTCAATGTGAGGACTGTCGCTCTGAAAAATCAAGCTCTCCATCTAGTGGCTGTAATCTGCAGCTGCAGCAATCAAACGTGGATTCAGACAGGTTTTTTTTTTCCTCTTTGTTTCCTTTTTTGTTTTCCCCAGACAGTTATTTAATGATTGAGGTAGCCAAATAAGATACAGCAAGCCATGCACTGTAATATAAATATTGTGCAGTGTGAGCTGCCCTGACCTTGCAGGACGATGCCAGCAGGGAGCCGTCCTGTTTCCAGCTCAGACTCTGCAACTGGTCGCCGTGCTGCTCCAAAGCTGCATGTACACACATGACAATTTACAGAGGTGGAAGAGTAAGATGCACCATATTCATGTCAGACAGATAAAAAAAATATTAAAAAAAGATTTTAAGAATCTGATTTTGTAAATATTTAAAAATTGAACAACACGGGACAGACATGATGAACAAATACACAGACAACAGAATACACACACCAGTTTCAAGAGGACAATAAAGGGGAAGACATGAAAATTATGAATCAAGCAAATAGAAAAAAAAAAGTTAAAAGTATGGATCACTGACAACAAAGAATGGACTTAGTCTTAAGGCATATGTGAAGAATATTAAGCAGATTACACATAAGGCTACAGTGCCATAAGTGAGAACAGCACAGCATGGGTGATCTGCTCAGTTTAACCGTGACACCATACAGATGAAAAAAAAATGAAGGGTGTTTTGTGCTCTTGTTAAAATAGTTACACAGTTGTGGAGTAAAAAATAAAATAAAACAATAACCCAAGAACACACTCATTAAGAAACATAGTTTTGCCTTCAGATCGTGTTCCTTAACTTCATGTGAAAAGGAAATTCCAAATGTGATAAGTGTGTAGGTGATGCAGCTCATGAATGCCTGGATCAGCAGTGAGTAGCAGCAGCCAGGCCAGCTTTCATGGGATGGTGAAGGAGGAGCACAGTGCTTGTGGGAAGGGTGAGATGTGGGGGTGGGGGGATTAAGCCAGAGGATAGTGACCATATCCTGAGGCCAGTCTGGGGAAGACTGGGATCAGGACTGCAAAACAAAACATTACCTCTGCTGCTCCGGCACTTAGACAGAGCCACAGGGCTGTAAAACGTAGGCAGTGTGAGTAAGACATTCTCCAACAAAATTTAAAAAAAAAAAAAAAAAAAAAAAAGGGGCAACCAACTACTTCATTCCAGTCCAAATACATATTTATGTCACACAGAAACAAAACATGGCACAACAGAAACAGGAGATTAATTGACAGAGACTGAAATGCTACATGTGCAGACACTGTAGACAATACACAACAAATACTTTGATAATTGATTCGTTTTTATGATGTACGTTGAAACTATGCCCACAGAGACAGTGCGTACTGTGCAGACTGTGCAGTTCATGTTTTCAGCTGCGGGTACCTGCTAACGGTGCATCCTTGCGGCTGGAATCCCAAATCAGAGGAGACTTGGAAGTGCCAACAGCCAACAAGCCCGATGAGCTGGGGTGGAAGTGCACCAGTTCCAGTCTGCCTTGACCTGGATTCAGGGTCATTTCTGGACTGTTGGGCTGCTCCTGCTCTGGATCACACAAACGCCACAGCTTCACCTGCATACACAAAACGGAAGAGAGATAAAAAAATAATTAAAAAAAATAATGCATTCTTGTCGATTTTCCTTCCCCAGTTCCTCTGAACCTCTTAAGGGAAAACAGTCCTTGAACATTAATACCATTAATATGCTGTTTATGGTTTGTCTGTTATATTTACAAAAACAAGTTCATCACCCATAACTCTTAATGCGATGCCACACAAACCATTCAGTAATGTGGGACCTGGGCTGTGGTTTGGATTTGCTGACATCATATTAGCTGAATGACAACAGGTTTATACTTAATCAGTGTACTTTCAATTTACTGTGCTCTGCACGACAAATTTGCTGAAAGAATATTACTGCTGGCATGAGATATAAAAAAAAAAAAAGAGGAAAAGTGGAAGTGCTCTCCAGATGCTGGCCACTGCAAATCTCTTGGATCTGTGTGGCTGGATGTGTTTGCACTAGTCTGGGAGGTAAACCGACTGCTGACTTTGAAGATGTGGATCCACAATCTGCACACTAAGTGGGCCGAGGCACCTGCGACTTAGGATGAGGGTATTTTCAAAAAGTTTAAAATTGCAAGAGCCAAGAGGGTTCATTTTGCATTCAAAGCCCTGCCAGGAACAACAACGCTTGGAAAGATGGAAATTGCAACTGTGATATGTATACTGGAGGATGACAAAACAAGATGCAAAACTGCATTTAAAAATTCAAGATTAAGAAGGAGGTGGATGTTTTATAATCTCACCGTTTCATCTCCAGAGCAAGTTGCCAGGAGACACTCATCAAAAGGAGAGAAGTCCATATCAGTCACCAGATCTGACAGGGAGGAAGGAGAACTCGTGGAGGTTAAAAATCAGCTCTGCGTCACAGCTTTCTGGCTTGATTTCACTTCTGAGGAACAACATTAACATTAATTTTATTTAATGCATTTAAAAACAGCACACCAAGGTAACATGTCCAGGGATTACACATGAATTGTGCCACTTTCTAGCACATTTCACAAATCAAGATATTCATGCATTCATTCATGAGACTGGGTTGGACAAAAGGATAAAGAAATGCTACCAGAATGACAGGAAATCTGGGTGACTGCCCACTGGCCATTTGGACCAGGATTGACTGAAGTCAGGCCCACCATACCACCACCTGCAGACACACATGGCACGAAGGAAAATCATACTTTCAAAATCTGTTCCATGGGACTGCAAAGATTTACACCCAGCTGAAAATGGATTTTGAGAATCCATGCTTTAAACTGATAATCACATTAAGCACTAAATGAACTTAGATAAATATAAACACAAAAAGGGCTATAAGTAAAAAAGAAGGATACATCAGTCTATTCAAACTTTTATAGTCGTACCAGCCTGTTCAGTATTGAAAGCCACCAGCTTGGAGCTTGCTTTAATGTGGTTTCCCTGGCAGGAAAAGGAGCCGGCACGGACATTGTTGATCCATCCCTAGATTTCAAAATATGGAGAATATTAATAAAGGATCACAGTGGATGAGAACACAATATATAATGGAAAATAAAACACACACAACCAACTAGGGACACTATGAAATAAAGTTTTTCTTGCAGTGAAAAGGAGCATACACAACTAAGTTGTAACAACCTTGAAAAAAAAGAAAAGAAAGGAAAGTGAACTGCAATAAACAGGAAGGATCTAGCTGAGCACACACACATTTTACTGCTTCAGAAAGAGCAAAAAGCTGAGGAAGTGGAAGGGCTCTCTGTGTTACACAGCAGATCGCCCTTAAAACCTCTTGCATAACATTAACAAGGCACGAGCAGTATGTCTGTACGACATGCTCCAATTACTACCACGGAGCTACTCCTCAGAAAAGCAACAGAGGCAGACTCTGGGCCTTTTTTCAGCGAGAATCTGACAGCTTTTCTCGACAAATGTTTCCAAGTACCCGTCTTGAGTGTATGCATATTCAAAACTGGATAAGTAAGTTGCATGTTTATGGACTGTGGGAGGAAGCTGGAGTACCTGGAGAAAACGTATGCAAGCATGAGGATAACATGAAGGCAATTAGATCAGGAACAGTGTTGCTGTGACAGCAGTGCTTATCTTTTTTCTTTTTTTTTTTTAACCTGTGAAATTTCACTCAATTCGTCATTTAACGCCACTCTACCGACACTCTCTCTGGTCTCTCTTCATTCCCATAAACCGTTCACTCTGCAAACTTCGTCCCTTGTCCTATTTTCACTCCTGAAAAGTGCTGAACAGCACACAAGCCCATGACTTCAGCACTGGAGTAGCTTCATGCCCACATCGAAGTGCTGGTTTGACATTCACAGGAGCAAGGCACCACCTGCTGTCTGTGCAGAGATTAGAGAGATACAAACACCATCCACCATCTCTGCATGCCAGGCATTTCACCGTCTCATTGAAAACATAGGATTACATAAAACATAACAGAAACCGGGCTGCAGGCCGTGGCTAATAGTTTCAGAGGCCAAAAAAGGGCAGTTGTGTGCAAGACAACGTAGGTCTGGTCCAGACACGTGGAGCCTTGTAACCAATGACAACTGTCAACTGCAAACCAGGTAATGTATTCGCTACATCACTGATGACTTTTTTTTTTTTTTACCATTCAGGTTTGTATATTTCCCCTTGAATAAGTAACGAATCTCAACAGACCCAAACGCAACTTCAAGCCAGCGCAAAAGAAATGAATAAATGACATAAATGTCATATAAAGTGATGCGGGGCGTCACTGACGCATCGCGTAAAGGCTAGCAGCGTCATGCAGTTATATGGCAGGTAGTTCTTACAAGTAGTCCGTTGTTTGTGTGAATAGGAGCATGTGGATTCATGTGCTCGTTCCGTCTGTCTTATTCAGGTTTCAGATGCAGGAAGTTCAACATCCATTGCAGGCAGGCGTCACCCAAAGTAGCTCAGCTAATTACCAGTGCTAATGTTAGCCAGGAGAGCTCTTTCTACCAGACACTCGTGCACTACTCACATCTTTCTTGGCAACTTTTGGAGTGGTGTTTTTAAATTTGGATGTCTTGAAGCGATTCATGCTGCCCTCTCAAAATGCCTTTCGTGCCTTCCGGGTGTCTCTGTCGAGCTGGTTGGTACTGCAGAGCGCTCGGACACAGCTGACAGTTCAGGCTCGGAGCGCGGTGTTCGTTCGATTCGCCCCACGGCGCCTTCCGATTGGGCGGAGGTTTCATAACTAACGTGACATACAACACACCCGGTTCGTCATACGCTACCCCGGGTAATAAAACGCTTGCATTATTTTTTTTACTTGTCACTTTATTCCACGACAAAAAAAAAAACAGATATTACCAGAACACTATGTGTCAGTGTTTATATCAACCGTGGACACCAGTTAAGGGTTTATGATACGATTTAAATTAGACGCACGACTCGAAAGTAATGATTTCTCGGTCTCTGTGATTGACGCCCACTTCGTCCTTGCACATGCGCCGTGTGTTAAGAGCGGTGGCCCCTGTAGGAGCGATGGCGTCCTCGGCTGCTCGGTGCTCTGCACGCTGGATTACAGTCGCCGTGTCCTCTGGCCGTCGAAGTACTGTCGGCGCTGGTTTCTCTGCTGAGCATGGAGGTGTCCGACGTTTTTCTACCCTGGGAGTGGAAGAACTGTGGCGGGGAGGAGGCCTTTCACGCGGTGGAGCGGGGAAAGCGTTGACATTGAAAGGACTGTCGGGTGAGTGGCGTAGTGGCCATATGAGGCTAGGCTAGGCTAGGCCAGGCATCATGTAATCTCCTGTTTACACAAATGACACGAGATAAAGTAACCACATGAAAATGGGTCAATATATGTTCTAGTAGAGCGCGGTGATAAGAGTAGCGTGTAACCTGTAGACATCTAGTTTGAAACACGGCGGGATGACATACGTTGTCGTGCTAACTGCCGGTTTGGACAGGAGTAATGCCGGTGTAGCAACAAACTGAACTCGTTTGCGTTTTAAACTACTATAAATGTTCATTTGTTTGTATGCATGTATTTAAATTGCTGCGTCTTGATAAAGTACTGTCACTGCATGTTTTATTTATGCATTTGTGTACAATTTAGTTGTTTATTAAAAAAAAAAAACGCATATTAATCTTTAGAGCTGATGAGTTATCCAGCAGTAAAGACAAACCAATATTATAAAGTTATTGCTGTTATCGAAATTTGAGACCGTCAATATCTGAAAGGGCCAAAACTTTGATAGTTGTTTATAAAACTGTGTGTATGTTTTGGGAGTTTAGTTTTTGATCTTCAATTGAAAAAATTGTGGCAGGCTGGTCCGTTTTGTTTAAATTTCATTGCAGCAACTCAGAATGGTACTCGTAGGTTGTATGGCGCCCAACGTGCTTGCATGTATACCTGGCAACTTCGGGGTATACTCCTAAAGAGATGACGGATGGTGTCCTAGCGTATTTCTTCCCAGATCTGGACCAAGGCATCACTGAGCTCCTGGACATGGGGTACAATATGGCTGAGTCAGGTGGACTGAAACATAATGTCCTAGAGCTGTTATGTTAGGTTGATTTAGTGGTAAGGTTAGGTTCTTCATCCTCCAGGAACTGTCTGGCATACTCTCACTACATGAGACCAGAAAGTTGTCTTGGATCAGAACGAAATTGGGACTCGCTGCACCAGCCTGTCACATGTGCTTAGGATGATTTTGCTGTCATCTTTAAAAGCACAGGGTGCCAGTGGCGGACCTGCCAATTCTGGTGTCCTATGGCAAATGCCAATTGAGCTCCATGCTGTCTGGCAGTGAACACAGGGCCCCTAGAAGACATAAAGTCCTCAAGCTACCCTCATGAAGCTTGGTTCTGATAGTTCCATCAGAGACATTCACAGCAGTGACCTGCTGGGGGTCATTTTTGGGTTCTGGTAGTGCTCAGCAGCCGAAGCCAGTCCTGCCGGTGGGTTAAGGAGCTTCTGCAACCCAGTCGACGATGCATGCTTTTACATGCTCTTGAGACTGTGCTGGGAGACGCAGCGAACCCGACAATGACTCCATGCTGTCTGGCAGTGAACACAGGGCCCCTAGAAGACATAAAGTCCTCAAGCTACCCTCATGAAGCTTGGTTCTGATAGTTCCATCAGAGACATTCACAGCAGTGACCTGCTGGGGGTCATTTTTGGGTTCTGGTAGTGCTCAGCAGCCGAAGCCAGTCCTGCTGGTGGGTTAAGGAGCTTCTGCAACCCAGTCGACGATGCATGCTCTTGAGACTGTGCTGGGAGACGCAGCGAACCCGACAATGACACGTATTGATGTGCCATTCTGTAGGCGTTGGACTGCCTGTGTAGCCTCTGTGTAGGGTCCAGGTATAACCTTATACTGCCAGTCATGACACTGACCCTTGCCAAATGCAGAATGAGTGGGAAAACAGTCAGCCTCCACCTGTAAAACCTTTCCCATTTTTGGGGGTTGTCTTCTTGTTGCCCTTCTAGTGGGCCTGTCGTTAATTTCATGAATACCAAAGCAGCTGAAACTGACAAACCACCTCCTGATACTTTAAATGACAAGGTGAATATTGCGGAATATTGAATATTTTTTATTTAATAAGTATGTATTTAATTTTGTTAGGCATTGTGTGTATATATACAGTGTCATGCATACATGATAAAGAGGCAAATTTTACTAAAGGGTTTGGAAAATGACAGATTCAAATTTCTACAGTATTTGGATCACAGGCTCAATCCTGCTTTATTTTATTTTTTTCTTCCCTTACCTTAAATTTACCAGTGGACAAGTTGTTTGTTTCTAGATATCTAACATCTCGCCCCCCCCCCCCCCTCCCTGGATATCTTTCAGGCCTGAAATCACCCCATGCTGTCTACACAGTGTCCTTTCATACAAGTGCTCCTTCCAGCAGCAAACAGGACTTCTACCAGGTTCTGGGTGTACCTCGCACAGCAAGCCAGAAGGAAATCAAGAAAGCCTACTACCAGGTCTGTTCCAGCAGGGCACATGGAACAAGGTCCAGGTAGATGTTAGCTGGACTAGCATTCAAGTAGCTGACTGTGTGTTTGTTTTTCTTCAGATGGCCAAAAAATACCACCCCGACACCAACAAAGATGACCCTCAAGCTAAGGAAAAATTTGCTCAGCTAGCTGAAGCTTATGAGGTTCAGTCTTAATGTTTTTCCAAGTTTCTGCTTAGCATTTCTACTATTTGTATCTTCATGTTTTGGCTGAAATTTGTATATAGTTTCATTCAAATGGTAATAAAAAAAACCTGTTAAACCTTGTCCTTTGTTCTGCACAGGTCCTTAGTGATGAAGTGAAGAGAAAGCAGTATGACACTTATGGTTCAACTGGCTTTGATGCTGGTCAGGCTGGTAGAGGGCAGCAGTACTGGACAGGGCAGACCGGCAACATTGACCCAGAGGAGCTTTTTCGCAAAATCTTTGGAGAGTTCTCAGGAAGCCGCGGCTTTGGAGACTTTAACGCCATATTTGACCAGCCACAGGAGGTTGGTGTGATCTTAAAAAGTGGGAGTGGAATTAAAGTCAAGCAGTGCCTTTTTTATTATTATTTTATTCATTTGTTGTTGTTTTTTTTTCCCCTTAGTTTTGCTTATGAATATTCAGGGTGCTTAATCTCTGGCTCTGTCTGTGTTTGGTTCAGTATGTCATGGAGCTGACATTCACCCAGGCAGCAAAGGGAGTAAATAAGGAGATGTCCATTAACTTAGAAGCAACCTGCCAGCGCTGCGATGGTAAGGGCCACGAGCCAGGCACCAAGGTTCAGCACTGCCAGCATTGCAATGGCTCCGGCATGGTATGAACACTGACTTGCAATATATTTTCTGTATTTTTACTGTATTTCCAAACATATGTTTTCCCACCTACAGGAAACGATAAACACAGGCCCATTCGTGATGCGCTCGACATGTCGCCGATGTGGCGGCAAAGGCACAATCATTTCCACCCCATGTCACTCCTGCCGTGGTACTGGACAGACCAAGCAGAGGAAGACTGTGATGGTCCCTGTACCTGCAGGTCAGTCCCTCAAACATATGTTCAGTTTGGTATTCTTTACCTATGTACGATCTCAGGATATTTGTTCTCTGTTTGCCCTTCTGTTTGTCTGTCCGTCTATCCATTCTTCCGTCCATCTTTATATAATATAATTACTCTATGGTTTTATGTGTGTGTGTGTTTTTTGCTTTTAGGAGTGGAGGATGGTCAGGCAGTCAGAATGCCAGTTGGAAAGAAGGAAATCTTCATCACATTTCGGGTCTGTGTTCTCAGCAGAACCAAGCCAGTTATAAGTGACTCAGTCTGACTTAAAGCCCACTCATGGCTTCTGTGTCTATCATGAGACCTATGATGTATAATTTTGTCCTCTGTGTGAATCTGTAAGGGTTTGTTAAACATGCTGAGTTAGTGCGGTGACTAAACTAGTACCTGTATCAATTTCCTGTTTTAAAAAAAAAAAATGCAGACAAACTACAATTAAAAGAAACTTATGAATCCTTGTTTCGAGAAGAGACTTCGCAGCAGGATTTCAGTTATCTATTTTTACAATGTACTTTAGACTGACATGACAGGTTGTGTGCATATTCTAATGTTTGAGGCTACCGTGAAACTGACACTGAGCTGTCTGACCTGACATCAATACATAAAATAACTTATGGTGTACCATTCTTTTATATATTAGCACTTTAACTTCATGTGTGGTTATGTGTCTAGGTCCAAAAAAGCCCAGTGTTCAGAAGAGATGGTGCAGATGTCCATTCTGATCTCTATATCTCTGTGGCACAAGCCATCCTGGGTGGCACGGCCAGGACACAAGGCCTTTATGAAACACTCAATTTGTCAGTAAGTAAAGACACAGATTCTCCAGTTGCCCATGTCACAGGGGAGATAAATCATTGACTATTGGATTTTCTTATTCAGATTCCTGCAGGAATCCAGACTGACCAGAAGATCCGCCTCACAGGAAAAGGAATAGCGCGTGTCAGTGGCTATGGCTTTGGAGATCATTATGTCCATGTCAAGATAAAAATTCCCAAGTAAGAGTCCACAAATGTCTTATTACACAAGTGAAAGGGGTAGTTCCATTTTCTGCAGACGGCCTTATAATCAAAGGCAGTGGGATAACCTTAAAAAAAGAAATTGGGTTTGTAAACAATTTTCTTGTGCAGGACTCTGACTGACAGACAAAGAGCACTAATGATGAGCTATGCTGAAGACGAGACGGGTGTAGAGGGGACGGTGAACAGTGTCACCGCTACTAGCACAGGTATGAGGACCTTCTCCTACAAATCTGCATTGACACACACGCAAAGTACCTGAAACGTTTTTCACTTGTATTATATTTCTCTATACATTTCTGTTTTAACAAGAAAAGTGATTACTTGGGTGCAGCATTAATCTGTCCAATTGGGGGCAGCAATGTTTTTTGCAATGTGAGACAGAATAGAGCAGACTTGAATGAGGTCAAGCAAAAAGTTTTTTTTTAAGTTTAATACATTTAGTTCCTTCTCACAGCTATAAACTAGGTAGGCCTAGATATGATTTTAACTCGAGTAACTCTGTCTGCCTCCACTTTTCTGGGTGTGTAAAGTGCTGTGCTACTTTTTCTGGCACTATCCGGTTTGTGATTGTCAGTAACGCATGCATCCATAACATGCCAAAAGGATTTATAGGATTTTTTTTTTTTTTTTTTTTTTTAATTTATCCAGTTCAGTATTAATTTTTTTTGTTTTGTTTTTGTTAAGGTAAAAGATCCTCCTGGAACTGAGGCTTCACGGGTAGGTCAGAGGACGGCGTAAAGCAAGGACACACTTTATGAAGAAACTGGAAGAAAGATGGAAGAGGAGTACTGGAAGTGGAAGTCTGCAAGGCTTTTGTGGATCAATCATTACAGGCCTAACCCCTAAACCTTGTACTGAAGAGACGAGAACTGAGGATACTTGCTCTGTTCTTCTGTCCAAGTGGATGCACAGACAGGACGTGCCAGCTGTCTCCGCTCTGTCAAATGTCCTTGGAGGCCGGTGTGGCTGAAAAGATTATTTCTGATAACTCTGTTTATGTTGGGTTTTCTGTTGGTTGACAAAACGGAGGCAGTTCTGATGGCATAATCCACAATTGAGAAATAAAGTATACTGAAAATATAACTTGTAAGCTACTGAATTTGTAGCTTACAAATGAACCCCCCTTCACAATAACTTTGTTCTGGGTTTTTGTTTTTTTTTTTTTTTGGTGCATAACCGTCAGTGGTAACAAGCTAAACAGACATGGATACAGACCACACAGGTTTAGTTCTGTAAAGGTTTGTCTGTGTTGGATGATCTGCTCTCTGTAACTGAGGATTAAACTGTGGAAGAAATTAGGCTTTCTTGGATCCAAGACTGATGGCTCTAATGTGACCCTCTAACAGTTTGCATAGTATGAGAGAAACCAGTTTTAGTTCTGAACTATGATCACATTGTACATAAACAATGTAAAATGTTCCACTTTGTCACAGAAGCAATATACTGTAGAGCTATAATAAAGCTTTGGCCTGGGAGAAGTCAGTTTTGTACAAGTTGTATAATATGTTCATGAATTTTTTTTATTTTTTATTTTTTTTGTGGGCTTCACTGGATATTGAATACTGCTAATCAAAGTATAGGGTTTTTTTCACAAGGAAAAGGTGGGAAAGCTTGCAGGAAAACAACCTAGTAAAGGTACTCTTTGTTCTGGGAATATTTTGTCACTGATAAGTGAGACCTTTCAATTTATACTGATTTACAAAAAGTGCCCAACTAGTAGGCTTGAGATTGCAAAATTTACAAATTAAATAAAAATGGTTGTATATATTTCAGGTCTTACACTGCAGGATTATTATCTTTACAATCTCTTGAACAGGCTTGTAAGCATTAAAATTCCAAAATTATTTGTATTGTGAGCAAAAAACAGCAGGCAAGTGAATCAGCTTCATTTTGATATTGAAAGAAACTGTTTATTTCATTGATACCACAACATAATCCAAAATGTTCATCCTTGTACAGTAGCGGCCTCTAGCCAGTCACTAATAAAGCTTTATACGGAGGAGTTAACAGCAGAGCTAATAAAACTGCATGAAAATTAAAATTCAGCACACATTACTTGATAAAGTTCAGTTCACGGCCATAAGGACGTGCACTCCTGAGATGCAAGAAACCCTTAAATATACACGGAACAGCAGTACATCTGGCAGTATCTGTACAAGTCCACCACATGTAGTTGATAGTACTGAACCTGAGACTCAAATACACATCACTTGCTTTGCCACGTCTGATATGAAACAGTTGCACCGTTGCTGTTTACTAATGCAGAAGAGATGCACCTTACAAATTCAAAGCACATGCAACAGGCCAGAACGCTGACGAAAGCCAGTTTCTTTTGGTTCTGTCAAAATGGTTTGAAAATGATGCAAAATTCATAAAATCTCACTGTGTCAAAGCAAGTGCCAAACTTTGACACAGAATACTGCATGAAGTTCTCACATCAAATATTTAATTTCTACGATGAAGAATCAGAAGTGAGTACTAATTGGATTTTTTTTTAAACCAGACACAATAATGGTCAGTAATTAAAGAGGTTAAAAATAATGTGCAGAACAAGTAGAAGGAAAAACGAGCTGAGCTGCTTGACGGTTTATATATTAATAATGAACAATAAACCATAATACCACCCAACTGTTACCCATCATGCAGATGAGTTACAATTTCAAAAATGTAGTCATGGTATAATTACTACAAAAAAGAATAAGAACCGTTCTACTTAATTATGTTAACATTTATGTCCTAATATAGGCTCCTTGTGGTAGATTAAACTGAAATATGCAATGAGACATTCATCAATGCCAATTATCCCATTACAACCTAAATCGTTTAATTACATTTTGTTGTAAGTGTAACTTAGTGACCTTGCCTTCTTGTTAATCTCTTATTTTGACTTATAAGTGTCAGTTCAGACAATCTTAATGTAGTCTAAAGAGATACGTCACAACAAGGTATATTAGTTTATGCTGTGCAAGAATAGGAAGAAAAAATAAAAATAAACTATCTTTTAATTCTGAAACTGAGGAATAGTCCAAGTGAACATGCATCAAGGACAGATAATATCTGTATAATCGCTAGCATCTGAAAGTTGCTTATTGGTCAACCACGTTAAAGAAAGTCCTTTGGTTCCTATCACCTGTCTCACAGTATACTTTTACAAAACCTCTAGGAAACATTAGGCTAAATAATAAATCATGAAATCCAACAGGTTTTACATTACAGTATAAGGTAAAATGATACATTTCCACATCAAACCTGATTCAAGATAAACAGTAATCTTTTGCAAAAACCTTCTGTGCATGAATGATGCATAGTTTGCTTTAGCAATTTATTTTTTTGTGCACCATAATACAGTGAATCAATTATAGTGTTTTGGGGGGGAAAATACCACTTCTATCTAGGTCTGCTGCAATAATTAAGTTATCTGTTAATACAGTAAATGGGCATGACCTGTATCATTTTTACCCCTGCACAAATATGCATAGAAAGTGAGGATATTGTGAGGCCAATGTTCCAGCTGAAATGGGAGATTAAAATAGAAGAATGAATCCGATAAACTTAGTTTCAAAGCGCCACTGAGATGCCAGAAAAAATTGTGTTTAAGCTCTATGAGAAATTAAAGCACAGTAACACAATCGAGATGGAATGTCAACAGTGGCAAAAACCCCAGTTAACACAGAGAAGTTAAACTGGGAACCTGTCGAAGAATTCATTACTGACAAACACCTATGACAAATGTTTAAGTGTACCCCCCCATCCCTAACAGAACCCCAGAGTGTATTTTATATATTGCTTTAAATGTGGGTTTGTCTTTTCTGATGTTTAATTTACAAAATTTTTATTAAATTGTAGTCTTACAATTTATTTGTCTGAATTTTCTTACTAATTAAAGTTAACAGCTTAAAAAAAACAACTTTATTATAGTGCTTTTTTAACATTACATGGGTGACATAAAATGACCTTCAAATGGCATATAGTGTTTGAATCGGAACCTAGGACGGTATAATATCCAGAAAAGGTAGTTGAGTCTGAGCTGAATCTGAGTCATGACCAAACACTGGAAGGACAGAGGGACTTTGGAATGGAGGTAGAAAAATAAAACATATAGGAGAAATTACAAAACATTGTGCTTTATGGATGGAAATGACTAATGGTCTTGTTGTGCATTTAGTCCAGATTTGACACCTAGAATGATCAATGGTTTGTGGAAATTTCCTAGTCATCTTAGTGTCTTTTCCTAAACATTTCTCGAACTCACAGCAGCTGGCTGTCAAGCTGAGGGATGGTTTACATCAGATACCATGCAGCTAATCCAGCCAAGGCAGCCAACCAGGAGGCAAACAGGACCTGTCCGGTTGGGTGTCTAAGAACGGCCATCGCCAGCTGACAGACGTACGCTGTTCCACCCGATGTTGCTGTGAGACAAATGCACAAAAGCCAGCTGAGATGACAAACTAATCTCCAAATCACTTACAGTTTGTAAAAGGTTTATTGTGAGTCACTTTAATTTACTGCCCTTTTGAGTCATTAGAGGACAAAAAAAAGTCCTCTCCCAAAAACTGCTACAAAAACATTACAAAATGTATTTTGTTATACTTTTTTTGCTCAAATCTTTGTCAACTTCAGTCCTAATGAAAACGACCACATATTTAATAATTTTGTTATGTTGGAAGACTAGGGACCCCCCCCCCCCCCTTTTCTTATTTTTAGATCTGTGTTAAATGGTTAGTAACCTAATTGTGACGCATTGTTAGTTTTTTCCCGCAGTGTCTGATTTAAGAGTTACTACTCTGATCATTAAGGCACAAAATCCTGTTGACTCCTATTTAAAACCACAATTTTTCAATCTCACAGCTTTTACACAATATAAATCACCCATTCTAAAAAGTCAGGGTTTTCATTTTAGTGAAAAAAAAAGAAAAAAGTTGTTTTATTTTTCAATGTTTATCATGAGATTGAAGCATTTATTCATTGTAGGCCTATGCATGAAAAACTTGTCATTTCTTAATGGTAAAACAATTTTTAAAAATACAAAAAAAGCATTAAAGTCAATGTTGTTACTAATCTTTGCTATATTTAAAGCTCGTCTTAATAAAAAAAATAAAATAAATTTAAAAAAAGTCCCTGAACATGTATTAACATGTATGAGATAGAAAATTACTTTTTTGTTTTTTTGTTTTCATGAACAGAATTATATGCAATTAAATTGACATTTAAAGAGTTAAAATAAGTTAAATTATTTAATAATTGGTATTTTTAATTAGGAAAAATGTTGTTGTTTTTTTAAAGTAGAAAAATATGAATCTGTTAATATTTTTAAACAGCTTGTAGGAGAGACATATTTGTTTCTTTAATTACCTGAAAGGGTATTAAGAACACATTTGTTCCCAAGGTATTGTTAGTCTTTAAGAAAATTTCAAATTCAAAGATTTTCGAAAAAAAAAAAAAAAACAATGGCCAAACATTGAGGTACAAATGACCTTAAAGGACAAAAAAAAATGTCCCCAATGACCTACAAGAGTTAAAACAGCACCACTCTTACCCATTTTTGCAGCATAGTAGGGACATTTGCTGATGTCTCCACCCATTGCTCCATGAACAGGCATGCCAGCATCCAAGACATCCTCCTGGATTGTTTTCCCAAACTCTTCTAACTCCTCGAAAACCTTTCAGAACAATTATGAAGTATGTTATTTGTATAATCCATGACTCCTTTGATAGAACAATCAGACACAAATGTCTATTTTAGACCACCAGAGCAAGAAAAAGAAAACAGAAGTCACTGTGAAATGTAGTATATTTCAAATGCTAGTTAATTAGGATAGTATTTGTAAAGTAACTGCTTTTTGGGTCATTTAGACTATCTAAGCTATCACCACTACCATCAAGATTACTTTATGCCCTCCATCTGGTCTCTTACCTCCATATTGAAATGAAAGGCTTTGACAGCCTCTTCCACCAGTTTCTTCTTTGTCTCCATGTCCAGATCCAACTCATTCATCCGACTTCGATACAACTGCTTGAATGCTTTGGCACTATGGATGCCATCAAACTGATAGAACTCCAGGCCTTCTCCTGTGGGCGGCAATTTCAAAGCTCTCTGTGCCACCTTCTTCAGCACCTGGCCCCCTGACAAGTCCCCCATATAGCGGGTGTAGGCGTGAGCCACGAGCAACACTGGGTCCTCCTGTCCTACCTGGTGGATACGATCCACATAACATTGGGTGGCTTCAGAGCATCTAACTTGGCTCTTCCAATCGGGACCATAGAAGTATTCAAGGTCACGAGCAAGAGCTTCATGGCGGTGCAACTCAGCAGGAAAATACAGAGGGGCAAAGTGTGGGTGGTCCTTGTTCCTTTCGATCTCCTCCTCCATGGCAGTATACGTATAATAAAGTGCCACAGCACCGAGCTGAAGAAGAGAAAACCAAATAGGTAAATGCACCAGCCGACTGTTCATATCTGTTGGTTATATGCTCCCCTAAACAGATACTTGTGCCTTCTTTCTTTTTTTTAGGTTTCCTTTACCTTTGCTTCAACTGTCTAGTTACTGTTTTATTTACACATCTTCTTTGTACTGCAAATTACTCTTTAACATTCATTTGACTTTTTCCACTTCCGTAACTTCTTCAGCCTGACCTTAAAGAGCTCTTTGCGGATACGTCCCTTGAGGAAATCTTTCACGAATTGCGTGTTCTCTGCCTTTTCATGAACCTCCTTGGTCCCTGCTGCCAGCATCTCAGACAGGTCTTCAGGGCTGAGGTTTAAAAAGAAAAAGCATGTGAGGAGCATAATAAGTTTTTTTTGCTGTATTTCATAATAAAAATAAATCAATAAAAATACAATGCCATAGGAACCTGAGTGTATTTTCTTTTTCCTCATATGAAGGCCTTGCTCCATTGGCCACGTTCTCTGTTGACTCCATCTTCTCCACTTGTGACATGACCTTTCCTGGTCCAAGTTCACACTACGATGTGTACAAAGCATCATATCAGCAAGAGAATTACCTTCATATTTACGTTTCATCACACTGCACATTTTCTAGAACTGTCCTGTACAATTTTACCAAAACTCCTATATTTAACTATCTTTTGTCCTCTTTACTGCATAAATACTATACAAAATATACAATACCATTGTAAGGCTGTGGTGGTTACTATGGTTCTAGAGCTCTGTTCAATCCAGTTATTGAACAGCATAAAAGAACAACAGGCATGCCATTCAACACATTGTTGACTACAACTCAGAGTACTAGGAGATGCAAAACAACGTGGTGTAGACTAAACATTTCAATAAATCATACATTACAGCCATTTGAGCCAAAAGCATCAAATTAAGACTGTTGACAATGTCCACGTACCTTCTGTCCATAAACACCCAAAGAATAACAACATCAGAGCCGTTTAAAGAATATCTTTACGAGTGTACACGCCTATTAAAAATAGGGTGTACATTCAATAAGGGAATATATTAAATCTCACCCAAGAAGCAACAGTGACCCGACCAGGAGACACGAGACGAAAATATCACCGACTTGCTCCTCACTGTTACAGCTGAGATGAAAATAAAAAAAGGGGGAAAATAAAGACGTCAGTCACTTTCTGATTCAATTGAATGCCTTGCCTAGACAAGAAAGCAAGATTAAAAAGTTAAAGCTGATAATTATTCTGGCGGGGTCTGGACGTTTTGCAAAGGCAGCCTTTAACAACAAGCTTTGCCTGCGGTCGAAACGGTCAAACAAAAAGCAGCGGATATGCACAACACAGGCCTTGCAGCGTTTACTATGCGTCTCCAAGAACAGCCGAGCCAATCCACCGAGCTGCTGCGTGTAGCGTACGGACTTGACAAAGTCATTTCACAGACTGTAGTTCCTCATTCTCACCACGAATAACAATCTTGTTTGCCGTTTTAACGATGCATGAACGCACCCGATAACATACAGCCCTCTTAACTTAGTGGGAGCAACAATTTGACAACAACAGCTAACTTTCCTCACTGAGCCTAGCTGCGTCTGCTAAAAGCTAAATAATGTAGCACTGCATCTAGCTGAAAAACACCATTAAAGGTTTTACAAGCAGCGTTTGACACACCACGGGGTTGTCGTGTTAATTCACTTATAAAATTCACTTCTTTCGCTGATTAGAAAACAACAGTCTCATAAACTGCAAGCCACAACAAACCTTCAAACTAGCACTGTGACGATTTACATATAGAAATCTCGATAAGAGGTTCTCGGAATAATAATAATCCTGCGTACCAGTTTCTACCCGGCCTTGACAGCAAAGGCACACGTTCCACTACGTAATTTTGTAGTCCTTAAGCAAACCATTTGTAGTTCAGTTCCCTACTTCCCTATATATATATATATATATATATATATATATATATATATATATATATATATATATATATATATATATATATATATATATATATATATATATATATATATATATATATATATATATATATGGACACCCTTGTCTGGTTAACTGATCATTGATAATGCCAGCAGTATGTTAAGACCGCCACCCTCTTGAAAGAAAGAAATGTAAAGATTGTAGAGATCTCTCAAAGCCACGGTGCCACTTTCAGATTTCTGACATTGAACTGTGTGCTATCAATTGCCTTATCTGCTGAGTGGTGACTTTCACCTTCTCTGTTTCTCTTTGCCTTCTCTGTCTCTTCCTCACCTCAACCCTCAGTTATTAACAATATCCCATAAACTTAATTGTGGTCCATTGTTCTGGTAGTTTTTTGTGCTTGTCTGGCCCTTCTTTTGCTCTTCTTTGCATGTCCTGCGGACCAGAGCCTCAGGAGCTGCTTGCTGACCTGCAGTTCCACCTCTGACCATCCCAGTGTCTGCCTTCACCTGTCTGTGTGGATGTCTGTTGGATACTTGCTGACATCCCGACCTGCAGTCCTCATCCCCTTGGATCACCGTCTATCCATATATCACCCATATTCACAGAAGTCTAATTGGACTACCAAGGACAGTTACTAATGTATCTTGTACCTTTGACGGTGTCTCTATGTCTCTATTCTTTCTTATTTCTTGCTCTACCCGGCTGGCCTTCGGCAGGAGGGTCCCCCCTCATGAGCCAGGTCCTGCTCAAGGTTTCTTCCCTCTTAAAGGGGAGTTTTTTCTTGCCCCTGTTTGGCTTAAGGTTTTTCTTCCACTAGGGGAGTTTTTACCTGCCGCTGTTTATGTAATAATTGCTCGGGGGTCATGTTCTGGGTCTCTGGAAAGCGCCTAGAGACAACTTGTGTTGTAATAGACACTATATAAATAAAATTGAATTGAATTGAATTGAATTGAATTATCTGGTTATTTTAATCTCTGAAAAGGCATATGGTGTCGACCTGTTATCACAAACAATATTTGTCGCCGTATCACCCACACCTAGTTTAAAGTGTTGCTCAAGGACAAGTTGCTGGCTGTCTTGACCTATGGCGGTTTTCCTAAACAAAATTTAATATTAATTCCTTGTTGTCATTTTTGAGTTTGTGTTCACACATTTTTGAAAATATGGTAACGTAAGATAATTTTGAACGAACTAATACCCATCGTCTGCCAACAATAATGTGTTTAACAGCAGTATTAAATGAATAAACTTGAAAAACTAAACTTTTCTAACGGGCTTTACATAGTAAATGACTTTAGAAAAGTTTATTATTTTAATGTCAAATGTACATGAATCAAAATTGATTCCTTAACTTTAAATCAATATAAAATCAACCCAAATGTACACGTAGATTACCATTTCGATGATGGTTGAATTCAATATTGATTCCTAACATCGATTCAATATAAAACAAAAGCCTTCTGAATTAAACATTGTCTAATTATATTTTATATTTCTGGCTCCTAAAACTATGATGGCTTTCAAAGAGATCCATCCAAATGGATTGATCCGATCTTTTAGGAAGAAGAAGATTACAGTTAAAAGTTTGACATCTTAATTCAGAGCAAAATTTGATAATAAAGAAGGTGAAACACAGTTGGAGAAATAAACTGATTTGGAAAAGTGAAAAAATATAGATGAAGACCATCACATTGTTCTTTGTGATTACTAAAAACAAACGGCTCTTTTAGAGCTACAAAGATACAAAACTGTTAGCTTTCGTTTCATAGATGAACTAAAAGCATGTTGGTCTCTTATTTGCGTAAAACAAGTCGTCGGCACTGCTGCGACAGTAACAGATCAATGTCACAAAATGTTTTTATAGTTGTTTAATGAATGCATGCATGCTGTTCATGAATTATGTACAATGTGGTTGTTTCTTGTTGAACAGATTTGTGAAATGCAGGATATATTTGAAATCCTTGTGTGTGTGTATGTGTGTGTGTGTGTGTGTGTGTGTGTGTGTGTGTGTGTGTGTGTGTGTGTGTGTGTGTGTGTGTGTGTGTGTGTGTGTGGGAGAGAGCCTGACATCAGTCTGGAAGCCCGCTTTAGTGTCAGATGCTCTGTTAGCGGGGCAGCTGAATGCCTCCCCCATCGATCTGCTAGCAGCACTCCACCACAGGAGGGGGTTGGGGGAAAGATGAGCCAACAAGACGATTCACTTTGCTCCACTGGGGCAACAAGCTGTCACCATAAGCCCACATTTCTTTGGAAGATTTAATTTAGACTTCATCAACTCTTGGATACTTCTTTTATAAACTTATAAATGAAAATGTCAGAGAAAGTACTCAAAGCGAAGCCTCTGTTTGGTATTTACAAGAACATTTATAAAATAATTTTTAAATGTTTGTTCTAAAGTTTCTCTAAATGTCTCTTTAAATGTCTCTCTAAATGATTATGAATCTTCTCTTTTTACTTACAGATTTTTGTAGTATTACTCCTACACTTGGTTTTGGAATTTCAGCATTAGACCTTTTTTTTTTTTTTAATCAGTGACTCAGATGCTTCAGCAGTTAAGGTGGAAGCACTGATCATAACAATTGTATTGATCTTTTAGCGCCTCTCGCCTATAATGACCTGGGATAGGCTCTGGCAGACCCCCGTGACCTTGTACAAGATTAAAAATGGTTATAAAAACTGGATGGATGGATCTTTTAGCTTGACACAAATTTTAAAGTAAACACTGTACACTGCTGCAAATGTTTAGTGTGTAATTTTATCAATCTATCACAACAAGGATGATGTATACATGTTTACCTTAAATTTGCAATGTGTAGTAGATATTATGCGGTCATCTTAGCAGAATTCAAAATATGGAAATTACTCCTAACTTTCCTCTTTCAACTTGCCTTTACAAATAAATTTAACAAAGGCTGCAAGGACAGAAAAAAAACAAGTACAAAGTAAACAGGTATTCATAATCAAAGTACTAGTCAGCTCACCTGACTTGCAACTCAAATATTATGACATAATATGAGTCATATCCCTGAATAGGCTTATTATTTGGTTCCTGTTGAGGTTTTTTGAATGCCCATCCCATGTTTTACACTGATTTGTTAGTGTTGCCTTGTTAAAAAAAAACAGCTGTCAACTTGTTTTAAAACGTCAGACAAGTTTTCTTTATCAGGGTTTGTATACTATTCATTTTTTAAATTTCTTTATATGGCTTTTCATGTTTTTGTAATGTCTGTTTTAACTGTTAGATTATTAATTTCATGAATGTCATGTTTTTTATTTATACTTTATTATTTTTAAATAATACAAATATTGTTTTGTGGGATTCTACATTGTAATGTGAAGCACTTCTTGATTTTTATCCGTGAAAGTTGCCGTATAGCTACATTTTAATTATTTCTACTACTTATAGAATACCACGGGGTTATGAAAGCAGCGTCGCTGGTTGCCATGACTACTCTCGCGAGAACTACCAATGTTTCGTTATGGTATCTAAATGATAAAAGGTTAATGTATTTAGCTATTTTACAACATATAACATGCTATGTTTTATCTCCCATAGGATATAAATCTGTAATTGCTTTGATTAGCTTTGTGAAAATGTGCGTGTGGATTAACTGACCCTTTTATCACTTTTGAGGGGGAATGTAGCTTCCGCATCCGTTAAGTGTGAGTTCGCGGGTTTCACGGAAATTGAAGACATCAAGCTGGAGTTTGTTGCACGCTGTCAGCAAAGGTATCATACGATGTAACGTAGTAGGATAAACTAGTTGAAACTGCTATTTAAAAAAGACAACTTTATTTGGTGGCGTTTCTGGAGAAAAGTTAGAACAACACAAAAGACAATTGTCAGGCATGTCGTTACTTTCCACTGTTGAGCAAGCTATTAAGTCGTACAAAAGTGAACAAGCCAGGCTCGAAGGCAGTATTCAGTTCTACAAAGAAATCCTTCACCACTTGTAAGTACTCATTTGTCATATTTATAGCCAACATATGTTATATGTTGTTTTAAGTGTGTTGGTTGTTTAATCTTCTGCTGTGAAAACCCTGTGATTGCGCTTCATATAAAATTAAAGGCGGTATCGCTGACATATTAAATAAAGGGGGTATAGTCAACTCATGTTGCAATTTACATAACTAAACTGGTTCGCCTCAATAATCCACCATGATCTGGGCACAAAGTGACTTCTGGGGGTCCATTTCGGCATCTGGCGCTGTGGCTTAGTTGGTTAAAGCGCCTGTCTAGTAAACAGGAGATCCTGGGTTCGAATCCCAGCAGTGCCTTTTCTGGAGGCATTGTTTTGAATTATAGGCTCTCTGTTCCTGGTGTAATGTATTTCTTTAGTCATAAAGTTTCACCCTATAAATTATTAGTAGAGTCACTCATTACTTAACAATACTTGAACATAATAAATTACTTCAATTTATACCTTTTTGTGTGAGCAATATTTCCCTCCTTTCCTGACCCATGGTGACACAGGTGTCAGACTGGCTTCAAAAGGCAGTTCCTTACACATATAGTCCTCTTGGTCTGTGTTATGCTCCCCATAATACTTCTTCAACTAGACACAAGTCTGGGTTCTAAAATAAGGTTAAATATGACATTTTAAGTCATGTCGTTCTTGTAAATAAAATAGCCAACAATCTGTCAGTTATATTATTTATACTCTTTAGGTCTTAATTTGAACATGTTGTCACATGAAGCTGTTTTTTTTTATCAGGACACTGCAGCCTTTGGACGAGTCAGAATTAGGAGATGTTGCTGCTGCAGGTAATTTGGGGTGAAAAACATTTTCATTTTTATTTATCAGAAGAAATCTTGATTAATCAAGCAATGAAAACCTTCTATAAGCTAGTTTTCATTTGTCATCTTTCTTGGTAAATTTTAAAAAGTTATCTGATGTACCGATAATTCATATACTGTGTAATTAATAATGATAATAAAAAAGTTACATTTTGTTTTTTTAGAGATAAAGAGAGAAGTCAGAACTGTCTTAAACTATTCTGCTTGTAGTCATTTGAAGTTGTCAAATTCTCTCCTAAAAAACAAAGTCATCAATGAAATCTGTCTGTGTATTAAGAAAACTATGTTGACAAGCTCGTCTGTCTTGCAAAAAAATTATGTAACTTAATATACCTGAAAAGTTCATTAGTAAATTTGCTACATTTTCCTGTCTGCATGCTACTGTGTTCAGATACAGATGCCTTACCAAGGGAGAAGGAAGATATAGAACTGCTTGAGCGAGCGCTGGAAAAAGCCCTTATGGTTCGAGCCGGCTCAGAGCCTTCTGCAAGAGACGCTCAGAGAAGCAATCTATCTGGAGCTCAAAAGGAAAAAGACAAAACCATGGATGTGCTGATTTCATCTACTGCGCCTAAAGGAAGAAAAGAAACACTAAAACCAATCTCTAAATCGGCCGGCCTCGACAGAAAAGGGTTCAAACCGTCTGGGTTGTCAGCTTGCTCCACCATGAGTTCAAGACATTCAACAAGTCACAAACCGAGAAAGTCCCAAGCTAGATATAATAAAAATGGAATCCGAAACCTTCCCTCATCGCCGGGTCAGGCTGTGCATCACCAGGCCTCCAAGAAACGGCAACAGGTTGTCTCGGCATCTGTTTCTCCAGATCAAATCACAAGCTCGCTCTCTGAAAACAAGACAGTCAGCAGCAACATGGAGAGGCACAATGACCCGACCAAAGCTGCATCAGTGCCTTATTCGCACACAGATGAGTCCGTAGCGAGCAATTTGCTTCTACAGAGTGGGTATGTTTTACTCAAGTGGGATGAGACAATAATCATGCTTTGTCATTTTAACATTATCGGAGTGAAAAAGGTTTTTTTTCTCTCCTTTCTTTCAACTTTCCCTCTTGACAGGCTGCAGTCTGAACAAGCAACAAAATGGAAATCTTTAAGGAAGAAACAAAACAGGTTGCTAAAATGAGTCTTTTGATTATATATTTAAAAAAAACAACAACAAAATCCTAATTTCACAGTTTGTGTTTTTGCACAAAGCACATTTTTTTTTTCTTTGTGATCTTTAGGTTGTGGGAAAAAGTTATTGCACTACAAAGGAAACCGGTGCCTGGGAGGAGTCACTTCATGGAGAGAATGAGAGCTATGGTATCCTTCCTTTTTCTAGTGGAGCCAAAGCAGGCCAAGTGATATCAGAGATAATTTCCACACTTTGTAACCTTGAGGTTGGAGTTATATTATATGTTATATGTTTTTTTTTCTCTTTCCATTTGATTAACACACTTTCATTACTGAGAAAAGTCTCCACCTAGTGTGTCTTCCTTTATCGTCCTCCTCTGACCCCCTCTAGTTTCCCAAGGATTGGCCATGTGGTACTCCAGATCAGACCAGGGCCCTGCTGGACAGACTGACTCACAGAGGGCTCCACCTCGCACAGCGCCACCAGGCAGAGGCGTTTCTAGCCAAGCAGGCATCAGAAATGAACACGGGGCCGGGTAAAACGCCTGAGCATAATTTTCTTTTCAAGCAAGCGTTCAAAAATAAGTGTTGGGAAATCGGTAGAAGTGATGTAAACTGATGACACAAATATGTGGGTGAGAAAACATTAGTAGTCGTGGGAAACTGCACAAGAGTTGGCAGGAAGTGGCTTTGTGAGAGATTTTAAGCTTGCTATTCAGATAAATAGAGTATTTATGTAAGTGTTTAGGCTTATCTTTGCCAGAAAGACTCAGCATCCTCAGTATCCAAGTATTGTGGGCTTATAGTAACTGTAAAAAGCAATGGTAATAAATATTTTTATGTACCTGTACAGGTGGAAGGCAGCAAAACAAAGACTCTTGTCTAATATTTGAAAAGTTGCAGCTGGAGTCATCAGAGCTCCGGTTCTTGGCAGATCATGTGAAACAAGGTAAGAGTTTTGTTTGATCAAAAAAAAACAACCAACAGTTACAGCACATGCTTTCCTAATACGAAGAACACTTTTGGAAAGATTTTAACTTATTTTCATGTGTATTTACATGTGTAAGTATCACATAATTAGTACCGACTGTATGTTGTTGGTCAGGGTCCAATTTCCATTATCCACCTCATTACAGTTACCGTCAGTGCTCACAGATTTTCCACTTACTCCTATCAAATGGTCCAGTCACCTTCACGGAGGGAGATTTGTTTATATCTGCGAGTTAGATTTCAATTGCACAACAAGCATGCTGCCAAAGCCAGTGTGAGAACGAGGTTTTCATTAATATATGAGCTCACACAGCAACATATGCAGCCAGACTATAACCTCACAGCCAAGGCTGGGTTAGGATTTTATTTCAGAGTGTTTTATTTTCTCCAGTAGAGTTTGTCATTAATTGCATTTTAATTAACATTTGAAAAATTGTCGTGATGGCTGTAGCGTGCTAACGAGCTAACGAACCTCTCCGTTTTGGCATGTGGAAAATGAAAACAGAGCTGCAGTGAAACCTCGCTGCCGGATCAGAACTTTTCTTGGCCTCATCAGATGCCCTCCCCGTGACAGCGGGGTTTTAAAGCCGTTTCTCCTGACGTGGCTAGACAAGGACCCGGCTATTTAAAGCTTAGGCAACAGAGCAGAAAAACGTTTTCGGGTACGGTTGCTCGCGCTCTAAAAATAACCACATTTTCCGTCAGAGTGGAAAGCATGGGATCGATGGAGGCCAGAGGGAGGCTGTCTTTGCCCCGCTGGGACAAACGACGTGTGTGGAGATGAGGTAACTTCACCTTTGCCCCTGACCGTGACCTATAGAACAGAGGCAGAACTCCAAGAGTTGGAGAGGCTGCGGATGAGCGTGGCTCTACTGCAGCAGGAGATTTACCTCGAACAGGTAAGAGCTGTGTTCTTGAAGCACCTGGAGAAATAAGAAGTTATCAGATTCAAAACTGTGCTAATTAAATGCAAAAAAAATATATATACATTGGCAAATATTTCTAAATGTCTTCTGACACTACTACTTGGATGTAATTTGGTGACAGTCTTGTCTTCTCTGCATTAGGTTCTGTTGGAGAGTCTGTCCCCTCAGTTTTCATCCATACTACATGGACCTGGACGTTTTAGTCCCAGTGTGCTGAGAGACGTCTACTCCCTGCTGGGTGAAGGAGGGGAGTGCTTCCCGGCCATTGTTCTGGACTCTGAGCCAGAATGACCACTGAGCAGGTTACACTGAGACCTGCTAGTCTATAAGCTTAGCAACAGGTATGTATACATGAGACATGTCTCAGTATACTGAAGTCCTGAGAAACATTTAAGTACCCATGCCAGAAGGACATAAAACATCACTAAGAACATCATGAAGGAAAAACAATTCCCTCTTGTGACATTCTCAAATCTGGTATCGTAAATGCTGAGCACGTATAATTACTAATCGATTAATTAATAGACATAAGTCAAGTTGAGTGTTAACTCACAGTTACATTTAGAATGGTGTATTTTTTCTCTTTTAAATTGGGCCGTCATTGTATATCTTTATCCTTTGCTTTTAATATTGTTTCCGTTTGTGTGATGATTCAAATGCTATTTATAAATGGAGAAAGTCTCAGACCATACCGAGTTAATTCATCAACATTTTAATGACGTCCACATTTATTGACAAATGTCTTGAGTGTGTTCACAATCCCAGAATTGATTGTCTATTAAAACTATCAATATATTATATATGTGATTTCAATGAGAAATGTGATCATTTCTTTGTGTTTTGATTTCAGTACCTAAATTTTATACTTTTTCTGTTAATTTCATTTAGTTGCTCTACGTCACATTTCACACCAAAAATAATGTGTGTAAAAAAAAAACTATAGTTGCTAGTTGTGCCAGCAGGTGGCGCTCAACATGTAGAAAAGGCGACCTCGGGGCAAACTATCAAGTACGGTAATTCCTGCTACTTCTGTCAAAAATGGCCCTGATCTTAAATAATGTTGCAGGATGCAGGATTATTTTTTTCTAGATGGCATTGCGGGCATGGTAGCCTGCATGTGTCAGAATTTAGATGAGTAGCACGCATACAGTAAATAAACACATACATGCGTTTTTTTTTTCTTCCAAATCAGAGTCTCGAAGAATCTTGTTGGCCATGCAGTTGAGCTGCGATCCTTCCAGTGTGTGTCAGGGCTCATGTCGGTGTTACAGAGGGAAATGTAATGTACACTATAGTTTCACATGTTGTGTATTTATGTACTTTTTATAAATTTTTTTTTTTTTTTTTTTAATTAGTTTGTATTATACAGACCAACATACACAACATGTTAAGATCTATGGGGCCAATCTGATATGTCTGCTTTTATATTCATGATTTTACATGTGTGTTTTGTCCATCGTTGTTATCTCTGTGATGAGCTATCAACCTGTCTCGAGCCTGCCCCACCTCTTGCCTGATGACAGCTCTGATACCCCCCCCCCCCCTTTATAATCCGGAACAGGATGAAACAGGATGAAGCAGGTATGATAAAATGGATTTGAGTGCCTCAAATGTGATGTGAGGGTGTATGTGAGATGGCCCATGCCCACAGATGATGTGTGGATGGCAGGGGCTGTGCCAGACTGGGCGACAGGTGGCGCTGGGTTCACACAGCAGGCCGTGGGTGTTCAAACCCTGCTGCACCAACCCTCATGCGCACACAAACATGGAGACACGCACAACCAGAGCTGGCTGAGTCACACAGGCGATGTGCTCCGGGGCCTGGCTCTCTGCACGCTGCAAGCTGGAAATGGCATGTTTCCCTGAGGAGAGAACAAAAATAAGATTCTAAAAGGAAAAAAGGACTATTTTAGTTTCACTTTGCCTGTTGTGTCCAAAATAATGAGCACGCAGCAATTTAAGTGACCACTCCTGATTTACATGAAGAATGCATTCACGCATGTTTCGCAAAACAGTCAGTGTTCCAGCACCAGAAGTGTTCTATCATTTGTGGATTTGCATCCACGTCGTCTGGATGGAGCTAGAGCAATTCACTGCAGTCTGCCCACACAGTCTTGGATCTAAGTATGAGAATGGAGCACAGGAGGAAGCAGGGAAGCATCTTTGAGATCACGTCAACACTACACACACGTCCCAGTGGGAGTGGCGCCTACGTAACACAGCCTTCCTGTGACCTGCATACATCAGCTGCTGCCTGGCTTTGGCTGTCACCAGCGCAGCTCCTGTCACCAGCGGAGCTCCTCTACTCCCACCATCGTGGCCTGGCCCTGCCCAGGTTACCTCAGTCTCACGCCTTTGTTCGGTTTTTCTCACGCCTGTTTCTGTCACATAATGGAAGATCCAAGCTGTTTTACTTTCCACGGTTGAAGCTTTATGGAAAGTACCCCTGTAAATCATCTATATCTTTCACAAACAGAATAAGTTACCAAATAAATTCTTTCCTACACTCCGCTTTTTTCATCCCTCTCATTTTATCTTTCTCCAAGTCCACTTCAGTTAGAGGGTCCGATACGGATCTACAGAAACCGAACTGTGCTAAAAGGAATCTGCTTCTCCTTCAAATGCCTCTTGCTTTTAAACATCTCTTTTCCCCCTGCACCCCCTCCTTCACAAACACATTTTTCACTTTCTCCCTTTTATTCCTCTTTGGCACATGGGCATGTCTTTTGCAGAATGAGCTACTTGTTAAATCAGCGGTATTGTTTAATTGGCCCACTGGTCTGACAGTCCAATCCATCTCTTTCCCTTCAGTGTCTTAACAACCGTTGTCCCTGTGCATGCAAACATAAGCATGCTCGTCATTTACAGAATATGAAATACTTCTGAATCTGTTGGTCAGTGTCTCCATCCTTACTGAGGTGATCTAAATTGGGATAAATCCGCTTGAGATGGTAGAGAGACAATATTAAGGCCAGTAATGCCCGAGGGTAAAGAATGACATTCAGATTCGTACTCACATGTGTCTTTGTTTAGCGTAGTGGGAAAAGATCAGCAAGCCAAGGAAAAGAAAGCTGTCTGCATTGATGTTATGTTGTCATGGAAGAGTGAGTCGAGCGTAGTGGGAGATTAACTACTACCAGGTTGCTTTTCATTCAGAAAGAACTGGCGTTTTCAGTGTGTGGGGGTGGGAAGCGAGGGGGCTGTCTGTGTTTTCTGTCGTGCCTGTCTACTCGCACATTGTAGTAGCTCTGCATATTTGATGCATTCTTACAGATCAGTTTTGTCAGGTGGTTGCATACGCATAACAGGAAGAGCGTGTGGGTGGTTGTGGGCTCTCTTGTTTCAATTTTCTATGCTTTTCCCACATGGATATAATCTGTACTGCTGCATATGGGGAGTTATGGTTTTTCCATCAAATAATAAGTTTTGGTAATGAAGGATTCCTCACTCTGCTTTCATTTCCTGTCAGCGGTGTTCTTTTTAGCTCCTACTAGGAGGATTTTGTTTCTTCGCTAAAAAAAAGAAAGGAAAAAAAAGATGGTAATTGAGGTGCAGTGATGGGGACACGAAGAAAAGAGGGAGCAGTAAAGTCTTCTCCCCTCCCCCTTCCTGTGCTTCTTCAACCCCTTCAGTGTTTGATGTCACCCAAAAAGAACCAATCACAACACTTGGACTTCCCAGTTTTTCATCTCTTGCTCCTCCCATACCCTTGCTCCTTTATATATCCCCGTCACTACGATCTGCAGAGTGTACAATGTGCTGCCGAAAAGCCAGCCTGCAGTGTGCAGAGAAACAGCCAGAGAGGGAAGGAGGAGAAGGGAAAATGTGAGTGGATTTCAGCGCTGACTTAGAAGCCTTCATCTGACATGTTGCAGCCATTACGGCTCCAATCGTCTCATTCAAACCTTCTCCACTCTTCTCTCTCGTGCTGCCTTTCTTTATCTCCTTCTGTTTCTCCAGGCCAGAGCTGACTACAATTAGGATCCTGGGGAACCAACGCTATTGATCCAGTTGGGATCTACCAGCCCACACAGTTAGGATGGGCTGCACAACGGGCCATTTTGCCTGCCAACCACAGCCCCAAACGAACTCTGGGCAGGAGAGTCAGTCCCTGGAGGCTGGCGGTGCCAAAGTCCCAGAAGTACTCTCATCTCTGGAGCGTTTGTCTCAAGCCACTGGAGGCATGGAGAAGTCCTGGTACCGCTGTATATTTCCCTTTGGAATCATCTCTTTGGTTATTGGGGTCGCGGGAACGGGGGTGACTTACACTTACAATGACCTGCCACAGACTAAAGTGGTATCGGTGGTGCTACTTGTAATGGGCATTTTGCTGCTGCTGATGGCAACTGCTTGTTGGACTGTCCACAAGAAGAAAAGAAGGAAAAAGAAGGAGGGAGGTTCGTTCACCTCTGAGCAGTGTCCCCTGTGAAACACAAGAAGGAAAGCAATTATAGGAACTTAGAAGCAGAGTTGTGCTCAGAGTTGGGTGCTCAAGGCCTGGCTGAGAAAGCCTTCACTTCATGTCCTCTCAGTACCAGGTCCACTCTAATCTTTATCCCAGAGATTGGCTCAACTCATGTCAGAGATAACTGGAGAGAGGAAATCTGAAAGAGTCAAAGGACAGATAAACACGACACTAAGGCTCTATTTAGGCAGATTTTTGGATCAGCAAAGGTGGATCACCAATGCCTCGCACATTCTTTTAACATCAGACACCAAGTGTCCTGTGTCAAAACAACCCCTGAGGAGACACAGACAAATATGTATTGCACCCTGCATGCATATTTACATGCATGGAAAGGCCCTGCAGTGGGAGCTCGCACTGACACCTAACCCGCTATGCAGAGCTGCTGTTGGAGTCAATGCTGGCGTCACTAAGCACGTCAGTCACAGCATTCCTCGTACTAGGATAGGTGACTCTCCAACAGGCCAGAAGTGGGCCAAAGAAGGCAACCCGATACCCAGCTGAAAGAGCAGCGCACCCACGTCAGCCGCCAACGTCATTCACTCGTCCTGTGACACTGCAGCAATGTGTTGGGGCTTTTTTTACGCAATGGGATAGTGGAACCTGAGTCCAGCAGGATCTTTTTGGCATCTGTGTGGATGATGAGCTGGAGAGGACAGAGGACCTGTTTGGGAAGTGCAAGGTGTTCGTGTGTGCTCAGATGAAGGTTCCATTGAGCTCAGAAATCGTTTTTGAAACTTGGCCTTAAATACTAAGGAGTGAGAGATTTGCACATATTGCTATTTTGTCCAAACTAAAGAACTTTGTAGTAAAGCTGCATATTCTAAGATGCTTACAGTAGCTTCAGCTCCACCGTACAAAAGTGTGGGGTGCTGACATTCTGACTGCCTTCCTGTCAATGTGTGAGCATTTAACACCCAGTCCCGCGTCTGTGTGGGGCACCTTAACTCTACACTGGGGAGGCCAGGATTATTGAAGGACACTGCCCGAGGGGACATGCCACTGCAGGGACACTTTGACTGATTCTGCTCGTCTGGCCCCTCCCGATCGGTGCCTTGAGCAAGCACTCATGGAAAACACCTCTGTCACATTCCCCCACCATTTTCATCTGAACTTTTGAGAATTTACTCCCTTGCTCTTTGTCTGTTTGGCCAAGAGGACTCACCACATCCATAGTGTCCGAGTCCATCTTGCAGTCGTCGCTCATCAGCTCAGAACGTTGCATGTATAGTTTTTTCACACACCTTTAAATTTGAGTTGTCTTTCTATTGTCTTCCCCCTTTTCCGCCAGAGAAATGTTATTCATTTCTCTCTATGTATCCATTCTTTTTATACCCACTTGATTCGGTTCAGGGTCGCAGGAGCCTTTTCCAGCTGTCATGAGTCATGCCACGAGAGAGAGGCCAGGTTCACCAATTTAACTCCTCTGGACAATTTAGAACCATCCGATAACCTGACCTAATGCATATGGATAAAAGCTGTGCGAAGAAATCACAGAAAGCATGGGGAAACCATACAAAATCAAGAAAGAAATACCCTATCTGGGATTTAAACCGGGAATTATCGCGGCAGGGCGGTAGTGCTTGCCACCACACCATCACGCAGCTCTGGTTTCTTGCTTGTAGTGGAAAGAATGTTGACTAAAAGTGAGTGACAAATTTCTTTTTCAGTTTCAAAATAGGTTGCAAAGCAGTTCTCGGGTGAATACTGATTAATGTTGATGCCAAGTTTGACTGACGTTTCCCTTTTGTGCACCTTTTCTTTATTGGAGGCAAGTGAATGTAGCTGCGCTGACATCTGTGAATAGGAGCTTTCTGCTGGTGTTCTCAAGGGATTTATGTTTGCTGAGAAAAAACAACATGTCTATAGTCCCGTTTCCATTACACTTTTTCGTAAGAGAAAAGCAAAACTGAACTAGCGATAAAGGTACCGCTGCGGGGCTCTGTGTTTTCATCGGACAGTGTTCCTTACTGTATGAGAGTAACTCATCTTTTCCTCTTTGTAACGCTCCGTAACTCATCGTGAGCGACTTCTCTTTAAAACTAGGAAAAAGAAGATCTCGACTTTGAAGAAGATAGACAAAAACATCTTTAGTCTTTGACAGATTATTGCAATTGAGGATGAAGGCAGCGAATGACCATTCAAATGATTATTCAGAGGCAAATCCGTTATGAGGCCAGAAACAGCTGGGAACTAGATTTTAATTACTTTAGATTGACTGGTGGTGTCTCATCCAGTCCTGCTTGAGACGTGCAAAGGTGCAAAAAAAAAATTCCATTAGACTTTTGCGATTAACTGATTATTAAAAACGCCTGAAAAACCAATTTGAGAAAAGGTTTTTCTTTGAATATTTGGCTTTTTTTTTTTTTTTTTTTTTTACGGAATTAGATTTTCCTTTGCGATATTTGGGTTTTTGCGCAAATCTAGAGGCAATGGAACAGTTAACACAGTGCCAAAGCGCTGCCAAAGGCCAGTTTACCAATTCCAGGACTACGTTTTCCTGCCTGTTTTTATAGACATGAGATGGATTCATCTTTTTTTTTTTTTTTTTTTAACATTGTACAGCTCTCCATGCTCTTAGCATGCTGTCACCTGGACTCTATTACTTTAAGCAAAAAACAAGAAATGTATCATGAACTGAGGTCAAATGCAGAATTTTTTTGAAAGTTATCATCAGCAGATATGATGCATTACTGGAGGCAGCCGTGAAAACTTCTCCCAAACTGAAGTAAGTCCTTTCTGAACTCTTACACTCTGGCAAAAAAATAAAACAAATTAGAGCTAAGATAGAATAAGTCTGTATTTCCAAACACATGCTTACCAGAAGCCACATCAACCCCAAATTACTTTTATAGTAAACGCTCACAAGGCTTTTACAGTATTTTTCTCCCTTTTTTGGCTGCTCAGTGTAACAGTTTCCTCTGAAAAATCAAGTCAAGTAACAAATGAGGCTGTCTGACTTTGCATAATATGTGGAAAAAAAATTTCAACTGTAATATATATATATATATATATATATATATATATATATATATATATATATATATATATAATTTCTTTTATTTATTTAACAATTGCATTAACAGTTGAGCATTTAAAACGATGCTTTTAAAAAGATATGGTTGAGAAAATTGCCCTGACTTTTGTTGGAGTTAAGTCAGCAAAAGAGAAATAAAGAGTAAAAGCAGTGATGTATTGTCTTATAGGGAGGAAAAATTGTGTGGGGATTATAAGAGAAGTGAGGTTCATGCTTCTATAGTCTTGCCATGAATTGTGCACCAACACAGTTTTCACATACACTGACTATGATTTGCTTGCCTAGTTATATTTGCAAATGATTAAGCTATATTGTGTCAGTACAATTTGATGGATGGTGACCAGATATTATTTGTTTGAGATGTGAAATTATTTCCCTTCTGCCTTCTCAATTATTTAGGGGAATGTCTACCTCTCTCTGCAACAGGGATTTATGTCCCTTTCCCAACAGCCACGCTGTCTGCTTTTGCTGTTTGTCACTGCAGTGAGTGACACAAAATATGTCGGTTCATGTGGCCTCAAATTTTTGGTGCTGTATAAACAATTTTTTTTAAACATATCTTTATATTTACGTGTACATTTTTAACTTCTTATGTATGTACTGCATTTAATAAATGTTACGTGAATTATTTTTGTCTCTGACAGGCCTGTTCTTCTGAAAAGGTTCGTATAATGAGAATTACTTAGCATTTATCGAATAGTATATGGGTTTACTTTCGGGAAATACTCAGGGTTCTCTGCAGGGCAGCAGCGTTTAGGTCTGTCCTGGTAGTTCTGGAAGATTCTCTGGACGGGTCTAAAAATACAGAAGACAAATGAGGAGTGGACAGTGAGGAGACAGTAGACTAACGCTGTTTAGGCTGTGGAACTTATAGCTTACAATTGTCATTGTGCATTTTTTTCAACCATCAAACGTGTTTTTGGCAAAACCACCTGCTTGTTATTTCTGTTTTGAAAATAGACACATTGTTATGTGCTGTCTTGCCAGATTGGATGACTCGTTGGACACACATAGACATGTGGGATGAGCTGGTTGTTAGGAAAACAGACTGGCCACTATAAACCAGAATGCATGACACCCCCTACTGGCAAACTAACCTCACAGTGACTGAGCGATCCTACATGTCATGAATACACTATACATTAAACTGACACTGGTAGATCTACTTAGTTCAACTTGAGTTTGTTTTGAGTTACAGACATGATAACAGTTCATTATATGCTGGGAAAGGGGTGTGGGTGTGGAGGCAACTGTGTTTAGGTCTGACTGAAAGGGTGGAGGGGCCAACAGGGGCAAAGTGCAGATGGGGTGGAAGTGGTCATTTGGATTGCGAGGGTCAGCAGAGATTACAGGAAACCAGATGGGAGCAACTCATCCGCCTCTGTATCTCCAGGATTTGGCCTCAAACCCAAGCATTCAGCACTATTTGGCTTTCATCAATATTTGAACTACACAAAACAGTCATAACTTTAAAAGATGAAACAGGCATCGCAACGTGACAATATGAAATGTGAATTTGAGCCATCTGGGGTCTGCTGGCTTTATTTGTGTTTTATTCAAAATTCCAAATCAACAGCATCTGTGCAAAAGACAAATCTGTCTGTATCGGATTAGTCACTGCCTGCAGCAGGCTCCAGTTTATACCTCAGTGGAAGGATGAAGTTACGTTTCAGTTCTGCCTCAAATATTGTGACAGCTGTTTTTGGAGACAGGTGTTTATAGAGATTAAGCATGCCTGGCCAGACAGTCAAATTAAATCACGAGCAAAATGATATTAAAATGTCTTTTGTGAAGTCATTCCGCAAACAAATGCGATGAGAGGATATAGGATGTCATGATACCAAGTAATAATTAATTGTCACACAAACTTACGCTTTTCTCCCTCAGGACAGTTATTTCAAATTAAACCAACCACCTGGTCATATTTTTCTTAGACCAAATTAACTTCTTCTGTTACATATGTTGGTTAAATTATATTCATAGATGCTTAACGGAAAGAAAATGATCATCCTCACATGGATTATTTCCAGGTTTAGGTTTAATGTGCCATCTAATTCTTTGTCAGTTACCACTCGCTTTGTTTTTTCTGAGAAAGACGTTGAGATGGGTTGGAGTTTCTATGGAAACGGTGCATCTAGTGAGGATGTCAGAGCCCTTGCCCTGACTAAGGTCACTCAGCTACAGAATAATTTGATCACACTGGACCTCCAGTGTTAATTAGATGCCACAATTAGTGTAGACGGAAATAAAAGAAACATCCTGTCTTTAAATTATACCACACATAAATGGATTACATTTATAAAAAACATAATATAGAAGATACTTTGGGCGTTCGGAAAGTACATAACATGTAAAAACAACTTAATTTCTTTTTTAAATGCTACTATCAATTGTTAGGTGGTAAGTCCTTGTTTGTGCTGTTGAGATTGGTTAAGCAGGTAAAGCACAGATCAATAGAGAGCATGAAAGGAAGAGTGTATTACTGGTTGTGTACTCTCCTCTTTTCTGACCCTCTTCAAAAGACTAGCAATCGAGATGACACTATTCAGCCAGAGAGTAGTCTGTTTATTCTCAATAGGGATACAACAAAAAGGTCTTAATCATGTAATTTCTTCAAAGGGAGCTGCTTCAGAGGCCCAGTCACAGAGGCCCGGCCAATCTGTTGCTTTATTCAGTCACATCTCTGCAATGATGATAATGATTTCTGGCTTCTTCTCAGCCACTCAAAGGCTTTCTGACAATGTACACTAATGACGGGCCAGTACTGTTATGAAAAGATACATTCTACTGACCTTAACAGCTACACAAGCACATCACTCCGGATAGGAAAAAAATAAGTTCATGACTTTTTTTTTTTTTAATAACAGTTGGTATTTCAGGATGTTTAGAGCAGACAAAGCAAATCAGTTTTAGTCAAAAATGTGGCACAGGAACAAGTACAAAGCACATTTCTCCAACACTGATAAAGCAAAAATATCCACAGGCCGCTAAAGTGCACCTGTCCCTTTAAACAAGGTACCTTTAAATGGCATTTTCCTTGTAACTACATTTCCCACAGTCCACTTCAAAAAGGTGGTGCTGCGGTCATGCGTCACAATCAGGTTAACCAATCATGTACGTCCTTTGCCGAGCGCGTACTTCGAAATAGCGTTACGCTATCCAATGAGTTTATCGTATTTTGCAATTTATATCGTTTGGCCAATCCCTGCGACGCTTCTTCACGTTGACCAATCAAGAGGCTACGATGTTGAAGAAGGGCGTCATCACTACTGTCCAATCATATCGACTGAGGTGTTTAAACCCGGAGCGCGGGCGGTCCTAGAGTAAATTTGGGGCGGGTCCACGTTAAGACGCGTGCTTGAATTTGAATTCAGGCAAAAGAGTTCACAACTTGTTTAGGTATTAGACAGTTACTACATCAAAGCTGGCACTGAAACATTGATTAATTTGTTTTCTGATTGTAAATCGTGTATAATTGTTTATATATGTAACATTAACGTGTATCGTGACAACGTTTAAGTCGCTTCTCATTGCTGTTTCTACTGGAATCGCTGGTCACTGCCTGAGGACAGATTACTGCTCTTGCAATGAATGCAGGCGGTAAGTAACTACATATGTATATTTTCAACTTTACTTACTCTTAACGTCGTTAGGTGGGAACAATTTAAAGTAAACAAGTGTTTGAAAATTTGTATTCGATCAAGTTTGCTCAGGTTTGTTTGCAACCTTGTCAATTCAGCTCAACTGTTACAGCTAAGCGTTCAAACTGGCAAACCCAGATACGTTTGGTCAAATTGGCAAAAATGATGCAGCAAAAACCACTTTCAGCATGTGTCTTGTAACGTTTTGGTTGTGGTTTTCAAAACATTAACCATACATCTACACTTTTTGAAATCTAGTCGTAACATAATGTTACGTATTACTGATCTACAGGAGGGAAATTTGGGCGCTCACATAATCTGACTGCTCCCATTCAGTTACTCATTTCCCATGTTTTGACTGCTCTTAATGCAATTAAAAGTCAAATTTGGGCGCTATTTTAATGTCATTGAAGCAATTACGGTTCGGATAGTTTAAGACATTAAACATTGAGTCAGATGGTTTTGAGTAGATCGCCCGTTAGATGTGTTCATTGGTAGAGGAAGTAGGTTTATGCCTTGTTTTAGTAGTAATAAACTACAGTTTAGAATTACTCTTACAAAGAAATGACCTGCACCAAAATAGTTTGTTCCTTAAAATTACTATCTTTCAAGGACATTTAAATATTAAAAGCAAGTAATGAATATCAAAATATCAGCGTATTAATATCCATACTGATTTATATCACAGCATGATTTAAATGTTGGTGTGTGAGGCTCACTTTGCATTATGGTTTGTATTTAATAACAATTAAAGCTAGTTTTAACCTCATACATTTTCTGATTATTTTTTCCAAAGAATCAATAATTGCTTAAACTGTATTTTGCTGATGTTTTAATTAATTATTAAATCTCACAACTTTATGCAACATATACCCTATATGATCTGTACCAAAACCCTAATTTGTAAAATAAGTTAGACATAAAGCTGTCAGATGTGGCTTGAGAATGGGAAGGAGGGAAAAAAAACACTTCAGAGTCCATGAAGCTCAAATTTGTGTCCTATTAACACTTGAATGTAAGTTGCTATATTCCACCACAATTTATTTTTAATTTAGATTCTAAATTTGTCGACATGAACCTAAGAGTCAACTGACTTGCTTAAAATGAAGTAATATTTGTTTTACATATATGTGAGAATAAGTAACGTCCTCGCTCTGGCTTGTGAAGTGACTTTGCGTGTACCCTTAAAATGTGTGCCGTCTCTGCTGAAGTGAATGAGAAAAGCAGCTGAAGAACACCAACCTGCTATTTTAAGATAAATGAGCGGTCTAACTTAAAACATTTTTTTTCTTCTAGTTGTCCACTGCCGTTGTGAAAAATGCTACACCGTTCCAGCCCGAAAGCGGGTCCGTAAACGATCTCCAGCCCTGACGTTGCTGTCCCTACCTGAGGAGATTGTTCTCTGCGTGCTGCAGTATCTCTCTGCAGATGACCTCCTGTCCGTCAGAGCTGTGAGTCATCATACCAATCAACAGCTTAATTTGATGGCGTCTTGGCATCTTGTGACAACCCGTTTTTGATCTGTTATTTTCTTTCGAGGAGTTAAATATTTTGGCTTGTGTTATAGGTTCATTCCCAGCTGCGGGGAATTGTTGACAACCACTCCAGTGTATGGGCTAGGGTCAGTTTCAGAGACACGTGGCCCACCCCCAACACCTTATGGCTGTTTGAAAGGTACAGTTCCTTCTATTAAAAATGTGTATGTATAGTGGGGTTTTTGTTTGTTTTGTTTTTTTTCTAAACTGGATTTTTTACGTCATTCTCTCTTCTTTGCAGAGCCGCTGAGAAAGGAAACTTTGAGGCTGCTGTAAAGCTCGGCATTGCTTATTTGTACAATGAAGGACGTAAGTTAAGCACTGTTTTTCTCCAAATGTTGGTTAAATTTTAGTAGAGTAAATATCTGCTTAAATGCCATGCTCGCTGAGGGGCTGTCAAACTCAGATATAAACCCTCTTGATGAAATGATTACACCTCCACTCTTCTTGTCTACAGCATTGCTGAGTGACGAGGGCCGAGTGGATGTTTGTGGTCGAAAGGCTTCCCAGTTCTTCAGTATAGCTGAGAGTCTGCGCTCTCCCAAAGCAGATCCCTTCACCTGGGTGTTCATCCGTCCACCGTGGTCGCCCAGTGGCAGCTGCTGTAAAGCCGTGGTGTATGATCGCCTGAAGGCTGAGAGTGAAAACAACCCGGTAGGTTCGGCTGCTCTGGTCAATTGAGCAGATTTTAATTTTTACTTTTTCTTTTTTTTTTTTTTTTGTAACCTGGTCGTTTTTCATTATGTTTAAAATAAAAATAATATTAAAATAATTGCACATTAAAATGAAACCATTACCATTCAATTAATTGCACATCTCTAAATTTTTAAGACACATTCGTCTCCATCTAAGTTTGATGTTGGTGAAACTAAAGAATAATCAGTAGATATGATTTGGCAAAATTAGAGTCAATTTTTAAATTAATGTTCAGGAAAATATCCTCTGACTTTTTTTTCCTAAGGAAATTTCTCAGCCTTAGTCTGAGTTATCTGTTTTTGCTCCTTTTTTAAATAGATCTTTTAAACCTCTTGTCAAATGACTCCAGAAACTGCAGCGACTTGAATTCACGATTTGACTTCTTTGCATTTACACCTTTTTGAATAAATTTATCACAGAGGCAAAATATTTAAGTACATCTCCAGATTTATTTATTTATTTTTTTTCCAAAAGTGTCAAATGTACCAGTAGCTCCAGAAAACTCATTTTTCCCCTTTTTTTTGTTTTCTTTCTTTCTCTGCAGGAGAAAAGGGGCCCCTTGTTGCACTGTTTGGCCAGAGTTTTGCTGCTGTTCGAAGTGAGTGACGCCGGTGCTGAATCTGACCGACTGCTCGTTGTTTGTTCAGGTTTATTAGCCTCTAAAATAATTGCTGCTGTCTTGGGTGGGGATGTTAGACTAGTCATCAGCACCATGGGGATGGACTAATTGTTTTTCTCCTCTCCATGTAACTGCTGTGTTAATTTTCTTCGGTCCTTACTCACCCCGCCCCCGTACTTTGTTTATGTAAGCGTGTGACACTTCGGGGCTGTTTTTTATTGGTTTCACAAAAGTGTGGGAACAACATCTGGAACTGTGTTGGCTTTTTGTCAGGATGATGAAAAGCGTTCAGAAGTGATATCGATGCTGGAAGAGTCGTCACGGGCCGGCTGTCTGCAGAGCTCGTACCTGCTGTGGGAGCACAGTCGTGGAACAGCTGTAAGTGAAGATCTGTCTTTTTTTAATTTGTAATAAAATGAACAATTAAATCAAGATGCATCACTGATTGTACAGGAGGCTTTTGCAAATACAGCAAGTGGCCAATGGGGGCATAAGATGCATGATTTTGCATGTGTGTTTTGATGTTAGATAGCAGATCCAGGAAGGTACCTCAAGTGGGTTCGAACCCTCAGGGACTATGCTGGCAAAGGATGCTGGGAGGCACAGGTATGTGATAAAAAAAAAATAACTTGGCAGTAAATGAGTTTATTTTGCGTCTTACGGATGCTCGCTTTGTCAGGCTGAAGCTTCAGTCTTTCTTAATATGGTAAGAATAACCAACCCAACCCACCCAGAAAAAACTAAAAGAAGGGGGGAAAAGAGGTGAAACATTTTGTCTTTTGACAGCTTTTCATCCCCTTTGTTTTTCTTGGATTTAACTTTTGTCAAATCCCACTCCTCCTTTTTTAAATTCTCATTGAAGTGCTTTCATGCAGTGTCAAGAGGCCTTGACAGTTGTCGACATTGTGTTTAAGCTGTTCATCACCCCAGTGAATCACCATCGTGTGACTCATCTGAATTACATGAGCTGCAGTTACAGCAGTAAACGCAGGCAGCGCTCAGTCATTTCAGTGCAGAGCAGTGTAACAAGCTTTCAAGCCCTCTTAAGCCATTCTGAAACAATTGGGATAACTCTCGGTCTTTTCCTAGCTGTCCTTGGCCAAAGTGTGCGGCAGTGGAAATCCCCTGCGTTTGGAGTCCGGGGCCCGGTCCGACTTAGTGGCCCAGCTCTTCAGTTCCTCTAATCCAGTGTCTCGACCCGGCGCTCAGAACGTCCTCAGACAAGACATCAGTGACAGCATGAGGTACAGAGGGAGATAAACTTGACATTATCCCCGTTGGGGTTGTGATGTTTTGCTCAATGATGTCCTTGCAATCTTTGCTCTGTTTTGATCATCTCGGCCTTAGTGAACCACATCAGTGAAGAGCAGATAAAGTGGGTGTGGCAGTCAAAGGCCTCTGTCTGAAAATTACATCGTAGTTCAGATGTGATTTTGGCTCTTTTGATATCATCTTGAGATATGATTTGATTTAAGATCGCTAGCATTTCATTTTCGCCTTTCTTTCGCATCGTTGTCTCTCTCCAGGTACATCCTGGTCGACTGGCTTGTGGAGGTGACCACCATGAAGGACTTTTCCAGCCTCACGCTACATGTGACGGTAGGCTGTGTGGACCGCTACCTGGCCCTGTGCTCCGTCCCGAAGGCCCGCCTTCAGTTGTTAGGAATCGCCTGCATGGTCGTTTGCACACGGTGAGGATGCTCTGATCATTGCGCTGTCTATATTTATTGACATTTATTCTTTCCTTTTTGTTTTAAGACACAAGATATAATGCCTTTTTTTTTTTTTTTTTTTTTTTTTTTTTTTAAATTATTTTTAAAGGGCATTTGATTCCTTTTCTGTTTTCAGATACATCAGTAAAGAAATACTGACCATACGTGAGGCTGTTTGGCTCACGGACAACACATACAAATATGAGGACCTGGTCCGGATGATGGGAGAGGTCGTGTCTGTGCTGGAGGGAAAGATCAGAGTAAGGACAACTACCAAGAGATGTGTACATACTAAGATATGTTGATCTTGTGATCTAAATAAGTATCTTTTCTTTTTTTTTTTTCTTTGTATTGTTCTTCAGAGTCCCACACTGCTGGACTACGGGGAGGTACTGCTCTTTTCGTTCCCTCTGGAGAGGCGATCCACTCACTTGTTCAGCTACATCTGTGAGCTGTCGCTGCTCTACTCTGCCCTCACCACACCCCCTCCTGCCAAACTGGCTTGCGCTGCACTACTCCTTACACGGGCACTGCATTACTATGGTAGTTACGCTCACATACTACACACCTCACCCTTTCAACACATGCAATTAATGCATGCTTTTTAAACAAATAAAAATTTATAGTTGTAGTTTGGTGTGAAGTTTGTTTTTCTTGACTTATGTCTGCATTCTTTCTATCTGCAGGCCCCGTCTGGCCCGCTCTGCTCGCAGAATACACAGGCTTTTCCAAGCAAGACCTTGTTTCCCTTTCTGTGCTGCTTTATGTCAAGTGGTAAGTTCGTGTGTGTGTGTGTTTTGTAGCCAAGCAGTGAAATTCCCTCACACTCTGCTATTGCACTTAGTCTGTCATAATATAGACACATAGAATTAAAACAGTCATTCCAACCGCCAGTCATTCCAAGGTCATCTCATCTTGTAGCTGCGTTTTGGGGATATTTGGGACCTTCTTGGAACATTTTGGGGATCTTTACAGGAAGTTGACCCTAAACACCTTTTTGATCAGGGAAAATAAAAACCCTTCTGATCTAAAATAGTCCCCAATGATTATTCATTCTGCTAAGTATTTGCCATTATGGATATTGTTTCCTCTGGCTAGTAGTGATTCTAGTTTTCATAATATTTTAATATCCACTGTGAATTAACCGTATTAAAAGAATCACGCAGATATTAAATACTCCTGCCTATTTTTTTTTCTTTTTCTTCTAATGTTACTGTACTGTGTGACTCATTCATGACCGCAACCTTGCAGTTCCTTTCCCCATTAAAGGAGATAACAGGAATTGATTGGTGATGTGTCTGGCTGTTTTCAGCATGCTCTCATTGATTCGATTTAATCAATTGGGTTAAAAAACATCTGGTTACCAAGAAAACAAATGACCATTAGGATTTTAAAGCAAATGTGAAGCACTGGGATGTGCTGAGTCTCAACGGCACTAGGAGGCATCACTCGATGTTGGACTAGGTGGGTTTGTTGCCATTAGTGAGTCACTTTGATAGGTGAGCATCATAGTGGCAAACTGTAATTCCTAAATGGACAAGTAACAAGATTTGTCCTTAAGAGTTGATTCATAGCATTGAAGGAAGGAAAGCAGATCCAACTTGGGTTGTTTGTTTTTTGTTTTTACTTACGGTTTCCCCCTTCCCTCGCTTTCTGCCTCTCCTCAGTTTCAGTCAAGATGTTCCCAAAGATTACAGGCACATGTCTCTCACTGGTGTTAAGCAGCGGTTTGAAGATGAGGCTTACCAGCAAATCAGCAAAGAAAAGGTCTGTCTCTTTGTGCGTTTCTTATGTTTCGCAGCATGCCCGTTATTGGTTTCCTCAATCTAACTGGTCATTGACTTTTTTTTTTTTTTTTAATGCCCCCCGCAAGGTGATGGATTTTAAAGAGCTCTGTCAGATCTTGGAGATTCCTGAAGTTGAGCCTCAGATGGAGCCCCCCAGTCCCACTGCTGGTCAACCAGCAGATATCCACACCTTCCTGGCCTCTCCATCAAGCACTAACAAGAGGTAAGGCAGAGTAGAGGCACAATGTTGGGATTCATTATTCAGTTTTTTGTTTTATTTGGGGGGGGGGGGGGGGGGGGGGTTAATGGACACAACTCATGTTTTGCCATTTGGGAAATTTTCATTTTTAAGGAAGCAAAATGAGAGATAATTATACATATTGAGTTTTTTTTTTTTAACTCTCTTGATATTAATGGGGAAAATCATGTTCTAAGTGTCAGTGAAGTCAGTGATGTGTTGTTATTTATTATTTTCTGTTTGTATGACCGACAGCTGTCAAGTAATTGCAGACGATCGCAGCAGGAAACAGATCTGTCTATCTGCAGTGCCATAAGACAAAAAACCTTGATGACATTTTCTGCAATTACAACTTACTCTGCGCAAAATCAATAAAACCATAGATTTTTATCTTTACAATAGCTGAAACGCTAACAGACCATGATTCAGTTATGAGAGCGAACTCGGCGACAGGCCAAACGAGCGCTTCCTCATCCTGTTACTGCTCATTTAACAGTTCTCGCTGTCCCCTGTGGACTGAGACAAACACACTTGTGAACCATTGTATCCAGGAGGTCTTTTGCTTCAGACCATCTGCAAGAAGCCCATGTGACACTCAGTTAAACCCTCCACTTGTCCACTCTCTTCTCAAGGAGACGTGATGATGGCATGCAGGTCCACAGGGGCAGCTTTGTGACCACGCCAACAGCGGAGCTGTCCAATCAGGAGGAGATGCTGGTGGAGAACATCCTGGACTGGAGTCTGGACTCTTCCTGCTCTGGTTACGAAGGAGACCAGGAGGAAGAGAGTGAGACGGAGAAAGATGGAGATTGTGAGTATGAGGAAGAGAATGGAAAAGGGGATGGGTACATTAATGCCAGTGGCGTTATTTAGGCTGTAATGTAATGCATATAAATGAACTGATCTATAAGCGGGGGAGGACAGTAATGCATGAGCCCCTCACTCAGCGGATGCATCCTCCACCTTAATAGTCTGGAATATAACTGAAAGCTTAATGTGGAGTGTTTACATTAGTTGAGTGTGGTGTTTTATTTCTGCTATTTGTTTATGTAAACCCTTCCTCTTTTCGCCTCTTTTTCTTTCAATAGCTTCTATGATCTCCATCAAACTGCATCCACTGGCTGATGAAGACGACAGACTAGAGCACTGCCGAGCTCTGTCCAGCGACGAAGACAGCTTCTGTGAAGCCAAAGGTGAGACGAACAAGAAGTGCCAAGGCCAAGAAACCTCCCCTTTATCTACAGACCAGCACAGCTCAGGATACTCCTCTGTCCAGAGTGTTAGCCCCTCCTCTACATGCTCCTCCTCCTCCCTCGTGCCCTCTACGTTCAAGACATTTACAACCTCCCTGAGGGCCGCCTCTGCCAATGCCCAGCCGGGCTTTCGCCTCTTAGTGCCCATGCAGAGGCCTCGCGGCACCTCCACCAAACAAGTAAAGAGGAAGAACATGGCAGCTCATAGTGGAGGTGAAGTAGAAAGAGAAGAGGATTTGGAAGGACAATATCCTGCCAATTCAGGATTTCTGAGCATGTAGATGATCGTTGCAATGACCACCTGTCCAGTTTCAAACCTCCAGCACTTTTTGTTTTGTTCTCGATTTTGTCCCTCTTGACTTGAGTCTTCACTGGTCAAATGCAAGAAAATAGAAAAACTTTGAGGCTAAAAGCAAGAAAAGGAAAGCAAACGAGTCCTTTCTGTCACGTTACATTTTAATAACATGTTTACAGGTATGGGGCTATAAAAATACCTCCCATAAGTCAAGACTCGCATCTGAAACCGCTGGATCAAAACTTGACTTTCCTCAGCAGCCTTGTACAATAGTTGCCATTTCAGTTGGCTTACTGGCTTCTACAACAACCTATCTCAGATCATGTCAGATAGTTGTAAAAGAAATGAAACCATATTCATTTACTTTTTCAGGAGAAAGAGAGTTTATTGAAAAGTATGGCACTCATGTTTTTGTGACATTTTAGAGCATCAAAGACTTATGTGCACTGTTTGTACAGGAATCAGTCTTGTACATGATGAATTATTTTTTTCATCTAGTTGATGAAAATACCTGCATCTGAAGCCTACAAGAACATGATTGTAGCAATTTGCTGTGCTCAGTTTTGTTTGTTTTATATGCTTTACAAAGGTACTGTGGTGTCATTTTTGTTTTTCAGGATTCAAGTGAAACAGCTGTAAAATGAGTCATTTAGTTGTGTGACTTGACCATAGTCTAGTTATACACCAGATGTGCTGTTGATGACTGTTGTTGTTTGGTTTTGGGTTTTTTTTTGTTTTTTGTTTTTTTTTTTTTTACCTGTGGCACACTAATCCCATCAGGAGCCCACATTTATGTTAACGTGTTCATTAAGAGCAAGGAATTGTGAATCACTAGCTGGATGACCTCATATAAACCTCAGTTTGTTGTCCAACTGTGTCTTTTTTCCTTAATTTAATTATTCAACTCGGTTTCTGTTAAAGAAACACACCTCAAAGTGACATTTCTAACACAGTTTTCCTCCTATCCTAACCAGGTCGAGCACTTTTCTCATCACAATGTTAATTCACTCAGTTGTTATGGTTTAACAATCAGTACAGAAGTATTTTTTTTAGTGAATTTGCATTTCTTTCTTTCCCAGGACACAAATGAAAGTTAAGACACTAGAGGACATTTTTGAGGTTTTCAAAGTACTGTATACCTCATTCAGGATACAGAGTGTGTAACGTCTCAATGACTGTGACTGACTGTAAATACATTTTGAACTGTTACTCCATATCTGGTAATACAGGCTATCTTGTTTTTATTCATTTACAAAGCAATGTGTGTGTATATATATATATATATATATATATATATATATATATAAACATGGGGAAAAAACATGTTGCAGCTACTTGAATCCCTTTGTGCTTCATTCCAAAAAGGCAGTTTTTTCTTTGTGCACGTTTTGTTTTACTACAGTTCAGATATTTCTTTCATCTGATTTGTGATGTAAATATGTAATTTTTGTATCCAAATTAAAAATAAGAAAAAAAAAAAACTCCCATTGTGCTTTGTCTTTGCCAAACATGAAAAATGATAGCAATCACAAAGACACTAAGTGTGATTTGATCTGTTTCAAATCATCGATTGCTCATAATCAATACCTTCTGATGTTTGTTGTACAGTTTGTAAATTGTTATGTAGGCCTGGACCAGAAATTAAAATGATGTTGGATTATTTTCTTAATTTCTAAACTAGGCTCATTTGTGCGAAGCAAAAAGACAAATCTGACATTTCATGACTAGTTTGTGTCTGTGTGAGTGAGTTAAGGTAATTATTATCATTACAGATATGGCATAATTAAAGAATGCAATTAAGATGCATTATGGAAATTACAGGATCTGGCCTTTTGGAGCTCGATAATAGGGTTGAATGTTTTAACGTCGCTCTCTCTGCTGCATTGAACCATTCTTCTGCTTTTCTCTTTTTTGATTAATTCTGCTTTTGTAAGCAAAGGTCACCAGAGTAATAATTACATTACTAACATGAAGGTACCCACTGAAGTGGAGGCTTATTATACAAAATGAAATTGTGTTTAGGTTTAATCTGTAATTTAATCTAGAACAAAGGAAAATGAAGACATTAAAAGCAACGAATGAGGAAAATAAAACGTAGCTTTATTTGTGGAAGAAGTGAAAATACAAATAAATGTAGTGGAGGTGGTGGGCAAAGCTGCATTTATTTACAAATCCCAACTGGGATCATGTGACACGAAGCTCCAGCGAGGTCACGTGTTCTGCTTTGTTGACGTTTGTCGTTGAATTTTCAGGCTCGTCCAGCCGCTGGTGCAATGTCATCACCTCGCTAGCAGGCAGCAAACTGGAAGAGCTGGAGCTGGATCGGGCTGCCGACACCCTCAGCTTGGCCTTATGCAAAGCAGCATCGATTGTGTCGGTGAAGAAAGAAGGGCCTTCACGGGGATGTTTTTGATTCCGACTTGAGACGATAAGGAAGCACAGTTTTCCCGTCGCCCGGAGGAGAGGGACCACGGCTTGTGCAGTCCATATCCCTAAACTCTTGTTTTTGAGGTAACTAAACGCATCCACGTAAGAAATCATGTACGAATCAGTTCTGTCAGGCGACATGATGAATGGTGGAATGTTTATACAATTTTGAAAAGGTGATATTTATTTCATATTTCGTATACTCCTAGCTTTTTTTTTATCTTAGCTTCATCGTTTGCGTTCGTTAGACGCCTCATGGATTAACGAGCAGGTTGGTTGTCCAATCAGATGAGCCAAAAGACTGTTTTTGACCAATCACAGAAGGGAGAGGCGGTTTTGGTTTTTTATTTTTTTAAGGTCAAGTCTATTCCCTTCAGTAGATATATGCTTCTTGTTTTCTACAAACACACTGATGGAGAAACCGTACTTTTAACATGTTACACGCGGTCTTCTGAACTCAATTACACGGTCAGTACGCACAGTTACTCCTTATTTATGCCTTTAAACGAAACCAGCGGAAAAGTCAGACAGCCCCGGCTCTGTTAGTGTTATTACATTCACAGCTCGTGTAATGTCATGAAATAGGTTTTGAATTAACTATTAAGTGTGTCATAAGGCTTGCCGCGAAACTACTTCACGTGGTTTTAATTGGCCATATTTACCTCCTGCGTGGTCTGTGTGTATTTGTGTACATGTATGTACATGTGGAAAACGTATATATTTACTTGGCATATGTCACAATGACCTCTCTGTCTGTGATCACTTCTTATTCCAGTTGCTCAGTCAGTTACCCAGTGTGTGGCTTTCTTTTTCTTTTTTTTTCTTATTTTTGTGTCCCTTTTCTGGTTTGGATCCTCTTTTTAGACTGTTCAAAATCATTTTGAAATGTTATGACGTCTTTCTAACACAGCTCGTATTTTTTTTTTGTTTTTGCTTTTTGCCTTCAATTCTCACCTTTTCAGTCATGAATTTTTCTTTTTCACAGCTAAAAAAAACTAATTATGATACTGATGACTGATCTGTTTCACTTCTCGTTTTTCAGTTATTGTTAAATGGAAATTGAGAGAAAAGAGTCCCTCACAGCCATTTAAAATAAACATTACCTAACATGTAAGTGTAAACTGGAAGAGAAAAAAAAAAAAAAGGTCACCCTGTGTGTGTCTCCAGACGTAAGAAAGGTGCCCGAACAACTGCTGAAATGGCTATCATGAGACAGTTTGGACTGCTGGTGTGGAAAAATTATCTTCAGCAGGTGAGTTGAAGTAAACCTTTGTGTCCATATTAGGTACTTTTCTGGTTTGTGGCTGTTTATCGTCAGTAGGTCATGTTTACGTGTGTCTGTATAACAGTACTTAAGTTATGTGCTTACAGGAAATCATAAATAAAGTAAACAACTAACATTTTACTTCAACGACTTCAGATATTATCCAGCTACAGGTTGTCAAAGTAGTTGGTTGTTAACTTGCTTTCTTTAGCCTTATATTACTGTCATTGCAGGAAGTCACTGTTGTGCTTTTATACTTGTTTCATTTGAGTTTTTCCAAAACATTTTCCCATCTAATTCGTGAAACCAAATCAGAAGACAGGAACTGTTGCTGTCAGATTTTTCTGTTTTTCCTTCTCCAACACTTTATCATCACATTCAAGGTCTGCCAGTTTTTGAAAGATAGACAGTCATTTTTCGCAATGCCTCGTTTCTGCTTGGTACATTTCTGTTTGTCTGTTGCTCTGAGCAGCTGTTTGTATAAAACCGAACATTAATATCAGTCCATGATTTCACAATGCCTCAGCTATTGAGTAACAGAAAGGGCAGCTGACTGAATAGCATGTATATTGTGAGGTAGTGACTATTTCAAAATTTTGCACATTGTCATTTAGTTCTGCAGAAGCTCATTTTAAAGCAAACGCCATTTGTATTTAGTCTGCCACTAGGACAAGTGGACACATTTCCTAAACTAAGCTGCATCAGATTTTAATTTCTTTAAATTTTACGTTGACTGCAAATCATAGTCTGGTTCTATTTATGATTAAATAAGCATTTTGAATTTAGTTAATTTATTTACCTACTTATGTTTTTAATTAAATGCAGTTTTTGTTAAACATTTTTTTTGACCATGGCAGTAACCAATTCATGGGGATACTAAAATACTCAAATAAAATCTATAATATAGGCTTATGTATACTGTAGAATAAGAAAGAAAAGTATTATAAAAACAAAAAAGGGTAAAATAATCTATTCAAAGGCTATCCAAGTCACTTCATACTTGAACCACTCCCCAAATTATGAGGTTTCAAATTTTTAATTCTGAAAAGTGTGAAATAATAAAGTGATATCCAAATATTTGTACTAGAAAACAACATACTGAAATTATTTATTTTACATTTTGATGTACCTTAAACAGTAAATTAAATTTTTATGGGAGGTTTTGTGGTATTTAAATGCCCTTTTTATTCATTGTATTTATATTTTGGGCATTTTTCGTTTTTTATTTATGATAAAACACTTTGTTTTAGATGTCTCTTTTAACTTATTTTCTGTTGAGCAAATGTCTTATTTTCTACCCTGTAGAAACGTCAGATCCTGGTCACCCTGGTGGAGATACTCCTGCCCCTGCTCTTCTCCGGCATCCTTATCGTGCTGCGTCAGAAAGTTCCTTTTAAAGCTTACCCGAATGCCACAATCTATGCAAGCTACGCTGTCAACACAATTCCAGATTCATTTCTACGGTCCTTACAGCTGGCCTATGTGCCCAATAACTCCAGTGTGGTGCGTCAGGTGGCAGAGGATGTGCAAGACAATCTGTCACTCTCTTCAGGTGAGTGAAATAGTTTACTACATAAACTGAAGATGATCATAGACAAGCGTGAGCATCCTCTTCACAACACATTGATTCAGCAACAGTGTCTTCAGTCAGAGGCTTCTTTAAATCCACTGCAACACAGACCGCTACAGGGGATCTTTCCTGCCCACAGCTGTAATCTTCTATTGTGACTCTTTGAAGAGACTTTAAAAATACCATAACAGTTAATTTCCCTCCAGGGATAAAAAGAAAAAGTATTTTTGAATTGAATTTGATAGTCTGAAGGGAAATGGTCAGCATGTAACCACAACCCCCCACATTAAGATGTGGTGCCACCATTGTTACGAGTGAAAATTACACTCGTCAACATCTGTAGTTTGGGATGGATCTGGGTTTACTGGTTCCTCACGAAACAGTCCTCAGGAGAACAAAAAGGCCACACCCTATTCCCTATCAGTGACCCATTAAGACAGGGAAACAAAGGATGTGCACACTGGTATGTTTACCTGCTCCCTCAGGACACCAGGATGCTGTCTCTTTGGCGTTGTTCATGCACACACACACCTTCTCTGCATGACTTCCTGTCTAGAAAAAATGTGCACAGCCTGACTGCTAAAAATGCACACAGGCTGTTTACATATTTGGTTTCCTTTTGACTCGCATGTCGCAAAATAGACACATTTCTTTTACCTGCGGTCTGAGAAAGAGGGCAGAGACGAGGACATTTCTGTGACTGCAGGTTGCCCTGTGTAGATCTGAGATCTTGCTTCAGCTATTAATTAATAATTTAATCAATCTTGGTTGTGTTCAGAGGGAAATGTGAAGAGGCGTTGTGAGGGATCAGTTCTATTATTTTCATGTACACACAGTCACAGAAATCTGTCTTTAATGTTACAAAGCTTGGATATAATGTCTGAAGAGAGGGGTGATTAGGTGCATAGTTTAACTCATTTATAACAGTTAAAGGTCTCAGAGAGCACAAACCTCGGTCAAAACCACTCGTCTCGTCTTCCATGAGGTTCAAGCCTGCAACCAAATCCATTATAAACATTTGCATATGGTGGACAAGACAAGAGGACAACAGAACAAGAGAACAGCATTTATCGGGCTGTTCTTTTATCTATGCTTTACTTCTCCCCAGAGTTTCAAGAAAAGCAGTCATTGTTAGTGTTTGTGTAATCCAGTTGATAGACTGACACAGCAGGGAATAGCAACGCAGTGAATATTTCATTTGTAATGCTGAAAGTGGATAAAATCAACTTTTTTGGCAGGTTTGTGAAAACCAATGATCAAACTGTATTCTTGTAGGGTTCCTTGTTATAAAAAAAACAAACAATAAAATGTTGCTGTGTAATCTTAAAAGTTGAGTTTTTAATCAACATTTTTACATTAACAGTTAGAACTTTTTTTTTTACTGCAGGGATAGCAAATATCCAAAGTCCCAAAGAAATGGTGTGAAAATACTGAATTTGACTATGTAGTTAAGAGATAATCAGTCATAAACAATTCAAGCCAAAAGATCAATAACCTTTGATCGTTTGAAGCATTTAGTCGTATATATACTCAGGGAGGGCAGCCATCTGTCTCAGGCGGTTGGGGGTGAGAGATAAGAGGAACGAGAGCTCAACAAACACAGACAGAAATGATATCTGCCTATGAGATTCCAAGGAGAACAATGTTGTAAAGACAGAAGGATGAGGGAACAGCCCAGCACACCGCGCTACATGAAACCCACCACAACAGCTTGGCTGTTATTTTAAGTACAAGTTGAACATTGGACTTTACTATATACAGCACTTTCAGCTCATTTCTGATCAGATTTAAGTTTTTAGCCAAGGAATTAAACAATTTATTCATAAAAAAACTTCCTACTTAGCTTGTTATTGCCATGTTTAACTATTACTTTTAGATATTTAACCAGCTGAAACCTACACAAAGCTTCTCATTCACATTAATGGGATTACTTTTTGAGTGTTTCTAAATTACTTGGAGCTCTTACAGTGTGTTTTATCCATTGGGAATTCAGAAGTATCCCATTGAGTATGATACACTGGGAATTACTGAATTAATCTGCCTGTAACCATTTCAGCAGTATGTCAAGTAAGTGTTTGAGCCCACAACTTTGGCAGCTGTTTGCCTTCGTGCCCTCAGTTGCACAAGTGTTTTATTTTATGAGTCTGACCTAGATTTAACCCTGGCTCTACTGTGAAAGAGTGATGCTTAATGCAATACTCAGAATACCTTCATGTGTGCTCGATAGAGGGATAACAATTGCCTTTGGGCAAACCAGGACAGTATGGTATTTTATAATCGAAGAGAAAAAAGGCTTATCTATTATTGGTCTGCTCCCTTTATGTTCAGGGTTTTTGCTCAAGAAGGAAACATTTTTTTTAGTTGTTTTTCTTAAGTGTTTCAGCCTCACGGGGATTTCTAGCCTTTTCTAAATGATCTAGTGATTTTGGGTTTTGACACCTTATTGCTAAAATTGGTCACATATTTCAGTATGCTGACAGGGTCATAACCAATTTCCTGGCTGTCAGCGGGAATAGTGAAGAGCCAAGGTCAGGCCATGAAACAGACATGAGCTGAAAACCGCAGCATAACAAATGTAACGTTCGCTGTGTATGTCTGTGTCTGTGTCTGTTCCTGTTCCAGTACGTGGCTTTGAGACAGAGGAGCAGTTTGAGAACTATGTGAGAACCGACCCCACGTCAGGAAACCTGCTGGCTGCTGTGGTGTTTGAGCACCCCTTCTCTCATGACGACGAACCCCTGCCCCTGAAGGTGAGAAAAAAACACCCTCACCCGCTGTGGCAAGAAGCAGGACAAGAGTCATTTTACTGATCGCTCTGTAGATAGATAAACCTGTAATACTGGTTTTGGCACTTTTGCATGTGTTTTACTTGTATGTATAACAGTGCACTGGTTTTGAAGAGAATAACGTTCCTGCACAGCAGGAAAAACCGAACAGAAGTAACATCCCAGGTTTGTGCAGCGTGGCTGTGATGTAAAAGTCTGGATCTCCCAATGCTCACGGCACCAATACCAACTTTTCTTTCAGAGTGAATCATATTCATAAACAACATTCTCTTTGGTCATTTTTGCATTGTTTTTGCATTACTGTTATATCTTTATTTGTCTCTTTGGGCTCTTTTACACCAAACCAGCATTGGTAATGTTGATATCCAGCTGACACTTAAGTTGATGGTGAATATCTGTCTTCTTCGGAGTTTGCTTGTTTTCTCCGTACCTGTATGAATTTTCTCTCAGTACTTTGGATTCTGCCCGGTTTACAAAATCATGCATGTCAAGTTTATTGAGGATTCACAATGCAAGGTTCCCATGGCAACACCACACTCAACCTACAACTCGATGGGTTTCATACATCAGCTGAGAATTGTGTAACTGAAACTTTTAATTTTTGTTTCAATCAGATTTTGTTTTATGGGATATTATTAGAAAAAAAGAATCAAGAAAATAAGTGAAGCTTTTTTTTTTTTTTTTATGTAAATAAAAAAGTAAATGATTAGTCTGACATTGCGAGTGAAAACCGCTCCAGAGCAGGTTAAAAGTTCAGCGTGTTATCATAATCATCAAAAGAGATTAAAGATTAAAAGAGAGCCACCTTTGTGACAGCAGAAACTATACGATTGTTTGTCCAAGATATTGGACCTGGCCGAGCCATAAGTCTTACTTCATAGTGTGCACATCTGTAAGAAGCAGCTCAATCGAGAAAATTAAACAATATCTCAAAAGCTTTTGGTACTGAGAAATATATTATAGTTCCTCGAGGCTGATGTGCAGAACTGATCAGCTATCACTGGAAAAATGTAGTTGCAGATCCACGATGATGCTGGTGTCATGCAGCAGCATCATGTGCTTTGTCATGTTCCTTCATGATGACGGGATGATGTTCGGATGTCTCCGTAAAGCACCTTGAATCACCTTGTTGTTGATTTATGCTATACAAATAAACTTGCCTTGCCTTAATTTATAAATGACAAAGTAGAATCTGATGTGTTAGCTTTTGCAGAAATCTTTTAAAATATTGGAAAAGCATTTTTCTCTTATATACATTTTTTAAAACAAACGTTAAAGCATCACTTTGCAAGGTTTTCATCTTACAGTGATGGGAACTTTTCTTTGACTCAGCAATTTAAAAGTTTTAGTATTTAGTTAAATTTGATAGGAATACTGAAAAACGATTCCCAAGAATACTTGAAAGTGATACATTTCAAAGTACTTTTTAAAATACTCCAATAAACTGTGGCAGAAGGGATTCAGAGAGGGAGTAAAGAAAGTGACTTGAACTGGAGCTGTTCTCATTCTGTGTTTTATTTTGGTTTGATTTACAGGTTAGCTACCACCTGCGCTTCACCTTCACACCACGCAACGCCCCACCCAAGGAAAAGTTGGAGCTGAACCCGAACAGCGACCTCGACTGGCACACGCTCAGCCTCTTCCCCCTTTTTCAGCTGCCAGGCCCACGTGAGCAGTATGACAAGGATGGTGGCACACCAGGTAACATCTTTATCTTTTTATTTGACCGAAAATAATGAATATGCTTTAACATTTTCAAATTGATAAAAAACTTAAATTTTTTTTTTTTATTTGACTGCATCTCAAGAAACAGCCTTTTTTTCAGGCTGCGTTACCATGGCAATCACATCTTTGCACATCTTTGGCATGATGAGTGTTATGTAGACTTTGGCAGGATGCGCTGTGTTATGACATTATTTGTGACAAACATGTGAGCTGTCTGAATCTCAGGCATCAGCTGTTGTTGACTTAATTTTTGATAATATCAATGATGTTTGCATGTAACAGTAAGAGGAAAGAACATACTCAAAAGGGTCAGGTCACCCTGACAGCATAATGGAGCCATCTGCTTTTGCATGAATGTGGATTTGCATCCAGAATAAACATCATTGCGGCTCCAGTTTTAATATTGAAGTCATTTTTTTCATTTTCATTTTTACTTCTGCAGGGAACTTCAAAAGTCTTCTCGAACTTCTCATGTTTTAAGGAGTTTTAATAACATGTTCTTTTCCTTTGCAAGGCTATTTCCGAGAGGGCTTTCTGGCAGTGCAGCACGCAGTGGACAAAGCCATCATACGCTCTCACAACAGATCTGCCGCTGCGCCTCTGCTGCGACAGATCAGGGTGATCCTGTCCCGGTTTCCTTACCCTCCCTTCATATATGACGTCTTCATCCTAGCCATTCAGAACCAACTGCCCTTACTTCTGGTGCTCAGCTTCAGCTACACCGCCTTCAACATAGTGCGGGCCGTGGTGCAGGAAAAAGAAAGAAAGCTCAAGGTGTGTTTGTGAGCCTTTGTGCGAGCAGCGCTGATATGAGAACTTCAACTGTCCGACTCATACTTTCTCTCTTCTTTGGCTCTGCATCTCAGGAGTACATGAGGATGATGGGTCTCAGCAACTGGCTCCACTGGAGTGCCTGGTTCCTGATGTTCTTCCTGTTCCTCTCCATCTCAGTCTTTCTTGTTACTCTGCTCCTCTGTATCCATGTGAGTTATGTGCGTTTTGTTTGGACAACACATTCCAGCTCATAATTAACTTGCAGTACATTTAGACTGTTTCTTTCTTGCGCAAAAGAATAACACAACTGCCATTACCTCCAGTAGAATTAAGTGTGAAGCTACTCTTTAACTCGCTGTATTTATTCATACTGAGTGTCCAAACGTGAAACTTACGTAGATAGCTCATGCCTGATTTAAGGAATAAACTCCCTGGTATAAGAACAACTAAAATGAACAAAGGAGGAGAGCAAAGAAGAGAAATGTCCTGTTCTAGCAAAGATGCAGCAGCACATTAAAACAGCTTCTCTGTTCACTGCTGTGTGTAAATTATTGTGTAAATTGAACCACAGCTTAACTTCACAGGTCATGCCTTCTTCAGTGTATATATTATAATATATAAAGTTGTGTTGAACTACTGTAAAAAGAAGGTAACTAGTTTTGTTGGTTTCTTTATATACAAAGTTATAAGGTTTTATATCATGTTGGCCTTTATCCTGTCTAGACTGTTTATATGCAGCTTACCATCCTGATGGATGGTAACCCCTAGGGGGGTTGTTAGTGGAAGCATTACTTGCAAATACAACAGCAGATTCATATTTTAGCCTTTTGTCAGAGTTGTTAACAGCTCCACAAAATGGGGATTTTATACTTTTCCTGGTTAAATTTCCTCTACGACAGCTAGTTTCCATTACAATGCATCAGTAGCAGTAATCTGTAATGCTGTATTTTAGGTCAGTCAGACAAAACAGATGAGCTACTTTTTGCTGCTGAGGATTTAGCTCATTATGGAGCTTTTTATTTATTTATTTTTTTCCCCTTCCTCCACATTTTTGCTTTGGTATATTTACGTCAGTGACGGTTCACTCAAACTGAATGCATCATTGCAGGTGAGTCCTAATGGTGCAGTCCTGACCTACAGTGACCCCACGCTGGTCTTTGTCTTCCTGCTTGTCTTCACTGTGTCTACCATTAACTTCAGCTTCATGATTAGTGCCTTCTTCTCACGAGGTAAGTGTTTAATTCTTTCTTTACGTAGAACTCCTGATGTACAAATCGTGCTGAATTCTGCTGCATGCTGTGCATCTCTCTGTATCTCTGAAGCATAAGGGAAACAATAAAAACACAGCAGGCACATAACTATTCCAGCTACGCCTAGTATGAGCATGTGAATAATAATCTTATGTTAAATAACTCCTCATTCAATAAGCCTTCTCTGGTGCCGAAAAACATCGGAGCTCTAAAAGCGAGCAAATGTCTTGTAACTCAGGGCTCCTCTGCAGACATGCGAAATTTGAGTACAATGTCCGGCCCGGACAACCTCAGCGAGAAAGAAAACTATTTAAATCTCTCCTTTCTCACATCCCTCTTCTCCCTCCCTCTTTGCTCTTTCATTCATTCAAAGCCTCTCTTTCAAACCAGCATCCATCTCCTTGAAGCAAAGCAGCTTGAATTGCAAATTAATGTCAGGCTACTTTGTAATAGCCTTTTTCCACAGTCAGGATATAATGGTTATGATTAAACCTTAAAACCCTCTTGTCTGTATAGAAAGAGTAGAAAAATAACTGAAAAAGCTTCACATTTTGTTCATTGTGATGTCTCACATTATCTCATATTTCTGTTCTGTGATGAATTCAAAGCAACTTTTCACCTGTTTTTTCTTTGTCGAAATGTGGAGTCACATTTTGATTCCGCTTTGCGCCCTTTCTCCTGCCTCCAGCTCTTGCAGCTCCGACAGGATTTTCTGTGCTGAATGAACAGTTGTCCAATTGTGACATTCGACAGCCTGACTTGAGTAATTTAAACAGTACCATGCCAGCTGCTTATAACCTCACAGAACTACATACACTGCAAGAAACATTAGTTTTGCTTTCTCATGGTTGACACTGTCACCTTTAAACTGTCTTTTAAACTACATTTGTAGATGCAAAAAGATAAAAGGGGTGAGATGAGGTGCTCAGCCAACAGAAAATCTCCTCCTGTGACCTCATTGGTCCTCATTGACCATGGACTATTTTTCTCGCCTTTGTGTTTGCAGCTGTCTGGACCGCCCACCCACTGATGTGCTTTTTCAGAACAGATAATTGTGCTTGATCAATGCATGTTCCAAGCAGGCTCAGAATGTCACATCGTCTTCACTGAGTGGTCTTTGGGGAGCTCTTGTCATGCTTCTTAGAAATCTGAGCAAAAACAGCCCCGAATGTCCTTCTTTCAGCTTTCAAGATTCACATGACTCACCTTCCTGCTCCCTTTGTCCACCCTCAATGTCTCATCTAAATAGCATTTGCACATTCACTCTGCCCTTTGAGGAAAAGGATTTAGTAGACCTCGCAAAATTGTTTGCCCATCACCTTTTGCTTGCACTTACAAATTCTTGTGACAGTACTATACCTGTGACAGCAAAGTCTGCAGTTTTTCTTTGTTGTTTTTTACTTTAAGTCTAAGACACTGATTCTTATTTTTCTGTCTGATTGTAGCCAATGTGGCTGCAGCAGCGGGTGGCTTAATCTATTTCCTCAGCTACCTGCCTTATTTGTTCCTGTGGCCACGCTACGACTTGCTGAGCCATGCCCAGAAGGTGTCAGCCTGCCTTATCTCCAATGTGGCCATGGCCATGGGAGCACAGCTCATAGGAATGTTTGAAGGCAAAGGTAAGATTCAAGTTTGTGGTCAGGTCAAGTTACGGCCCGGAAATGTGATGGTATTTCTGTTTTCCCCTTTTGTAACAATTACTTTCCTCTTCTATTGCTTGCTTTTCAGGTACAGGAATCCAGTGGTCAAACATGTTTGACTCTGTGACAGTGGACGATGACTTCTCCCTGGCCCAGGTTCTGGGCTTGATGCTGTTCGACTCTGTGCTGTACGGGCTGGTGGCCTGGTACATGGAGGCAGTGTTTCCTGGGGAGTATGGAGTGCCGCTGCCTTCTTACTTCTTTTTACTGGTATACAGTGAAATAAGCTGTCTAATCTAATCTAAACACACCTAAGTGCATTTGTGCTTCACATAAAAGAGCAGATACTTACAGTTACAAATGAGTTTCACATCTTATGCATTTAGTTTTTTGCATTAGTGTCATTTTTTTGTTTCAAACTTACAAGAGATAAACCAAAAGAGGAACCAAAAATGCAAACAAATATCTCCGATTGCACAATTGTTTATGCAGTTCATTTTTCCAGAGTTAAATGGTGTGATGTGTTTTTCTTTTTATCATTTGCAGTTTTGCACAGAATTAAACTGGCATCATTTATTCAAATGCTACATATAGATCTTGTTTAGCACTCGCATGTCTCTTCAAAGACTGAAATGTCTTCAAGACGTGGCTGCCCTCAGTAAACATGATTCTTGTTTCAGCGGGAGTGGAAGTCCCAATATATCAGCTGGAGGAAGTCTTCAGACCCAGCTAGTTAGAATAACAGGAAACGCATTAGTCTCTCCAGCCAACACAAATATATTTTATCTTTACCACAGCTATGGACCATCACGAAATGGTTTTCCCTTTAACACACACACACTGGTAGTTGCACAAAAATAAACTCACACTGAACCATTTCCCAGTTGTCGGAAATGTATGGGTGCGGATTAGGTGATGACGTGCTTCACTCTGTGTCAGCTGTGTGTCGGATGCTGTTCCTATAACACAGAAAAGAGTCTTGCTTTTTGGTAGCGTAGAAAAGGCTGGTTTGGTAATGAAACAATCCCCTCTGGTGCGTATGAACAATTAAAGCGTTGTTCTGCCGTGTTCTTCAGTATTCCCTGTTTCACGCCATTATTAACCGCGTTCAGTGATAAATGGCGATGTACTTTCTTACATTGCTTCTTTTATCCCTGTAATCTGCAGCCTTCGTACTGGTGCAGCAGCCCTCGCATGGCTTTGGTGAATGAGAAGGAGGAGGAGGAAGATGCAGAAAAAGCCCTGAAAGGAGAGTTTATAGAAGAGGAGCCGGTCGGACTTGTCTCCGGGATTAAGATTAAACACCTGTGTAAAGTGAGCAGTTGAAACGCTGTGACCCAGGGACATGACTTCCCCTGCAATTTTAGAAGATCAAATGGAAATGGCTTATGCTTTTGTTTTTAACAGGAGTTCAAAGTGGGCCACAAGACACGAAAGGCTGTACGAGACCTGACTGTGAACATGTTTGAGGGACAGGTCACAGTGCTGCTAGGACACAACGGCGCCGGGAAGACCACAACACTGTCTATGCTAACAGGTCAGCAGTTGCAAGACCCCGGAGGACATGTGGGCGTATTAAACATAAACTTTAATAACCCAGCCTTGCTCTTGTTTCAGGCCTGTTTCCCCCCTCCAGTGGCAGAGCCTACATTAACGGATATGACATCTGTCAGGACATGGCCCTGATCCGCCGCAGCCTTGGACTCTGCCCCCAACATGACGTGTTGTTTGATAACCTTACAGTGAGAGAGCATCTGCTCTTCTACGCACAGGTGCTTAAACACAATGATGCACTCAAACACAAAAACTGTCACTGTTATGAGACAAGTCGATATTCTGATAATAATTTCTTCTTTTTTTTAAATTTCCAACACCATAATATAAAAAGCTTAAATGCTTATTATATTCAGCTGTAAGCACTCCATATTCATTTCACTGAAGGTGAAAAACCACATTGAGAAAAAAACAGTCCCTTCTAGTGCCATCATGCTTCAAAACTTCACTAACTCAAAACTAGCCTTTCCTGAAGTTCACTGAGTCTGTTGCTCAGAGACAATAGTAAATGATGCTTAAAGACAGATGTTTTTCTTCTTCAAGAATTTATTAAGAAAATAAATTGAGCCTTAATGGAGCAGATGGATAGACCATTTCTGGATTAAAAAAGAACTAAAGGACACTTTAAGATACAGTTTGGGTTAGATGGATTCTTTTGGGTCTGAAATGAAAATCAACTGCATTGAAGTTCTGAAAATCTTCAGGGACGACAATTACCTGTGACAATTACTTGTGATACAAGTCTACTGGCAAAAAGCTACTTCGGTGAAAGTTGATCAAGAGCAGATCAAGAAACTGGCAACAATTCCATTAATTGAAGAACAAAAGAAGCTTCTGGATGTCCTTTTTTTTTCTTTAAGATCTAAGTTAATATTTAAATTTATTTCTTTTTCTTATTAGTTTAAACGGAAAAACTTGAGTTTGGTTAAGTGAATTGAGAAAAGGATTTTTTTTTTATTTTAACTGCATAATAATGCAGAAAAGTGTATTCCTCAAAAGACAAGCAAAAGGCACATTTTACTCATGTTAAACATTTAAATTTAAGTGTCAGTCACATTTTAAATTATTGCATTTGCTAAAACAATTAGGGTAAATGTCTAAACAACTTCTTTCATGCAACATAAATACAGTTCAGTTTAACTACTACATGTCATGCTTCATGTAACAAAAAAATGATGCAATTATCTCTGTGTACTTGCATTTAAATGGATTGTTCTTCATATATACATTTTTCCTGTTTTCTTTACTTGTCCGGGTAATCCTTAAAAAAAAATTGTCTATTTCAAAGGATTTCAAAGGTCCATGCAGACACTTATTATTTTTGTAATCCGATTGTTGATTTGTTTTATATCCAGCTAAAAGGCTACTCCAGGGAAAAGATTCCAGATGAGGTGGATCGGATCATCCGCATCCTCAACCTCGAGGGCAAACGACACGCTCGCTCCAAGACGCTCTCTGGCGGCATGAAGAGGAAGCTCTCCATTGGTATCGCCCTCATTGGGGACTCAAAGGTTTGGATCTTTACAAGCATTATTCATGTTTCGATTCCATTGTCTTTTATAGTCTTCTTCTCCATCTCTTATGCATTTTCCTCTCATCTCCTCCCCTCTTCAGGTTGTCATGTTAGATGAGCCCACGTCTGGTATGGACCCATCGGCTCGGCGTGCCACCTGGGACCTTCTGCAGGGGGAGAAACGTGGTCGCACCATCCTGCTTACCACTCACTTCATGGACGAGGCAGACCTTCTTGGTGATCGAATCGCCATCATGGCAGGAGGAGAGCTGCAGTGCTGCGGGTCTTCTCTCTTCTTAAAGAACAAATATGGTAAGTGAAGTTGGAAAAATTGCAAATGTCATCACCGTGCACATTATCAGATGTATCTGGACACTCACAGGAACTGAAAATCCAGTAATTACACTGCACTGTGTCCACACAAATGATCGCCGTACCCATCTCCTTTGCTCACCAGGTGCTGGTTACCACATGGTGATAGTTAAAAATGCTCTCTGTAATGTCTCCGAGATCACCCGCCTTGTTCACATGTACGTTCCCAATGCTACACTGGAGAGCAGCGCTGGAGCCGAGCTCTCTTATATTCTGCCCAAAGAAAGCACCAGCAGGTGAGTTAGTCTGGCCGCACATCCATCATAGACAGAGCTCATACGATCTCATGGCGAGTATTTCACTATTACCTAGGCAGATACATCTAGAAGTATACGACTTGATGATAAATACTCTCAATGATTTAAAAAGGACATATTAAATTATTGAATATGTGAAAACAGGCTGACAAACTATACATTGCGTATTGCTGTGATGATTGCATTAAAGCAGGCAATGGCAGCTCTTTTTACAAAATATTTTTAAGTCTGTGCAGACTCTTTTCCTCAAGATTATTAATAATAGCCTCATGCTGCTTTTTTTTTTTTTTTTTTTTTTTTTTTGTCCAGCATTGTTAAATTTAAAAAGTTGAAAAAAAGTCTACAAGAAGTGGTACGCTTAAGCCAACAGGCACTGTGTCTGGGAGATGGTGTGCGACCTATTTCTCCTCTGTATTTTGTGTTTTCTTGCAGGTTTGAATTGCTGTTTGCTGAGCTGGAGATGAACAGAGAGGAGCTGGGCATTGCCAGCTACGGCGCCTCAGTGACGACTATGGAGGAGGTTTTCCTCAGGTAGGATTCCAGAAGACCATCCGTCCATCATCTATACCTGCTTATTCCTGTTCAGGATCCCAGGGCTCCTGAGCATCCTCGGTGCACATTTATGCATTCATTTTTATTGAAGTTGTGACAGCTTTAACTACACCTGCTTGCAAATGGTACAATTTTCAGCTCATGGATCTCTTTTTGGTTCCTGACTGCCTAATGCTCACCAATGAGTTCTTTCTGCTTTGTAATCATAGTAACAAGCACACCAGTGCATGTGCTACTGCAAGTATTTTAAATTATATTTGGTACTATTGATGTGTGTTTTCAGGGTAGGAAAGCTTGTGGACTCCAGTTTGGACATCCAGGCTATCCAGCTGCCAGCCCTACAGTACCAGCATGAGAGACGCTCCCATGACTGGACCACGGACGACACCAGCAGCATCAGCGGCCTGACTGATGTCACTGACTTCACAGACAGCGGCACGCTCATCTCAGAGGACTGCTCCAACATTAAGCTGAACACGGGGGTAAGATCGCAGAAGCAAAAGGCTGCTTCTGTGTGCATTTTCTGCATATCACTTGCAATGCTTACGTCTAAATGTGCATATTTACTTCCACCAGGTCAGACTACACTTTCAACAGTTTTATGCCATGTTTCTGAAGAGGGCGCTATACAGCTGGAGAAACTGGAAGGTGATGGTGGCTCAGTTTCTGGTCCCTTTGATCTTCACTATTGTGGCCTTAGTCGTGGCACGCACCTTACCTAATCACCAGGACGCTCCTCAGTTGAGGCTGAAGCTCGGTCGATATGGTCCCACCAGGGTCCCCGTGTCCCTGCAGCCTGGGGCAGGTCCTCTTGCAGCTGCTTTTGCAAATGCATACACTTCCCAACTTGCTGACCAGCTGGGTCAGCTTATCAATACCACAGGTAAGTCTGGCAAGAAAGAGACTAACATGATTCAGAGCCTCTCTCTTGTTGAAATTACTTTTTTTTTTTTTCTTTTCTTTTTTTTTTAAATGGGTTTTGGTGGAAACCCAGACTGGTCGGATAAATAAAATTTAGTAGTAGCATGGTCAAGGGATTTTTTTGTCAGTTTAATTTAATTTTATAGTCTTTTTTTCCTTATGATTAGAATTAGAGGTCTTGAGTCCACTTTAATTTCAGAAAAAATGGTTTTGTGAACCAAGTCATGTGTTGGGTCTCTAGAAAGCATCAAGAGACAACATGTAAGAGACACTATTTAAATAAAATTGAATCTAACACAACAGTTTCAAAGAGTTTGAAGTCCGTCTGTGGCAATATTAACTAAAGTTTACAAACTTATGTTTGTGTACTTCATATGTACTCACACTTCTTATTTAACCTATGTAATTTCTATTGTTCGAACTACCTGTAGGTATCAATTGTGCTATATATAAATTTGCTTCACCTTACAGAGACTTAAAAGAAATACAAAGACATTAAAAGTAACAAATTGTCTGATGGCAACTAAAACAATGTTCAGGTTGACTGAAAGTGATGTTAAGCCGTTTAATCCTTCTGTCTTTCCCCGGCAGACATCATCGATTACATCCTAACTCAGGCAGACCAAGAAGGTGGCAGCTTCAACGAGCACTGCGTTGTTGGTGCTGCATTTCAAGGCAGAGACAACCAGTATGCTGAAGCAACGGCCTACTTCAACAACCAGGGCTACCATACTCCTGCCACGGCGCTCATGATGGTGGACAACGCTCTGTTCAAGCTTGTGGCCGGACCTAATGCTTCCATAGAGATGGGCAATTACCCCATGCCACGCAATCTGTCTGAGACCGCACTGGGTCAGCTCACAGAGTGAGTAAAGGATAAGGGTAACACTCATATACAGTCGCATGAAAAAAGCATGTATCATGATGTCACCAAAAAAATATATATATATGTTCTGGTCTTTGCAAAGACTAAAACGCCACACACTGTCTCTGCATTTTGACTTAAGTTTTTGCTGAATTAAGATGGACTTTTCTGTCTTTACCATATGGCTGTATGTTACACTCTACTTCTTCTTTAGTGCTGTTGCTCCTAACTGTTTCTCTGTTTTCTGACAACTTCAGGGGCAATACAGGGTTCGCCATTGCCATCAACCTAATGTACGGGATGGCGTCCCTTTCCAGCACTTTTGCCTTGCTGCTTGTAACAGAGTCCTCTATCAAGTCGAAGCACGTGCAGCAGGTCAGCGGCGTCTACCTGTCGAACTTCTGGTTCTCAGCTCTGCTGTGGGATCTCGTCAACTTCCTGCTGCCCTGCCTCCTCATGTTGGTCAGTGTGAGATCCGCCCTCCGTTGACATCATAGAAATCCAGGATAAAATAATAGCATGTAGATATCTTATATTTTTGTTGTTTGGGTCTGTTTATCGCTATTAGGTGGTATTCCAAGCGTTTGGAATCAAGGCGTTTGTGGACAACAACCACCTGGTTGATGTTCTGTTGTTACTTCTGCTGTATGGCTGGGCTGTTGTGCCTCTGATGTACCTGCTCAGCTTCCTCTTCTCCACCGCGGCTACAGCTTACACACGGCTTACCATCTTCAACGTGATCACCGGCACTGCCACCTTTCTGGCTGTCACCATCATGAGAATCCCAGGTGAGAGAAACGTCTTATCTTATTGTTTGTCTTGAAAACCAGATTAAACTGTGAATTTAAAGAAAAACTGCATGGAAAGGGTTGTTCCCAATGAAGTTTAAAAAAAAAAAAAAAAAACCCAAAAGAAAACAGCTAATTATTTATGGAGGGAAAAGGGGTTGTGTTTGACATTTGCCTCGAATAGAGGAGGCAGCACATCTTCCACAGCAAGAAGTGCCTGCAACTGTGCACATTTTGGTTACTGTGGAGAAGAGAGAAAAAAAGAAAAAACTACAAAGCCTGGGAAAGATCGAGAAGAAAACACCAAACAAAAGAATGTCTCCCCCACATCTTCCTGATCGCCTCTTTTTAATCTGTCTCTGCAGATTTGAAACTGCAGGATTTGTCGCACTTATTGGATAAGGTGTTTCTGATTTTCCCAAACTACTGCCTGGGCATGTCCTTCAGCCAGTTCTATCAGAACTACGAGTTCATCTCATTTTGCACCTCCAGTCCTATCAGCCTAGCAGTCTGCAAGTATTGGAGTAAGTACTGGAACAGTTGACATTTGCTCAGAATGGGGACATTACTCAAACTTCATTAATTTAAACTTTTCTACTTCTTTTTTTTCTTTTTGTAGACATCACATACCAGCCAAACTACTTCTCGATGTCAGAGCCTGGCATTGGCCGCTTCCTCGTGGCCCTGACGGTGCAGGGCATCCTCTTCATTATTCTGCTGTTTGTCATCGAGCTTCAGTGCGTCCGAACTCTACGGCGACTCCTCGCTTCCCTGGGCAGAAGGCGCAAGCAGGTAGATGCACAGATGTACCGGTAAACCCAGCATGCACTGCACAGCAAGTGGTTTTACAGTCTGGTTAAACCAGGTCTGCATTATGTCTTTTTTTTGATTGATTTTTAAAGCAATTTCAGAAAAACCTAAATTCCACTGAACGTATTTCTCGAGATTGAGTTAATTCTTTGCGCTTCACAGTTGATGCTTTTATGAAGTATATTATCGTCTTACATTTTGGGTTGTGTTTGCCAGTTGCCTCTAGTAGAGGATGCAGCACATGTTCCAGAGGACAGAGATGTGGCTGAGGAGAGGAAGAAGGTCCTGGAGTGCCAGCCAGTTGTGGAGTCCATGGTCGGTAGCCCCCTCATTCTGCAGGAGCTCAGTAAGGTGTGTAGCTCTGCTGCCTCAAGTGTTTAAAATATGTCTGTTCTTATTTTAATTTAAGAAAAAGATGGCGTCAACCCTCTGCTACTTTTCCATCTCAGGTGTACAGCAGTGGGGAGAGTCTTCTGGCTGTGGACAGGCTGTGCCTTGCTGTAGGGAAGGGAGAATGTTTTGGCCTCCTGGGCTTCAATGGGGCAGGGAAGACTACAACATTTAAGATGCTGACAGGAGATGAGACTGTTACATCCGGGGACGCCTTCATTGATGGATACAGCATCTTGAGGGACATAAAGAAGGCGAGAAGAGGGAGACTGGCTGGATGCAAATAGTGCAGCATTGTGTGTGTGTGTGTGTGTGTGTGTGTGTGTGTGTGTGTGTGTGTGTGTGTGTGTGTGTGTGTGTGTGTGTGTGTGTGTGTGTGTGTGTGTGTGTGTGTGTGTGTGTGTGTTTATCTTTTTTTTTTTTTTAACCACAACATGACATTTTTTTTGCAGGTGCAACAGCGCATAGGCTACTGTCCTCAGTTTGATGCTGTATTGGACCACATGACTGGAAGAGAGACCCTGAGTATGTATGCCAGACTCAGAGGAATACCTGAGAAGTATGTGTCTGGCTGTGTGGAGAATGTTTTGAGGTCACTGCTACTCGAGCCTCATGCTGATAAACTGGTCCGCAGCTACAGGTAGGAAGATCTTTGTATTGTGCAGCCTACAAAGTACCCTGAATGTTGAGTAAGTAATTAATTACTACGAACATCCGCAGTGGTGGAAATAAGCGGAAGCTGAGCGCAGGCATGGCTCTGATTGGTGGGCCTCCAGTCATCTTCCTGGACGAACCTTCAACAGGGATGGACCCCGTAGCCCGGAGGTTGCTGTGGGACGCCATCACACGGACTCGGGAGTCTGGCAAGGCCATAATCATCACTTCTCACAGGTGAGCTTTTGTGTGATATCCTCGCTGTCAGCTAAAGGAAGATTAGTTGCTGCTTACACTTTCAACTGTCACCTGGATGTGTTCACTCATCAGTATGGAAGAGTGCGAGGCTTTGTGCACCAGGCTGGCAGTGATGGTCAACGGTCAGTTCAAATGCTTGGGGAGTCCTCAACACCTGAAAAGCAAGTTTGGCAGCGGCTACACCCTGCTGGCTAAAGTTCATATGGAAGGAGAGCTGGAAGACAGTGACCTGCTGCTATTTAAGGACTTCATCGAAAGCACCTTTCCAGGTCAGAGGTGTCAGATGTTAGAGAAGTGTACGGTATTAAACACTTGCATGAATGTATTTAAGTTGTTATGTCGATGGCAAAGAATAACAAAGCATATCTAACTTTTGCATGCTCTCTTGCAGGAAGTCATCTTAAAGATGAGCACCAGGGAATGGTGCACTACCATTTGACTGACAAAACACTAACCTGGGCACAGGTACAGTACATCAGTGATGTCAGATGTCCCTCTACTGGACTAAAGTTGGAACTTATTTGTGAAGACTTGGAGACTCAGTTTCCTTCTTTTTTTGTTAGAAAAAACCCCATCTTGAATTATGAAGTCTTTTCTGTCTAACGTCAGGGTAAATGGAGTTTTTCTAGGTTTACAGAGACATTATAGCAGCTGTGATGCTTTAATTAAGTCTAATTCAGAAAAATTACAAATAACACAAACTTTTCACTAATGTTGTTTACATGATTGATAATCAAAGTCATAATGGTAATCCAAATGTTGGGTGGCCTGTGGGGAAGAACACAACCGCACTTGATAAAACACACACCTAAACACACACACACACACACACAAACAAGACAACAAAATTACATAAAACGCAGCATTCCAGGATTAAAAACTGGGCTAATTCACACATGACACACTGATTTTAGGTGAAAAGTTCTTTTCAGCAGTGTCCCTTTTTTTTTTTTTTTTTTTTTTTAGACATATCTTGATACATTATATCAGCTTGTTTAATATTATAATCACAAAAATATGTTGTTGTGTTTTTTTTTCCTCAAATGTGTCCGCATTCTCACCTTCTTCATTCCCTCCGTGTCCAGGTTTTTGGCACTCTGGAAGCAGCCAAAGAGAAATACCAAATCGAGGACTATTGCGTGAGCCAGATATCACTGGAGCAAGTGTTCCTCAGCTTCGCTCAGTTCCAGCACTGCACACAGGCTGGGAGGAAGTAGGTACGAGGAGGAATCCGTCCATTGTCCATTTGCTACAGTGCTCATATTTAACCTGCGTACAAGGACTTGCCTCGGTCACACAGCAGGTGTGAACAGAGGCCGGAGAAGACCACTGTTTATCTCCAGCTCCATTTTTGACTTGAACGTGGACACAACACTTCGTGTTCCAGTTGCGAACTGCAGCATTTCTTCTTCTGCACCTCCTTTTGTGCGTCTTTGTTTGGTGAGTTACGCTGTCTGCGGTGTGAATGTAGGAACACTGATTCGGATTCTGATACATGACGTGGTCGTAGCATGCGGGGTGTTTATAATACTTAAGTACTGAAGTGTCAGTGTCTACACCTTTTTTAGTGAAGTCAGATGATGACATCACCACTACATCGAACCGTGTGTGTCACAGGGTTCTTTTGTGCACATGACATTTGTACGTATTTTGTTTTTATTTATGACTTTTATTACTTTCGTATGTTTCTGAGAATTTGTGTTTTTATTTTGGTACTAGTCAATCATCACCACTGAATGAGCGACTCAATCGTGATTGTGAAACTGTTGCACACCCGTGAGCCTTATCCAACAAATAAGGGGTTTTTGTTTCGTTTCGCTAAACAGAAGGACTGATTATCCGGAACCCTCTTACTGTTGATGACAGATGTACATAACATGATGTCTACATGGTACTTGAATGTTGTAATTTAATTCAAGACAGTTTATGCAGGCTCATGAATTAATGCATGTATACAATACCTGGCAAGAAGCATGATAGGAAAGGAGCTGAAAGCAAACGGAAACAAGACCGTCCCTATTGAAGATGAATCCTCGGAATTCATTTCCTCCATTCTGAGCGCAGTAAGTGCTCTCCGCTTTCAGCTCTTGGGAGACAGTGGTTCTGTTTCCGTTGCCAGCAGTAGTGCATTACAGTGTGGCTATCAGTCATTAGATCATACATATACATATTTTTTAGAAGCAAATTATTTCGTAATTATTCGTGACAGAGTTTCAGAGAGCATGGCAGCGTCGCTCTTTTTTTGGACTTCCATGCACCAGTGCTATAAGAGACCTTACAAACGCAGAGATTCCCGCTTCCAACTTTACTGTTGATTAAATTTTAAAAAATTTAAATTTATTAAAAAGACCCACTAATTTAGAGATAGAAAACTCCTCTGCATACAAACAGATGCCTTTTCAGTGAAAGAGTCATCAACACAACCTTTTATTTTTTAATCCTCCTGCATTTGGTTGTGCAGTGGCTCCTAATTCAAAGTGCACATTCCCAAACCCTTGTTCATCCTCAAAGAACTTTTAAGAAGATGTATGCATTGTGTTAGAATATTTTGAACATTTGATGTTTCCAAAACTGGCCCTGTGATAGACTGGCAGGGGTCCAGGGCGGACCCCTGCCTCTTGCCTGTAATGAGTCGGGATAGGCTCTGGCAGACCCCCGTGACCCTGCAAAGGAAGAAACGGGTATGGAAAATGGATAGATGGATGTTTCCAAAAAATGAAAATCCCACAGATATGGAAGTGTAGCCACAGTCTTACGCTTTTCATAAGGATCAATATGAAAGTATGGGATAAATAATTAGATTAGCTCTTTTTAATGTGCAAATAACATTCCTACACCTAAGAAAGAAAACAAAGGTCCACAGAAGTGTGGTGAATGTATCTGTTACTAAGCACCAAGTTACCTTTTTATTAACTGTTTTTTTGATTTGCAATTCTTCCTTCATGCACCTTGATTTGAACAACATGGACTGTTGTTGCATATATATGTACGTTTTCACATAAAGATTTAACCTAATAATTTTTCATTTTTATTACCTTTGTTTGTACATTTGCACAACTCATTGCTCGTTTCATGTCTGACTTGAAAGAACTGCACAGTGAAAAACGCAAAAACATTGATAGTCTTGTACTGCTGACATGTAATATGACCTGCTGAAAAATGGTGTATAATACTGTATTTAAAAAGGGAACTTACATCATTGTAACTGTGTACTGTACTGAACCATACCATGGAACCAACGCTATCAAATCGGTATGTATTGCCATTCTTTTTAAATTAAATAATTCTCCATGAAAATGGAAGAGAATATCAGAGTCTGATCTTTTGTTTTTCAGTATAAGCCAGACTTTACTTTTGAATCTATGTGCATACATGTCACCAGCTGCAGGTGGAAGTGGGATCATATTTTATCATGCCTTTGCTTTTTGTTCGAATGTAATTACATAATGACAGTTTCAAACTTTTCAAAATGAAATTTAATGATTTATTTGATTATGGTAAGGTAGACATAAACCTCTATGTATATTTCTTTTTTTTTTTTTTTTTTTAACCCCCATCTTGTGATTTAGATCAGTGGGGAAAAGAAATTACTCAGCCCTCCCACCCAAAGTAATGGTTTTGCTGTACACAATGTATTTTGTAATTTTTTGTTAAATCTCTCCCGTAGCACACAGGGGCATCCTAACCTCGGATTTATCAGAGTGGTACTGGAACGGTTCAGCTGCTGACAGGAAGGCGCTGCAGAGGGTTATCAAATTAGCTCAAAGGATTATCAGTGACTGCAGTCTTTGTCCTTTGAAGACATATACATCAGCAGGTGTGTGAGCAGAGCTTCTTGCATCATGAAGAACACCACCAACCCTGCAAATGGACACGATGACCTGTGGTGTGGACAGGAAACAGAATACATGCGTGTTAATAGGATGGAGCAGAGGTGGAGAAGGTGCTGGAGTTTAAGAACTTGGGTTCACAACAGTAGACTGCAGGCAGAGTAGATCAAGAGGAGAACAGTCTCAGGAGTGATGTGTGACAAGAGAGTAGCAGCAATAGCCAAAGTGAATGTGAATTCGATGGTGATGAGACCAGCTATGAAATATGGTTAAGAGACAGTGGAACTGACAAAAGACAGGAGGCAGAGCTGGAGGTAGCAGAGTTGAAGATGCTGAGGTTCTTTTTAGGAGTGATGAAGATGGACAGGATCAGGAATGAGCACATCACATGGGGCAGACAAAGTTTGAGTGGCTGGACAATGGATATGTTGGTAGAAAGATGCCGATGAAGAGGAAGATTATGGATTTGGTGAAAAAAGAGGTGAAATGGAAGATAATTCCCTGTGGCGGGAAGTAAAAGAAGAAAAAAGATTATATATAAATATATATTATTCTCTGCACACTTTGGTACAGAGTAAAACCTTTGTACAAACGTTGATTTGTTAACCTGTACAGAATGACTTTAACATGTTCAATGGCCTGTAGATAGAACATTGGAAGTGGTACAATCAATGCTGTAACTTTACTTTGAAAGGTGAGGGTGGCACAAACGCAGTCTTGGCGTCTTCTAGCAGAGACAAAGAGAGGAAAAAAAATCAAAGTGACTTATTTTCCTGCATCTCTACATACCTTAGGATTAGCTATAGTGACACAAAAAACTCAGAAAATGAACCTTTTAGATTTCACAAGCTCTTTTTATTAATAAAGAACAGATAAACAATAAATAAATAAATAAAAACACCAAGATGAACGGATAGGATTTTTGCATATTTGCAATATTCTCCAATATTGTTTTGTTAAAATCGAAGTAAACGCAACTTGATGTCAGACTTCTGCAGGACAAGATTTTCTCAACGCCAAGTTCTTCCCAAAATGGGTTTAACACATTAAAAGTAAAATGTTACTGCTATATAATTACCAGTCTCTGGTTCTTGGTTTGAATGATCTACATTACAATGGATAGCAAAACTGTGGAGACTGCGCACTGCATAAACACCTATACGTAAAGAAGAGGAGGCGGGGGGATGAAGGGTCATCTTATAAATCCGCAACGCAGGTTTTTCCGGAACGCCTCATCTCAACGCAGCGCTACCGGCAGTCTGGCTGGGAGGACCAACACCACCAAACTTCATGGAGCCCTTGGTGGAATTCGTTTTCTCTCTCTTCTCCAGTCCCACCACAATCCTGGGAGCTGTATTGTGTCTCCTCGCACTTTATGTAGTCTCCCTTAGATCCACCGGGGAAAAGTGGAAAGAACCTCCTGGACCCAGGCGTCTGCCTCTGCTTGGCAACCTGCTCCTTCTTGACCTGAAAAGACCTTACATAACACTGTGTGAGGTGAGGGAGTACACTCAGTTATTAACAAACCGTTTGTCACACATTGTGTGTATTTACTCTCTGTTTGACTATAACCTTTGATTTATCCAGCTTTCTAAAACCTATGGGCCTGTATTCACCGTTTTCTTTGGAACCAAAAAAGTGGTGGTCCTGGCTGGGTACAAGGCTGTCAAAGAGGCTTTGGTGGGCTACGGAGAGGAGTTTGGAGACCGGGATATCTCACCGATATTTGAGGATGTAAATAGAGGTCATGGTATGACTCTCCTTTACAACAGACCCTTATTATGTTTGATAACACTGGGATTCATGTAATAAGCAGATCATCACCTAAAGTGAAGGCAAAAGCACAGGAACTAAGAAGACTGCAGCTGGGATCTGCACATGTCAAACCGTCTCTATTTTCTGACTTGGGACTGTATTATGAATAGATCATCAGTAATGTAAATGTATTTCAAGTGCATGTTGTGTTTTAAAGGAATCCTGTTTGCAAATGGGGAGTCGTGGAAAGAGATGAGACGCTTTGCCCTCTCCACACTCAGAGACTTTGGCATGGGGAAAAGAATCGCTGAGGAGAAAATCTTAGAGGAGTGTGGCCATTTGATCAAAACATTCGAAAATTATAAAGGTAGGTTGTTATGACACAACACACCTCCTTCACTTCAAAATGCAAAGGAGGAACATCTATTCTAGCTGCTGATTTTAGATTATTAGCACACCTCTACATCCTATTGAGAATATTAAAACAATAAACTGAGTTAAAGTAATTTCTGGCCTTTGGGGCAGCTCTCTCTCTCTCTCTCTCTCCTCTCTCTCTCTCTCTCTCTCTCTCTCTTTTTTTTTTACTTTGTACATTAATGTCATTTTCGCTTTACAGGGAAGCCATTAGACACGGCCTGTCCTCTAAATTACGCCACATCCAACATAATCTCCTCTATTGTGTATGGAAGCAGATTTGAATACGATGATCCCCGATTCAGGAGGTTGGTGAGTCGAGCCAGTGAGACAGTACGTGTTACAGGTTCTGCGTCAATTCTGGTAAGTTATTTGTGAGCTTGATTCTTTGAAAAATATTAACAAAAAAGTAATTTCAGGGGTCAATGTCTGACTAGTACCTGTGTGCAAAGGTTGATTTTTTTTTTTTTTTTTTTTTTTTTTTTTTTTTTTTGGTAAATTCCAGATCTCTTTCATTATATTCCTAAATCTCCTCCTTAGTCGTTCTTTACACCTCCCTCCTCCTCACCCTTCTACCGATATGTTCATTATCCCTCCTCTGTAGATGTCTAAACCATCTTGGTCTGACCTCCAAAACATCTAATATGCACTGTCCCTCTGATCTACTCATTCCTAATTCTGTCCATCCTCAACATTTTGACCTCAACATTCCAGTTTTACATTAGTGTAACATAAACACCTATGCAAATGTAAACGTGCGTGATTTTGCTGTTTTTATTTTCACTTGTTTCAGTGCCATCCATGAATCTGATCCAGTTGTTGTGAATAATCTCTGGTTTTGTTACTGTAATTTTGCAGCTTTACAACATGTTTCCCAGGCTGGTCAGATGGATAAAAGCACGACGGGTGATATTAAAAAATATGGAGAATACCATCAGAGATGTGAAGGATTTAATCCAGCCCCTGAAGGAGACGCTGAACCCTCAGCTGTGCAGAGGACTCGTGGACTGTTTTCTAATTCGGAAGCAGAGACAAGAGGTGGGACATCATCTTTTCAGGAAAACTTCAAACTTTAAATGCATTTCACTTGTTTTTCCCTTTTTTTTGTTTTTTTTTTTTAATTTCAGGACTCTTGTGCTGTGAGCACTCACTTCAACGAGGAGAACTTGATAATTACCGTCAACAACCTGTTTGCTGCCGGCACCGACACCACAGCTACGACATTGAGGTGGGGCTTGCTGCTGATGGCCAAATATCCACATATTCAAGGTAAAGAAGATAGACATGAAGCTTGAGAATCTTTCCATCTCTTTATAAAAGATTGTTGAAGGAATTTCATGACTCCTGATCCCTAAATGTACTCACTTCTGACTATTAATTTTCTTGGCCTGAAATGGACATCTACCTCAGATGTGCTTTGTGCTTCAGGAGAAATGGTTATCGTTAGTTAATGTTAATTATTACTTCTGAGCATCAGCTTCCTTGTATTCTGTTAGAATAAATGCGTGGAAAAGTTATTCATTTCTTGTTTTGTTTCTGCAGACCAAGTTCAGGAGGAGGTGGCCAGGGTGACAGGAGGACGTAATGTGCGGGTAGATGATCGGAAGAACTTGCCATTCACCGATGCTGTCATCCATGAGACGCAGAGACTAGCGAACATCGTCCCCATGTCAATTCCGCATAAAACCAGCAGGGATGTCACCTTCCAAGGGCACTTTATCAAAGAGGTCGGCAGCTCGCTAGTGTCTCACTATATACAAGAAATGTGTGAACCACACAGTTATGTGTTGATCTGATTTGGAGATGCAGGACACACGACGACAGGGCAGCTTTGCTCTCTTTCTTGATGCCTTTGGTTTTCCACAACAAATTCCACAAAACAATGTTGTTAGTAAGAAATGTCAAATCAAAAGGAAAAGTACTCAACATAAGACTTGATGGATGTCTTTTTTTTTTTTTTTGCTCCAAGGGAACGACCGTGTTCCCCCTTCTTACTTCTGTCCTGTATGATGAGAGTCAGTGGGAGACCCCTCACGCTTTCAACCCTTCCCACTTCCTTGACAGGCAGGGTAAATTTATCAGGAGAGATGCCTTCTTACCCTTTTCTGCAGGTAAAGCAACTTTTTGTGAACCTTTGTCACACAGAGATTAGAGATAATTCCAACTTGCCAGGGCACGATTTAAATGGGTATTACATTTCTGAAACATTCTGTTCTTGCAGGGCGCAGGGTGTGTCTCGGAGAGAGTCTGGCTAAGATGGAGCTCTTCCTCTTCTTCACCTCCCTCCTCCAGCATTTTCGCTTCACTCCTCCAGCTGGACTTTCAGAAGATGAACTGGATCTGACACCAGCTGTGGGGTTCACTATCCCTCCTTCACCTCATGAGCTGTGTGCCATCAGTCTGCAGTAAGGAAGAGAAGCAGAGCATGCAACTGCAACTCATCCCTGTAGCAATGCCCACAATTAAAAAATAAATAATACATAAATAAGTCTAACCCAGCCTCAAACAGCAGATGTCTCCATACTCAATGAGTGATCTGTGCACACAGGCAGTTATATATGCAGCAATCACTTTACATGATCTGTTATTGCAATAACAAGAGCAGCCAATCATATGTTGTCATCAACGGATTAAACATGTGTTAATTTTCCTTTTTTCAGTTTGTACATATGACTCAAACAGTTTAAAAGTAATTGTGTGCATTTGTTTGTTTGTTATGTTTTTTTTAGTACAAGCCTGGAATGCTTTGATGAATTTTCCTGCAGCTGTTTCACACAATGAAAAATGTTTTTATTAGAGTAGAATTGGATTTAATTTTTTTTCCCATCTTAGAGCAAATGGTGGAAATGCAGTTTCTCTTAGGCAATGAAAATGCATTTGTTTAGGAAGTTTCATACACAGTGACAGGTTTGTGAGGTCTTTAGAAAAATATGTAGAAAAGAGATGAGATGAAAATTTTAAATTGCTTCTTCAAGTTGTTAATGCTTCTCACATAAATAGATAAACATTTATTCTGGTTTCTTGTTTTTCTTTTCAAGAAACTGAACTTTTCTTTTACATAAATAATAATAATAATAAAATTTGTTTTGTCTTTCAGTTTTGTCTTTTCTACGTCAGTCTAGTTTTATTTTAGCAGTGATCGTGTTATGTTACATAAAAGTTGAGTGATAAAGTTACATCACTTTTTCACTTGAAAAGTGATCATGTATAAGAAAATACAAAAGATCTTTAACGGTTGATTTGAGACTTTATGCCAAAATGTGAAAGAGTCAGGTATCTAGTTCAGCAAGCTTTTGTGTATAAGCTTAACTGAAGTTTTGAAATGGTACAAAATGTGTTGTTTGTCTTTGTTTTAGTCAGAATTACAGAACACGGAGAAATTTGGCCAGTACATTGAACAAGCTGCTGAGCCAGTTCTTTAATCTGCCCTATTGCATGCGAGGTACAGATGAAATTACTTTTTCTGAGAACGTGGTGTTAAGGAGGAGTGATGGCTTAATCCAGACTGACATCTGGAAAAGTTCCTGTTGACATTCAGATATCAGCTGTTCTGCCAAAAGTTGCTCCCCCTTCGTGTGTGTTGGAAAGACAAAATGTACAGACTGAGGAAGTACCATGTCGCCTCTGCATGGCCCTCGGGGGGGGGGGGGGGGGGGGGGGTGGGGGAGTTAAAAGTTGGAAATGGCAGGAGATTAAAAATAAAATGATATCTGCAAAACAGTTTAGATTTGAAAACCCAAGGAATTCATCCCAAAGGGCATCAGTGTAAAAAGTCTCCAAGGACACCAGAATGTACTTTATAGCTTTTAGACCGCTCTAAAAGCAGCAAGAATCAGGGATGTGTCTGTGCTATGGCCTGCAGGGGGTCACATACCAGGAAAAATTATTTGGTGCCTATTTACTCTCTGTAGGAACGTGACAGCACAGCCACAGTTCGCCAGTGAAAGTGTTTGCATAAAGGCTTTTTGTAAGACTGAACTTTGTCCATTAAGAGAGCTGTCAAACTAGACATGTCTGCAGTAGCCTCAAACCAGCATTCAGTTGGAAAAAAACAACTTTTTCTTTTCTTTTTCATCCTATTGAGATGCAGTTGGATTTTAAATAAAAGACCCTACGACACCCTACCAGGGAATGAAGAGGGTGCAGGAGAACTGATTACATTTTCAGCAAGCCGAGTCAAAGTTTTTCACATGTTTGAGAAATACGTCATTCAGAAAGTAAGTTTTTATTATGTTAATAACAGTTTTCTGTTGGCACTCTTTTATCATGGATTAACTCTTTTTTTGTAAAGTATGT